>CM076570.1:266366588-266712343 GCA_034641835.2 Pinus albicaulis | reverse complement strand
CACTACTACACAATGATGGAGTCTACATTAGATGGATGTGAAGACCACTTTTTGCATGGTTCTATAAAGGAAGAGGTGTATGTGGAGCAACCTCTGGGTTTCGGAATTTGAGATAGAAAAATCCATGTATGCAGGTTGAAGAAATCCCTCTATGGGTTGAAGAAAGCCCCCAAGTCTCGATACGAGAGGATAGATAGCTACTTTATGAAGCTGGGCTTCACTTGAAGTAATGCTAATCTGAACCTTTACTTCAAGGTTGAAAGAGAAAGGCATCTCATCCTGGTTCTCTATGTGGACGATCTATTCCTCACAGGTGCTGACCCTCTCATTCATCAGTGTAAGAGGGAGCTAGCTTTTGGGTTTGAGATGAAAGACCTAGGACTGATGCACTAATTTCTAGGCTTGGATGTCTGGCAGAGGCCAGGTGATATTTTCCCTTTTCAAGGAAAATATGTCATGAAGCTTCCAAATAGATTTGGTATAGTGGACTGTAAGTATGTGTCGAAACCGATGGAACTAAACTTTAAGAAGTTGTGTGGAAACGCTGTTGGGCCCATGCTAGCAAATCCTACCGAGTATTAACAAGTCGTGGGGGCCCCGAAGTTCCTTGTGAACTCCCGTCCGGACGTATGTTTTGCAGTGAACACTTTGAGTCAACATATGGTTTATCCTCATCAAATTCACTGGATTGGTGCCAAGAATCTATTGAGATATCTTCGAGGCAAAATCAACCATGGGTTGAGATAAACTGTCGGGACTTTGAGACTCCATGGATATAATGATAACGAAGCACATCTAGATGTTGCTTCACCATTTTTGAATATTTGGGCTGGCAGTGTGGTGGATCATAAGAGCCCATAGGTCCTAATTCCTCCCACCATTTTTCACTATTTGTGAAATTTTTTGGGTGGCCAAGCTAGAAATTTTCAAATCTAAATGGACGATTACATGGATGGATTTTTAGATCTAGGGTTAGAATTTCCCAATTATTTGAGCCATGACTTGGGATTATAGTAGCTTTTGTGAAAAAATCCCAAGCCAAAATATTTTTTATGATGAAGAATCGGTCCAACTTTGAAATTGTTTGATGTTGATTTCATCTTTTATTGTTCCATGTATAAACCCCATTCACCATTTCAATCTCAATGTGTTTTAGATATTTTGTAGTATCTTGGAATATAATAGCCTCAACCCCCAATCGCTAGATTCCCCATTTCTTCTCATCTAGGGATTTAATTATGTTGAAACTCTGGCAATTATCCATGGATGTGAGGAAATTAATGCATCAATATAAGATATTGATTGAAGAAACAAAGTCTTGTCATGTCATAAGTTCGTTCCATATACATTTGAGACATAACGCCTCTTCCTCGAGTTGATGAACACAAATTGTATGGCCGAGACTTAGAATGTGGTAAATATTTTTAGCACTTTGACCTCTTGTTCATCCCATATGATATTTATTCCTCCTAAATTTCATTGGGTATCTATTTCTATTTCCTAGATATTTATTCTCCAATTGGTAGAACTTATATACGGTTCAAGCCTCCCTTGAGATATTGGTTTCCTAAAGCATGGATATGGTTCATTTTTCTTCTATCCATTTCTCTTTTAGGAGTCTTTATTTTCTACAAATATTAACACCCTAGATATTCGATGAGATTATCTTCATGTATGATATTTATTAGATCCATGGAAAGCCTTTGTGATGACCTTGACTCATCTAAAATTTACCATGATTCCTCTTATCTCATCTAACATTTGTAGCTTATTCTTTTGCCCTCATTTACTTTGACTCCTTATGCGATTTACCTCATTCCATTAGGGATTGTGTCTTCACCCCTAAATACCTGATCTTGAGGTCAATTTAGCTACAATATGTTTGTATTTGAGATACACTTGTCCAATTACAGATTCTAGTGAGGGAAAATGGATCCTTAGCTTGACAAGCCTCTGTAATTTTTGGTAATTTGTGGGTTAGGGCCTCCCTTAAGATCTTTGTTTCCTAAATCATCAAGAGGGTGGGTTTTTCTTATATGTATTTATCTTTTAGGAGTATTTTGTTTTTGTTTCTATTAAGACCTTTCATGTTCCATGATATTATCTTCATGTATGCGATTTATTGTATCCATTGAAAACCTTTTCTATGACCCAGACTCATCCAAAATTTACTAGAATTCATCCTTATGTGATATACCTGACTCATTCAGGGATTGTGTTTCCACCCTTAAGGACCTTTATATTGAGGTTTATTTAGCTACAATATATTTTTATTTGAGATACTCTTGGTCTATCATAGCTACTTATTGTTCATGGAGGGAGAATGGATCCTTACCTTTCTAGGCCTTTGAAAATTCTAGTAAGTTCAATGCATCCAAATCTATCTCCATCTCATTGGGATATTGTAGGTTCGAATGGGAGGGGGATTAGGCTACACAAGATCTTCCATTGGAGGATATATATGAGCTGAAGAGTGAATTGGGGCATATTATTCTTGTGCATGCACCTCACAGCTAGTGGGAATTGAGGAAGGTCTTATTTTTTTACAGATCTCCATGTCCATTGCTTTGTATGGACTGGGGTTTTTGTGCTTGTTTAATGATGCTAGTAGGTCAGACTTATTCACCTCTCTTTCTTTTCTTTCCACTGTAATTGGAAGCATGGGCTATTTCTTGTAGTTTCATTGGTCTCAATCTTCTATTCTAAACCCATATATTGCCTAAATCAACATTGTTTCTAGGGTTTCAATTGGCTTGACCATTGTAAATTCATCGTATAAGTGCCCATACTCATGACATATTCTGCATTAGAAAGGGATGTGATCACAATTAATCGTTTGCTTCCATAACTCTTCTTCGCAGTATTTATCAATCAATTTTGGGAGGGACTTAGATATGTCCATATACACACAAAGGCGCACATATGGTGTATATCATCCTTGCTTTGTTGCCTCATATGCTTTAACAAAATACTCCAAGGAATTTTCAATACCTGCCAGAGTCTCGTACTCCTATAATTATTTTGGTAATGAGTACAACTAGATCCATACTAGTGTTGCCGTAAAATCTTTTTTATCTAGGTTAAACCTTTCCATCCACTAGCGAAGGTATATACTATAAAATTTGAAGAAATATGGGCTATTTTTAAATATTTTATACCAGTATTCCACATTGGAAAAGATAACCATGAAGAAATATCTAGTTCTAGGATATAGTTTGATTTGACCTTTTGTTTTCACTTGATTTGGATCCATTGGGATAGATATTTTTCCTTCAGCTAGATCCCCAAAATTTTCTATTACCATATGATCATGTATGTACTCTATGAATTCACTGATATGGTTAGATCAGATCTCATTCTTGAGATCTAGAACTACTTTTAGTAAATATTTGCACATTCATCATTGTTTATCCTGATTTTCTTAGTATTGTTGATCCAACTTATCAGGAGTCTGAATTGCTTCAAGAAAATTAGAATTTGAGACCCTTTTCTTCCATTTTCCCATCCATCCACAATGAATAGATGTATGAGGGAATTTTACTCCCTCGAGTGTCCTTCACCATAGGAAGAGCTTTAAACAAAATAAATCCTCCTCAAAAGAAAACTAGGGTTTGAAGGATTTTCCATTCAGGAATTGCAAAGCTTCGACCATTGTCCAAAAATTAATGTATTCTTCAACAATATTAATATTTTTACTAATGTTATTATTATTAATAAAGTTTAAGTAATTACATTAATAGTTTTATTAAGTGAATGATGATGATGATGATAATATCATAATATAATATTATCATTATATATAAAAACTCATGTTATTATTAGCATTAATATTATTAAAAACATAATAAAATTAATGCAAATAATATTAAAATTAGTATAAATACTATTATTACTAATAATATCATTAATAAAATTAGCATTATTACATTATTAACAATAATACATTAATTATAGCATAAATACATTATTAATATCATTGTATAATAGTATTATTATATGTAAAAAATCGTCTTATTATAATATAATAATATTATTAACATCAATGTTATTATCAATATTAATTTTATTAAGAAAAGTAATATTAACAACAATAAAAATATTTAAAATAATAATAATACATAATAATTTGATATTTCAACGTGACAATAAAACTTGATGTCACAAATTAATTATCATTTCCCTATAAAATATTTTACAAGGAAGGCCCCCCACATCCCCCTGTCAGAGACTCAGCTCCAATTAAGAAGATAACCCGGCTCCACACCAACATAAACAAAGTCACAATGAGAAACAATGTCGCAATGTGATGATTAAAAAACATCATCACAATGTGTGGAATAAAAAATGATGTCACATTATGATGAATATTAAATTTCATTACAATGTGACCAACAATAAACATCATTATAAGTTATCAAACAACACATGTTATCTGCATCACACTATGGTTTGACCATGGTTGATAAACATTAACATAGTCTTCATTATCAAGCATATTTAAACATGGTCACAAAATATCAAGTCTATAACAGTTAATCATGGTCGCACTGATCAACCATTATGACATGGTTGACCATAGACAACTTCATCACATATTCAACATAGTTAATCATATTCATCATATTTAACACAATTAAGCATAATCAACATATATAGCATAAAAAACATGATGAAAAATAATCACCCATAAGAAAGTTGGTCAAAATTAATCAACCATATTCAACCATGCTTGAAACAACACAATAATGGTTAACCATGGTCACCATAGTGAACCATGACCACCATAGAGAACCATGGCCACCATTATCATCCATGGACATCCATGGTCAGCCACATTTTCAAGTGTAGTGAACATTCTCAACCATATTCATCAATTTCTAAATGTGTACATTTATGGTCAAACATGTAGCTAACCAAACTTGACCATAGTAACCATATTCATATTCACTCGTAGCCAACCAAACTTGACCATAGTCAACCATGCTCCCATAATCACATCAATTGTCAAATAAACTGGAAGTGATCAAGCATGGACAATAAGTTCAACCAAATTCAACAAAAATAGTTCAATACTAGTTAAACTTGGTTAATATGGTCACTAATGGTCAACCATATTTAACCATAATCGATCATTTTCAATCCTTATCACCAATGGTCTACCATGGTCACTTATGGTCAATCATCCTCAACCATAGCCAACAACAATCAACCTTATTCAACTATATGTAGACCATAGTTAACCTTAGTTATCCATATTATGATTCATTATGTTCGATGTTGGCTTACCATGGGCAAGCTCTCTCTAGTAATAAAGGATTTTTTTAGCATAGAGTTTAGTCTCTACCATAGAGTTGAATCTCTACCAACAAATTTAAATTTATTTTCATTGTGATGAACAACAAGAGATATTGCAATGTGATAAAAAATAACGATTTGTCACATTATGATGAATATTGAATGTCATTTCAATGTTATGAACACCAAACACCATTATAATGTGACAAACAACAAATTCCATTGTAATATGATGACTAATATTCATCATCATAGTTTGAAGAACAATAAATTCCATTGCAAAGTGACGTACAACAAAAATTGTCACAACTTCACAATTTTACGATGTTATGATGCCACAATGTCACAATGTGACAAAAACATCATAATGTGATGAAAAAAAAACAATAAACAATGTCACAATGTGATGAAAAATGTTACAATGCTATGAATAATCAATATTGTTGCAATGTGATCAACAATAAGCATTATTACAATGTGACCATGGGGGCTTCACTGCGGGAGCAATACCATAGCACATGGGTTCACATTGGGGTATATATAATGAGGAAAAAACGACATTATGTATTGGGGGATATATAGGGGGTAAAGGGTTTTTATATGGGCAGGTATAAAAAATGGAGCTCAAAGTTAATAAAAAAATATAAAGGGGTATAAAAAATGTTAACGAAAAAATAGATACCTACAATATATAGTGATAGTAGGGGTTTTTTAAATTGGGAAGGTGTATTTGTTTTATATTTCTAGGGGGTTAAATAATGTTATTTTTAGAGTTATTTTCCAATATGTACTCAAATTGTTTAATATTTTAGAGGTTCATTGAGTGAATCCCCCGTGAACGTGACAAAAAATAAATATTATCACAATGTGTTAAACAACATATGTCATACACATTGTACTATGGGTTGAGCATGGTTAATATACATTAACATAGTCCTCATTTTTAAACATGGTCAATTGTAGTCAACATGGTTAAATATGGACATAAATTATCAGTGTCACAATGGTTAATCATGGTCATAATGGTCAACCATTATGACATGGTTAACCATAGTTAGCCATAGTCATCACATTTAACAAAATTGACCATAATCGAGATATCCAACATATGAAATTGATCTGAATGTGATCGAAATTAAGTGATGAAGTAGAATTGATTAATTTCCATTAGTGAACAGATTGTTAATTGAACTGCTTAATGTGGATGAATGAAGGAAATCTAAATAATTTATGACTTAAACCATCAACATATTAAGAATGAAATTACAGCAAAGAACAGTGATAACAGACAATAAACGTTGAATACGCAGTTCATCCCTAGTGGACTACGTCTCTGGGTCCGATTTCAAGATGGGAATCCGTTTTATTAGGATTGATATAAGGAAGTCCTTAGATATCAAATGCACTAGACTGAATGTGCTCGAAGGCACCTCTGGTAACTAGAAAAAAACATATCTCCCTCCTAGCTTTCCAACACCTATCTCTACGCTCAATTCTGCCTCCAGACGAACAAGAAACACTGAAAACAACAACTGCCTCTCTCGCTCAAAATATGAATACAAAGTCACTCTTATATCTCTCTATCCTTCATGAAGAAAATGCCATGTTTTAAATAAGTTCATCATCAAACTTCTCAAGGTCAAATTTGGCAAGTGCTTGAATAAATCAAGGTGATAAGTCTTGGTCTTGTCACATTGTGACACCTACTAGATAAGTGATAAGGTGGTTTAATGAACACCTTAGTGAAATAATAATAAAAGCCCAAAATAGAACCTTATGATAAAATATAACCCTGGCAGTCAACAAAACAATGTAGAGAACGAGCTGACAATGGCATGTGAGCAGGAGGTCAATCTGGTTTGTTGCTACCTCGTGGTTTGATACCGGCGGCTTCAGCTTGCTGGAGGTCAACGTAATCCATATGAAAACTCACCTCTGGTGGTGAAGGTCTATCTTCCAATGGTTTCTGCAATGGTCTTATTTAATGCTGCAATGTTCACATATCCTGGTTCCACTGCGGTTAATTTTCACGCAGTTTAATCTGATGATTAGCTGTGGGTTATATTACAATGTTTTAACATATAGCTTGAATATTACAAAGTCCGCAACCCAATTGCATAGGTTTTAATACATAGCAATGTTTATACCACCATGTTTCTAGGTCCAGCACTTAGAACTTAGGTGTTAGGGTTTAGGATTAGGTGTTAAGTCCTTTACATAATTTTCACCATATATTTTAGGCTTAGGAATTTACACCACTTACGACTTAGGCTTATTACATAATGTCTCCACCTTAGGATTTGACCATAGGTTTAGAACTAGGACCATTACATAATGTCACCATGTCATCATCATGAACCCACATACACCATGATACCAAATTACACCATAACATCACACTGAACCATGACGAAGAAAATTTCATCTGGAATACTGGAGGACCTGGCAATTTGAATATTGAACTGGACATCGAACAAACTGGAACTGACTGGACCTCACTGTCGATATGCACTGAAGCAAGATTGACGCAGCCTTAACTGCAAAGACCCACTTTATGCATAAGAAATGCATATGAACCAAGATAAGCACGAACAATGGTAATCTCTTATGCGAAAGTTGTTCTCTTGTTTACATGATATAACCTTCAATCTAATTTTTGAAATGCATATATCGTTTCTATAAGATTACACACCCTTGTTGAGCTAACCAGTCTCATATCCTAGCTGTGACTCAAAACATATACTTTGCTTTATGAAATATATCCAGCCTTTTCAAAACATAATTTATAACCAAGATATATCATGTTGCTTGATTAAATATTTTCCTAGGCTGGAAACTTTGGTTAAACTTAATGATGTCAACAATAAAATATGTTCGGGCCCCACACTTATTAACAACACACTTTGCGTTGATGATCTCTCCATGCCCGTCCATCTGACGGCAATCACATTTCAATATGCATGATATTTAAAGTTTTTAATATATGCGAAATGGGTAGTTTTGACTTGCAACGTGTCACCTCCCAAACACAATCGCACTCCTCAAAAAATTACCACTTACCTCTTTCAATCCATGGGAAAACCCCTCATTTGTTTTGTGAAACTATCTTCACTGTTCCGTTGGCCATTTTCTCATGATTCTGCATTCAATCTACACACAATTCCGGAAGCAACTCCAGATTTCAACTGCATTAAATATCGAATTTAAACTCACAAATCTGAAGTGAAAATATTAACACTTCAATGTCAGATTATTTCTTTATTCTGCTATGCATTTCATGCTGAAATTAATTTCAATATCCATGTTTCCTTTAATGGATCACCATCAATCCATTCTGTGATCGATGGTTGATTTTTGAAACCCACAATTCCATACCGAATTCAATCTTAAAACTGAGTGCATAATCCCTTTCGCCTTCAGCATTCACATTTAGGTTTATACAATCCACTTGCTAATCCACGCTGACTCCAATTTCATCTCTCAGCATTCACATTAAGACATGCACAATTCAATTGCCATTCCACGCTGAATCCACTTTCAGCTCTCAACAATTGATGTTATAAGTCATTTAATTCACTCTGTTCTTCTCACCTTTAGGCACTTCGGCTCAAGTCATAATATTGAGATTATAAACCCTGTATCAGCATTTACATAGAACTTCTCAATTGTATGCAGAACCACGATATCAAACCTCTATTGCAGAGTTTTATTAACACACATGTTCCTTCATAGCCAAAACATTTATCACACAGATTATGAACTGAATCAGTCAATGCATAATCACCTACATCAGAATTGAATTTCTCTGTATATATATATATCCAAATAATTACAAAAATTTCTTCTCTCTAGCCTGATATTCTAATCAGTGGCATTTTCACCCATTCTCCGGCCCGTAGGCTTTTACAATTCAAAATTTTTCTCTCTATCTAAATCCTCCTAAATCCCCTGAGTCCTCTATGCCTTTGAGGCTTTACAATTTATACAAATGGTTCTAAAACCAATTTTGGTTTTAGATCCTTTATCATCTCAACGAAATCCTGAATTCTCTAAGTCCTAAAATCTATCCTTTATCCTTAAAAATCCTTTCAAATCCACAAAATCATGAAACCAATTCTAATTTAGGAATTACAATTAATTCCCAAATCTCTCATTCCCTATGGAATCTCAACTATCTTAATTCTCTCATGTTATCCAACATTCGAGAACATTTACCAAATTCCTCTCAATAATTCCTATTCTAAATGTCTCACTCAAAATATTTAAAATTACATCAATTTAATACGTAGGCAACCAATCTTCTTTGAAATCACAAGACCCCTATGTCTTATTAAAATACAAAGAATTTCCTAAGCCTAATGCTCCTGCATCAGACTCCCAAGATTAAAAATAATCATGATCCCTTGATCATGTGCTTCAAATCTTTGTCTTCCTGGATCCCATACCTTATTCTATAATTTATCATGTATTACTACTGTTGTTTGTTGCTTTTCTCTAGGTCTCCACACTTTATGCTACTTTGCTCCACTAGTTATGCTTTTACAGTCTGCTATTGTCTTTCTCTTGCTGCTGCTTCTCTGCTTTCCTGCTGCTAGTTTCATTAATATCCTTCTTATCAGTTCAATTTACTTGTCTAATAGATCTTCTGACTGATGATTACTTTCACCTCTTGATTGCTCAAATTTTATTCTTACTTCCACCCTTTCATCCTTACCCTCTTGTTTACTGCAACTGATAACTCCTTCCTAATTTTCACTTATGACAATTTCTTTGTCTTTTTCCTTCAACAATTCTTTGGACTGATACATAGCCTGCCATTTACTACTATATCCTTCTTTTTCTTTAGTTTGTTGTTGCTATCTTCTAACTCTTTAATCTTCACCTTCTACATTTCTTCAAGCCCTTTTATTTCCCAATATTGAAATTGAGATTTCTCTTCCTGTATTGAATCCTGATTCTCCAGCATTATTTCCAACAATCTAATCTCTTTGTTCCATGGATTAAATTCTTCCACAGAAATTTCTTCCTCTTTCTTTACTTTCCTTCTCATCTGTGCCAATTTTTCTCCAGCATCTGCAACAAAATCTACACTCAAAAAATAATTATTAAAATAAAAAACATAAGGCCTCAGTACCTCTTTTTCCTTTGGCAACATTTCAGTTTCCTGCTCTAAAATTTCCTCCTCTATCAACACATTAGTATGCTGATTCAACCTCTCTAAATAATTCTCTAAAGGACTCTCGAGATTTTCAGCAAGTCTCTCTTTCACATCATCTGCTTCAATGATGTCTCTTTGTTCTTGTCCACTGTAGTGAACTCCTTCCTCTGCAATCTCACTGTCATATTTTGAGTTTTCTAGCAAATATTCCAGCAATGCAATTTATGTTTTGCATTTCTGAAGTATTTCCTCATCACTTACCATCCCTGCATTTATACACAAATTTTTAGTTTGTAAATCACAAGGCTCAACAGTCTCAATTGTTGCTTCACATATTAGCTCTTCAGATTGAATCCCATCTCCTTCTTTTACAATAAATTCTTCCTGTGTTGTAATAGCTTAAAATATAAATGCATCATTGCTTTCATCATTCAAGAAACATTCTTCTTCATTACTCTCTGCTTTAGAGTATTTATCTCCTAAAATATACTCTTCCATACTTTTGTCAGCTTCAAAAGATTTCTCATCCTCTGCAAAACTTGTAATCACATCAAAATCATTAGTTAAAAAAATGCAAGGCTTTACATCCTCCTGCTAATCTGAACTTGCCCAACAGTTCAGGAAATCATCAATAATTCCTTTTTTAGCAAGGTAAACTTATTTTTGTCTGGAATTCCCACAATAATTCACAAGATCTTTCACAGATCTCCAACCTTCATCTTCACCCAGAATTTTACCCTGTTCTGGTCTACAAATGGAAACTTCCATTTCTGACTCTATTTCTTTGAGTTTTTCTATCAACTGCTTCACTTGTTTCTGTTGTAGCCTTCTCTGTAATTTAGACCATTTCATTGTCTTTTTCCTCAAGACCCAACCTTGTATTTGGTTTTCTTCTATCATCATTGTTAATACATCAAATTCTTTTCTTATCTCAACAATCTCTTTGTCATGCTCTTCTTGACTCATCTGTTTTTTGCAGATTTCTTTGACACCCTTCTTTTCATCTTGTAGCTTTATTTTGAACCTTGAAAATTAATTTCCATAGTAATATTTTCTTCTGTGTGAGATTATACATCTACAACCAATCAACTTCCTACTGAGTTAATTTTCTCAACAAGCTTCTCCTCTTCCTAGTCTTCAAGTTCTTTTCTTCTCAGAACTTGTACTAAGAAATCTTTCTCTCTTCTCTAGTTGTTGAAATCACTTCATTTAAAGACACCACTATCCCTGTCTATTCCAAGCCCTAGCTGGAATAAGGTTATGCTACAATTTCCAAGAACTTTCAAAAGTTCTTCCTACAGTCTCACTGCTGTAATCTTGTGCCAAATTTCCACTCCTTTAATCTGCTTTGGTTTTGTTCAGAACCCCTGCTATAAATATCAGTAGTCATCTTCTTCTTTCCATATTTATGAGTTCATCACTCAATTTCCTTACTATGAGCTGTTCTAAGCCTCTGCAAGAGCAAGCCCTTCTTGCTGCCACTTACGTCACCAAGTTTTCTTTGTACTTGGTCTTTTGGTAAGCACTGGTTATCTATCCTCTGGAACCTCTTGAGCATTCCTCTCTGCTCCTTCAAGGCTTCAACTCATCTACACCTTTTAAGAACACAACTATCCTTTTTATCCAACCTCTGTTGAAATTCTTCAAGGTTCTGTTCCACACTTTGATTTCACTCAGAAACTATTACCAGCTTCATTCATCACTACTCTTAAGACTGTGATCTTCTTTTGTTGGGTTTTTCTTCAACTGTCTGCAACCTGAGTTCTGCAAACATAATCTTCAAACCAGATTAAAATAATATATATTACCTCACCTTCAAAATCTCTGTGTGATCTTGTTTCACCGGTCATTTTCATTTTGAATGGATTATTCTCTATTTCCTTTCTTCTGCAAATTCTTCCAATATTCTGCTACACTTCATCTCTAAGTGCATGCTCTCTATCAGATTCAAAGCTGATCTCCTTTCTGTCATCACCATTGTACCTGTATACACACCTTTCAAAACATAATTATGTTAATCTTCAAAGCACATTTTCTTTTGAACTCAGATTCTGCAGATCTGAATTTCCTCATAGTCTTAGACTACCATGCTTCCACTGCATACCTTTTCCAATCTGTTGCCAATCAGATCTAAAATATAATCTTGTAACTTCTTTTCAATCTCTATTACAAATTTCTAAAGAAATTTAATTCAAAATCAATCATACCTTTCAATACATGAAAAATCCACTTCTGAGCTCCTATACCACTTTGACGCAAACTTAGCTGCAAAAACCCACTTTATGCATAAGAAATTCATACGAACCAAGATAAGCGCGAACAATGGTAATCTCTTATGCGGAAGTTGTTCTATTTTTTACATGATATAACCTTCAATCTAATTTTTGAAATGCATATATCCTTTCTCTAAGATTACACACCCTTGTTGAGCTAACCAGTCTCATATCCTAGCTATGACTCAAAATTTATACTCCGCTTTATGAAATATATCCAACCTTTTCAAAACATAATTTATAACCAAGATATATCATGCCGCTTGATTAAATATTTTCCTAGGCTAGAAACATTGGTTAAACTTCATGATGTCAACAATAAAATATGTTCGGGCCCCACATTTATTACCAAAAAACTTTGCGTTGATGATCTCTCCATGCCCTTCCATCCGACAAAAATTTCATTTCAATACGCATTATATTTAAAGTTTTTTATATATGCGAAATGGGCAGTTTTGACTTGTGACGTGTCACCTCCCAAACACAATTGTACTACTCAAACAATTATTGCTTACCTCTTTCAATCCACGCGAAAACCCCTCATTTTTTTTGTGAAACTGTCGTCATTGTTCCATTGGCCATTTGCTCATGATTCCACATTCAATCTGCACACAATTCTGGAGGCAACTCCAAATTCCAGCTGCGTTAAATACCGAATTTAAACTCACAAATCAGAAGTGAAACTCTTAACACATTTTCAGACTATTTCTTTATTCTTCTATGCATTTCACGCTAGAATTAATTTTAATATCCACAGTTCCTTTAATGGATCACCATTGATCCATTCTGTGATCGATGGTTGATTTTTGAAACCCACAATTCCATATTGAATTCAATCTTAAAACTGAGTGTGTAATCCCTTTCGCCTTCGGCATTCACATTCAGGTTTATACAATCCACTTGCTACTCCACGCTGACTCCAATTTCAACTCTCGACATTCACATTCATATCTGCACAATTAAATTGTCATTCCATGCTGACTCCACTTTCAACTCTCGGTAATTGATGTTATAAGTCATTTAATTCACTCTGTTCTTCTCACCTTTATGCACTTCAGATTAAGTCATAATATTGACATTATAAACCCTATCTTGGCATTTACATCAAACTTCTCAATTGTATGCAGAACCACCATATCAAACCTCTATTGTAGAGTTTTATTTACACACCTATTCCTTCACAGCTAGAACATTTATCACACAGATTATAAACTGAATCAGTCAATGCATAATCACCTACTTTAGAATCAAATTTCTCTCTCTCTCTCTCTATATATATATATATCCAAATAATTACAAATATTTCTTCTTTTTGGCCTGATATTCTAATGAGTGTCCTTTTCACCCATTCTTCGGCCCGTAGGCTTTTACAATTCATACTTTTTCTCTCTATCTAAATCCTCCTAAATCCCCGGAGTCCTATATGCCTTTGAGGCTTTACAATTTATACAAATGGTTCTGAAACCAATTTTGGTTTCAGATCCTTTATCTTTTGAAAAAAATCTTGAATCCTCTAAGTCCTAAAATATATCCTTTATCCCTAAAAATCCTTTCAAATCCACAAAATCATGAAACCAATTCTAATTTAGGAATTACAATTAATTCTAAAATCTCTCATTCCCTATGGAATCTCAACTATCTTAATTCTCTTATGTTGTCCAACATTCGAGAACATTTACCAAATTCCTCTCAATAATTCCTATTCTAAATGCCTCACTCATAATATTTAAAATTACATCAATTTAATACATAGGCAACCAATATTCTTTGAAAACATAAGACCCCTATGTATTATTAAAATACAAAGAATTTCCTGAGCCTAATGCTCTTGCATCAAAGATCCTCCTGGATCAATCCTCTCCACTTGAAAGCTGTTGGACCAATTTTTTTTTATTTAAGTAGACATCAGGTGAGGGTAAATCTCCCTCACTTTTCTGATATATATCCACATTTCCTTGCTCAAGTTCATGCCCTTGAGTCCCACTCGAAGATATTCAACATCTCCTCGCCTGGAAATACAAAATTTCCCATCCAAGATGGTATCTTCCTGCAACACATTCATATACTTAGGTGCTAAATCATCAATGGTAGGAATCTGTGTATCTTCCTCGAGATCAATGATCATTGGAGGTTCATACAACTTCATATTTTCTACATTCACAACTGAATAAATGCACATGTATGGACATAAATTTAACTTGAATGCATTATTTCCAACCTTTTCAACAATCTTGAAAGGAGCATACCTGATGCATTATATATATATATATATATATATATATATATATATATAACTTCATATTTCTTGGCTCTAAGATCGTAATCTCGAATATAATTATGATTTTCTAAATATTCTCTATTTTACAACAAGTGTATATATATATATATCTATATATATATATATATATATAACTTCATATTTCCTGGCTCTAAGATCATAATCTCGAAAATAATTATGATTTTCTAAATATTCTCTATTTTACAACAAGTCTTTCATGTCGCTATTACTTAGGAATAATTCAGGTAATATTTGTTGTTGATTTTTTGTCGAAAATTTTCGTGTAAGTGTTTATTATATAATTTAAATACCATTATATTGATAATAACAAATTTTTCCTCTTATTGTTCTATTACAAGTTTTCTTTCAAGACTTCCAATCAAAATTTTCTAATTTATCCTTGAACATTTACCTTTCCAGGTGTGAATCCTTCTTACATTATCATTCTTTCATAGGTATTACATGTATTGAGATTTAAGGTGATGGCTATGGTTGATTCTCTACGACCAAATAGACAGGGTTTAACATACTCATTTTCGAGTCATGATGTTAAGTTAAAAGTGTACTTAGTAGTTCTATATTTTAATTATTTGTGACACGATAGCTCCAGATTATGCTTAAACGATTCATTTTTTGAGACATCTAGATCGTAGAATTATCCTAAAATTACTTGTATACTATTGGGTCTCCTAAGCCCATTTTACATTTTCCTCTTATATAAATTTATTTAGTTAATGACTTGTGTCTATTATTTTGGGGTAGAATACTTAAAATATACAATTTCATTTTGATTCTACATCTTGTTTTCTTTATATTTTGTGGTCAATAATGTATTTTCAATTCTCTTTATAGAACTCAATATCTTATTTGAAACAAAATAAACCCTTCCTAGATATTTCTTGACCCAAAATAAAAAATTAGAATTCTTATAAATAGATTCGAAGAAAATTGAGTAGTGAAAAGATACTTATGTCTATCAATTCTATATTTATTCCTTAAGAATTTTTTTACTTAATCATGAAAATAATGTAAAAAAACATTCCATCATTACTTTTTTCAACTGACTATGTTTTTTTCCAAAGAAAAAATTGAACCCATCTATTGATTAAGTAGAAGTTTACATAGTATATGCATGAGCATTCAAAGAACTGCATTTTCCTTAATTATGAGTAAAGGAAGAATGAAGTTTCCACTGAGGAGTGTTGGGCCGTGAATACGACCACTTTTTAACACTTATTTCATCCATTTTTGCTCTTCTTTATCATGTCATTTATTATAATTTATCATATAAATCCATTTTATAATGATTTATGCTCTTATGGATGAATATTATTTCTTCTCCTTTATTTTTAATGAATTGATGATTATTATGCATAATTTTATCAATGATGGTTTATTAATACATTTTGTAATATCATTCACCATTTTAGCCTCCAAGATATTTTCCAGATTGTAGATTTGATTTCCAAATCATTATGAAATATTCCAACTCAGAAATTCGCCGGAATAAGAAGTGACAGTTTTACGGTTAAGATTCTGGGCAAATGAAGAAGAATCTGGAAAATCCGGAACATGGGTTTTGTCCAGAACGGGCCCAATTAACCTTAAGTAGAGAATGGTTTGCCCAAATTTGGCCTGTATTGAGAGAAACGCAGAGTTATTTGAGAATTATTTTCTCAGATTTGTTGTTGCGACCGTCCTCCAAATCTCAGCTGCAAAGCCAAATTCGCCTTGCTCTTGTTGAAAGATTGTTGGAAATATATTTTCTTGTTGATCAATTTGTTGGGAACAATTCAATTTTGTTATTAGAGATCCTATTTACTATTTAATTTCTCCTCTCTTTGGTTATAAAAGGAGACATTTGTAAAAGAGAGGGGATGGATCATAGTTGTTGCTTTTGTGAATTGTAAACTTAATCAAAAGTTGTGTTATTGAAAGCACAATTCCATTGTAATGCTGCTCCAGTTTAATGATTAATTGAAGTTGTTTTTCCATTCGCATCATCTGAAGTAGCTTGAGCAGTCCCTGTTGGTGGTTAAGGGCCCGACCCCTGGCAGCGTGAACTGCTCCTTTGCATTAGATTTCCAATTCCTGTAGCGTGTGATCGATTTGCTACATGCATGTTATTGTGAGTTTATTTCATTAGTTTTTATCATTTTACTGTCTTTATGTATGACGCGCTCTGTTTATGAGTTATTTCGTTATCGTATGATCTGAATCTTATTTCTTACAGCGTGGATTAATTGAGACAGCATATTACCTTACTTAGAACATCCTTGAATTCGTGGAAGTGATATTGGTTCTATCTTACTTTACTGTTTTATTATAATGGATTGCTTTGTTGTTCCTTCCCCATTTAACAGGAATCTTAATCCTCGAATTACTTATCTTGTTATGCTTCATTGTTCGGCATTTGATGTTCCATTCCATTTGTTGTTTCATTTAACTGTTTTTCATTTCAGAGTGCAGATACAAAGCTTCGCTATTCAGTTTGATGTTCAATAGGATTTACTGTTTAATAGAGTTTTGTTGTTCAATTCCTTTAATTTCGGTTTGTTGTCCATTTACATTGCTTTTTGTTTCATATTAATTAGTTTACAAGAGTTTGCTTTCATTTCGATTGCTTTAAGATCACCAACTGTAGAGGAAACTGGTTATTGCTTCCAAGTTCCCAGATTGGTTATCTTGCATCGATTTCTAAGGGAAGGAGTTATTGCTACTGTATCCCTGATCGATGTTTTGCAGATTGGTTTAATTAAGGTTTTAGAGCATTTCCATTTATGTTACTGTAATTAGAATTCTTTACAAGCATCCATTTACTCTTGTATTTCGAACACTGTACTACATATTGCAAGGCATTACTCTTGGATAAATTGCTGCCTCAGACAGAGTACACTCTTGAAATAAAAATTCGCTCCTGGATTGATAATTAATGTGAGATAAATAGGTGTTAAAAAGATACCTTTTATCCTCAACATTTTGGCGCCGTTGCTGAGGACAATGTATGCCATTTAAAATGAGTGATGCACATTTGAACTTTTTTCTACTTGGGAAGAATTGGGTTTTGAAGACGGAAGGTAAGAACTTGCGCACCGAGCAAGGACCATACTTGCTCACTGCCCGCTTCACAGCAGAATTGGGTAAATGTTTTTTAGGTAGGAATGAAGGCTTGTTGTTTTAAATGAATAGAAAATCTAAAGAAGACAAAATTCCTTCCAAACTTGAAAAACCTAAGGGACTGGTGACCCTTGGGAGAAGGACCTTTATTGACAAAATTCTTAAGAAAATTGAATCTCAGCCATCAGTAGGACCTAGGAAAGTTATTTCTAGAAAACCTACTACTTCCCTTCAGGCCACAAAGTCACCATTTGTAGCCTTTGCTAAGGTACATATCCAAACAGAAGAGACTAAGCAAGATTCCCAAGAAATTGAGAATTCTTTCCCAATTTTGTTTTACAAGAAGGGAAGTCGGCCTCTCATACACTACTATTTATCAACATGCATTTTCCAAATCTGGGTATGTACACACTAGAGGCCTTAATTTGGAAATGGCTCCACTGGGAATAATATTATACATAAGCATATTTGATTTTCAAAAAAGAGTAGATTAGTGGAGAGAATAAAATAAATAAGGAAATAAACACATTTTTTTTTATTTTTGTAAAAATAGTTGTTTCTTTGTTGCAACACGCTGTGGAAATCAACATTGATGATAAATATTCTAATTTATTTATGTATGTAGATTAATTATATTACAAATAACTATTATACAAACACTTATATTCATTTTTATCATCAATATGGAAAAAATTGCTTGAATATCATTTTTTTGGCTTGTGGGCTTGATGAAATTCCTGAAAACAAAGTTGGGAAAGTCATATTTTGGGGAACCAAAATTGAATATTTTAAAACCTATTTCTATCCTAAGTAGCCCTTGATGTCTAAATTCTAACCCAATTTGAATCACTCAATTTGGATTTGAAACGGAAAAGTTAGAACCAAAACATTGACAGGGTGTCTAGTAGGCAGCTCAACAATAGAATTGGGACAGTCAGTTTTTGGAGGCCTAAATGACTATATTTTTAAAACATATTTATATGATATATTCCTCTATGAATATAGTTTACAATTCAATTTGAATCACTCAATTTCAATATCGTATGAGGAATTTATGACCAAAATACTGACTGCCTATCATAAATCAGCGCTCTTGAAACTCTGTTTTCTCGGCTGTTCCTTAACATATTTGACCCATTAATTCTTATTTTTTTCAAAACCTATTTATATTGGAGATCGATAAATAAATATAATTTAAGCTCCAATTTGAATCAGTTCAATCCGCCATTAAACGAATAATTTATGCTTGAAATACCATCTGTTGGTCTGAACTGGAAAATAAAAAATGACTCTATTATGTAGGTTGTTCTAAGAAATTTTAACATACCATTACATGAAAT
Source organism: Pinus albicaulis (assembly GCA_034641835.2). Taxonomy (NCBI): domain Eukaryota; kingdom Viridiplantae; phylum Streptophyta; class Pinopsida; order Pinales; family Pinaceae; genus Pinus; species Pinus albicaulis. The sequence goes on along the minus strand of CM076570.1, from coordinate 266,692,882 downwards.
TTTTAAAACCTATTTCTATTGGACATAAAAATTTGAATTAGTTGTCATTTGGCTTTGGAATCACTCGAATCGGACGAAAAACAAAGAAGTTATGATTGAAACACCGCAGGTTAGCATGATTGGCCACTGCTCTCCCGCAGGTAATAAATTAATTTTACTTTGTCTATGGATTTGTTCTACAGAGTAACTACTTGTTAGTTTTTTGCATAATTATTGGATTAGTGAAGCCCAATCACCTCTTTTTCTCCATGATTTAATGTTTTATTGCAGGTAGACACTCGTTTTTTGCAGGTCTTAGCAGAACAAAGAGGGTCAATTTATGGACGAGTGATTCTTGAACGAAATTTTAGTAAAACAAGGGCATTTCATCCTGTTCATTACCTAACGATTTCATAACAGAAAAAATGAAGAATTAGTTTCCATTTGAATATTCATGCCACTACTGCCAAAACATTTTTCAAAAAGATCATTTTTTTCCATTAACAGATTGATATTCTCTTAGAAATAACATCATAGCTGTTGTAACTTAATAAAAGTGTTGTTTATTTTTTGATTTCTTTTATGTTTTTGTGTTTTAGGGGTCAATCTCTTCAAATTATAATTTCCGCTCCAGTGGCAATTGAACAATAAAGACCCCACCATGCAAGTTTCAATTGCAGAAGGCAATTCTTCAGTGGCACCAATTCTGTAAAAATTACTTTTTCTTGAAACCTGTACATAAACTTTCCTTTCTATTTGATTGGATTTGCTTGGCAATGGATTGCATATTAGCTTTGTTCTTTCTTCTTCTTCTTCTTTTTTCCTTTTTGCATGTTTATATTTGTTTGTTGTTCCTCTTAAAGAACAGTTGTTGTTCCTCTTAAGGAACAGCAGCCATTCCTCTTAAGAAGTAGTGTATTTATGTGTTTATTTTTGTTGTTCCTTCCAAAAGGAACAACATTTTCGCTAATTAGTTTTGTTGTTCTTTTCAAAAAGAACATTATTTTTTGCATAATTTCGTTGTTCCCTTCAAAAGAAACAGCACCGCTCGTTTTTTTTCTATTCCTTTCAAAAGGAACAACACTGCTAGTTTTTGTTGTTCCTTTCTAAAGGAACTGTAGTTTTGTTGTTCCTTTCAAAAGGAACAACACCGACTGTTCTTGCTGTTCCTTTCCAAAGGAACAACATTTTCGCCAACTGTTCTTTCTGTTCCTTTCCAAAGGAACAAAATTTTCGCAGATTATTCTTGTTGTTCCTTTCCAAAGGAACAACATTTTCGCAGACTGTTTTTGTTGTTCCTTTCCAAAGGAACAACACTTTTTGAGTGCATTTTTCTTGTTTTCTTAAACAACATTTTTAGAACTTTTTTTGAATTTTTCATGACTTTTTGAAAGACAAACATAAAATTTATGAAATGATACACAATCATACAAATTAGAGCTTACTGTAATCAGCAAATCAAAAGAAATCGTCATTTTTAAGAAAATTGTTTAGTAATGATAAGAAAAAGGAAAAATGGACATAATCAATAACATGATTTTGTTGTCTTATTACCACTAAATTAATATGATTGATTATATTTATCATGTTGGTTCTTTCCCATATTTTATAACTTTCTTTGATTTTTACTTATGGAGTAGGAACAAGTGCATATTATTTTCTATTGAGCTGTTCAGAATTCTTCCACCATCCCTACTCTTAAGGAGTGTTGAGCCATCCTTTATGGATAAATAGGAAAGTGCTATATGAAAAGAAAAATATTTACATATTTCATTAATAATTTTATAATTTGACAGATGGAAGATAGAGGGTCTCATCAAGAGCAAACCTACCATGTTCATAAGGAAGCAAGTGAAGTGGCATTCCCATCATGGCCACCAAACCAGGGATATGGTCCAATGGACAATTGAAAAAATTAAGAAGTCCTTGGAACAGGAGATCTCATCACGAGCCAACCTGCCCACTTTTTACTTCTTCCCAGTGAAAGGCATTGTGATTTATCTAGTCACCAAGCCAGCACAATGGCCTTCGTTATGACAATTAACAAGCACTTCCTTAGCACAAATAAAGGACAATGGTTCCAAGGGTGAGAGAGAAACTATGTCAAGGTTATGGACACCTGTGGGAAACAGAGCTCTGCGGATGGTATTGGAGTCACATTTATACACATCAATAGTAATATTAAACCCTTTTTCCTATATCTCTATTTAAATATCAGATGAAAGTATGAATCCTTAACCTTTGATTTCGAATCTATTATACATGAAAATCATCATAAATCAATCACATTAGTTTAAGTGGGTAATAAATGCATTTGTAATTATGTTTATTTTAAGCTGTCCCTTCTCCTTATCCTTGAATCATTACAAAACGATTCTATATATGTTTACAATTTATCACATGCATGGATTTCAGTAAATGTTATAATTTCATTGATTGTATTATAAGTATGTATGCCTTTCCATGCTGTGCAATACACTGCTCTTCTATTTTGTTGATTTGCCACAATATTGATACTGTATTTTTACAGAATTTTTTTCTGCTTGAACTTTTTTTACATGCATCTTATCTATTGCCATTCCAAACTGAAACTGTGGATTCAAGAAAATTGCATACAGAATTGTGATTTTTTTACAAGAGAACAACAAGTATGGGGGGGAATTCTATCCGTAGCACGATCACACTATTGAAACTAACAGCAAAGGCTTGCGAACGTGCACATGGCTTCCACCTTTTTCATTACTTTCAGTAACCGCTCAACCTACATCAGCTTCAGTAAAGGCCAGTCCCTACATGTCATTCCATTTTTTTGGAAGTAACACTTGAGGTAAAATAGTATAATTTTCTGATTTATTATGAATTTAGGAGAATTTCACGATCATCCATTAACCATTATTTATCATCATTCATTCCATATCTTTACCACTTCCCACTTTTTTTAGACACGTCTTATCTTTCAGTTTGGGGGAGTGTTGATTTCCTTCATTTCTTTCTTATGACCATGTCAGTAATCTTCTTTGATATTCTTATTCATTCTCAACACCTCCCTTATTCCATGATTGTTTTACACTAAGCATAGATTTCAACAGATTGTAGCAACCACCTCTCTTTGTTTTCTATCATTGCATGAGGACATGATAATTCTTCAGTTTGGGGGGGGGAATTGCTACACATGATGGATGTTTTCCACTTTCTTTCTCATTTAAGGCATACAATTTCATTTGTATATAGTGCAGAAATTATTTTGCATATATCTTTAAAACTATGAACTGAATTCTTGTGATTTATGGATAGTAAAGAGGTATCATTAAAATACACAAACCCAGATAATTTCACGCTAAATTAGTTCATAAAATTTTGAAAATCATGCACTATCACCTACAATCATTTTTTTATATATATCTCATGATCCGTGCATCAAAACGATCTGATTTTTTAGAAAATGGTTAATGAAGTTTGTTGTTACTTATGTCACATTTTTCTGCAACTTCATATACATATAGTTGAACGTCAACTGTAAAAATTGTTATGCCTCTATTGCTAAAATTGAATATTCATTATTTGAGGAAACATTCATTTGTTCCATCCATTTCATGAGTTGGGATGAACAATTTTCTTTGTTTGGTTAACACATGGGTTTTGTCTTTGGATTGCATGAGGAAATGCAATATATTCAGTTCTAGGTTGCATGAGGGCATGCAATATATTCAGTTTGGGGGTATGTTGGGCCGTGAATATGACCACTTTTTAACACTTATTTCATCCATTTTTACTCTTCTTTATCATGTCATTTATTATAATTTATCATATAAATCCATTTTATAAAGCTTTATGCTCTTATGGATAAATATTATTTCTTCTCCTTTATTTTTAAGAAATTGATGATTATTATGCATAATTTTATCAATGATGGTTTATTAATATATTTTGTAATATCATTCACCATTTTAGCCTCCAAGATATTTTCCAGATTGTAGATTTGATTTCCAAATCATTATGAAATATTTCAACTCAAAAATTCGCTGGAATAAGAAGTGACAGTTTTACGGTTACGATTCTAGGAAAATGAAGAAGAATATGGAAAATCTGAAACATGGGTTTTGTCTAGAACGGGCCCAATTAACTTTACTAATAAAATGGTTTGCCCAAATTTAGCCTGTATTGAGAGAAACGCAGAGTTCTTTGAGCACGATTTTCTCAGATTTGTTGTTGTGGCCGTCCTCCAAATCTCAGCTGCAAAACCAAATTCGCCTTGCTCTTGTTGAAAGATTGTTGGAAATAAATTTTCTTGTTGATCAATTGGTTGGGAACAATTCAATTTTGTTATGAGAGATCCTATTTACTATTTAATTTCTCCTCTCTTTGGTTATAAAAGGAGACATTTGTAAAAGAGAGGGGATGGATCATAGTTGTTGCTTTTGTGAATTGTAAACTTAATCAAAAGATGTGTTATTGAAAGCACGATTCCATTGTAATGCTGCTCCAAATTAATGATTAATTGAAGTTTTTGTTCCATTCGCATCATCTGAAGTAGCTTGAGCAGTCCCTGCTGGTGGTTAAGGGCCTGACCCCTGGCAGCGTGAACTGATCCTTTGTGTTAGATTTCCAATTCCTGTAGCGTGTGGTTGATTTGCTACATGCATGTTACTGTGAGTTTATTTCATTAGTTTTTATCATTTTACTGTCTTTATGTATGACGCGCTCTGTTTATGAGTTATTTCATTATCGTATGATCTGAATCTTATTTCTTACAGCGTGGGTTAATTGAGACAACATATTGCCTTACTTAGAACATACTTGAATTCGCGGAAGTGATATTGGTTCTATCTTACATTACTGTTTTATTATAATGGATTGCATTGTTGTTCCTTCCCCATTTAACAGGAATCTTAATCCTCGAATTACTTATCTTGTTATGCTTCATTGTTCGACATTTGATGTTCTATTCCATTTAATGTTTCATTTAACTGCTGTTCATTTCAGAGTGCAGATACAAAGCTTAGCTATTCAGTTTGTTGTTCAATAGGATTTACCGTTTAATAGAGTTTTGTTGTTCAATTCCTTTAATTTCGGTTTTTTGTCCATTTACATTGCTTTTCGTTTCATATTAAGCAGTTTTACAGAGTTTGATTTCATTTCGATTGCTTTAAGATCACCAACTGTAGAGGACACTGGTTATTGCTTCCAAGTTCCCAGATTGGTTATCTTGCATCGATTTCTAAGGGAAGGATTTATTGCTACTGTATCCCTGATCGATGTTTTGCAGATTGGTTTAATTAAGGTTTCAGAGCATTTCCATTTATGTTACTGTAATTAGATTTCTTTACAAGCATCAATTTACTCTTGTATTTCGAACATTGTACTACATATTGCAAGGGATTACTCTTGGATAAATCGTTGCTTCAGACAGAGTACACTCTTGAAATAAAAATTCGCTCCCGGATTGATAATTAATGTGAGATAAATAGGTGTTAAAAAGATACCTTTTATGCCTCGACAAGGAGGATGATGTTTCTATCGATCCTCACAATTTTTTCCAAAAAACAAAAAAGTACAGTTTTTGTGTCATCTCCTTTCAGCCCCCAGTCTTCCACTTTTTTGTGGAGAGGCCTGAAACAAGGATGAAAATAGACTATGTCTATTGCATTCATCATCATGACTTTCATCATGAATAAAATATAGGTGGTAGACACCAATCCCACTTTCACCAGATTTTATGACAACATAAAGTTTGAAGCTAGAACAGTCTCCTAGATATCCTCAATGAGGAAAAAAATCTGAAACAGAGACATTAAAAAGTGTATTCAAAACATAAGTATCAATGCGGAAAATACATAAACAAAAAATATAAAGATCAAGATCAATAGATGTATGGAAAATTGAGCAACTAGATCTTAGCGGGAAAAAGGAGGTTGTTCAATCCCTCGGATCTGTCCTCCTTCAACCGCTACAATGACCCATTACCCCATGTCTTGTCAAACACCTTCCTTAGATAATATATCTGATGCATGATTTTGTTCCCTGTAGATAGGGAAAGTAGATATCTAGTTAAAATAGGCTTTTACAATATTTACTTCATTAAGCAAAGTAGATAAAATGAAATTTTGACATCTCTGAGTTCCATCGAACCACTTGATGATGTTCATAGAGTCCTCGACAATTTGGACATCTCTCATCTCGAGAAAATTTTCGTGTAAGTGTTTATTATATAATTTAAATACCATTATATTGATAATAACAATTTTTTCCTCTTATTGTTCTATTACAAGTTTTCTTTCAAGACTTCCAATCAAAATTTTCTAATTTATCCTTGTACATTTACATTTCTAGGTGTGAATCCTTCTTACATTATCATTCTTTCATAGGTATTACATGTATTGAGATTTAAGGTGATGGCTATGGTTGATTCTCTACGACCAAATAGACAGGGTTTAACATACTCATTTTTGGGTCATGCTGTTAAGTTAAAAGTGTACTTAGTAGTTCTATATTTTAATTATTTGTGACAAGATAGCTCCACATTATGCTTAAGCGATTCATTTTCTAAGACATATAGATCATAGAATTATTCTAAAATTACTTGTATACTATTGGGTTTCCTAAGCCCATTTTAAATTTTCCTCTTATATAAATTTATTTAGTTAATGACTTGTGTCTATTATTTTGGGGCAGAATACTTAAAATATACAATTTCATTTTGATTCTACATCTTGTTTTCTTTATATTTTGTGGTCAATAATGTATGTTCAATTCTCTTTATAGAACTCGATATCTTATTTGAAACAAAATAAACCCTTCCTAGATTATTCTTGACCCAAAATAAAAAATTAGAATTCTTATAAATAGATTCGAAGAAAATTGAGTAGTGAAAGGATACTTATGTCTATCAATTCTATATTTTTTCCTTAAGAATGTTTTTACTTAATCATGAAAATAATCTAAAAAAACATTCCATCATTACTTTGTTCAACTAACTATGCTTTTTTCCAAAGAAAAAATTGAACCCATCTATTGATTAAGTAGAAAGTTACATAGTATATGCATGAGCATTCAAAGAACTGCATTTTCCTTACTTATGAGTAAAGGAAGAATGAATTTTCCACTGAGGAGGATGATGTTTCTATCGATCCTCACAATTTTTTCCAAAAAACAAAAAAGTACAGTTTTTGTGTCGTCTCCTTTCAGCCCCCAGTCTTCCACTTTTTTGTGGAGAGGCCTGAAACAGGGATGAAAATAGACTATGTCTGTTGCATTCATCATCATGACTAAAATCTAGGTGGTAGACACCAATCCCACTTTCACCAGTTTTTATGACAACATAAAGTTTGAAGCTAGAATAGTCTCCCAGATATCCTCAGTGAGGAAAACAATCTGAAACAGAGACATTAAACAGTGTAGTCAAAACATAAGTATCAATGCGAAAAATACATAAACATAAAATATAAAGATCAGGACCGATAGATGTATGGAAAATTGAGCAACTAGATCTTAGCAGGCGAAAGGAGGTTGTTTGATCCCTCGGATCTATCCTCCTTCAACCTCTACAATGACCCATTACCCCATGTCTTATCGAACACCTTCCTTAGATAATATCTCTACTGCATCATTCTATTCCCTGTAGATAGGGCAAGCAGATATCTAGTTAAATAGGCTTTTACAATATTTACTTCATCAAGCAAAGTAGATGAAATGAAATTTTGGCATCTCTCAGTTCCATTGAACCACTTGATGATGTTCATAGAGTCCCCAACAATTTGGACATCTCTCATCTTGAGAAATGAGAGCCAGCATAGCAAAAAATGAAGAGATTTGAGTTCAGTAAAATTGTTTGTCCCTTGGCCAAGCCTAATAGAAGCTTTCAGAATTTTTCCGAAAGGCTCATGAATGACTAGTCCAACCCTGCATTTGTTTTGAGGGTTAGAATCCCCATCAAAGTAGGCCCATGGAATATCCCCCTTGATGTGCTCCTGAAAGATGACTCTAGGTTGGGGAGGGGTAGCTGGGAGGGGGATGAATTCGAAGATAGATGCACTTTTAGCAGCAAGACGTTTGATAGGGAAAGAGTTGTCTTAAAAGATTATTCGATTTCTGGCCATCCAAGTCCCCCAAGAAACAAGAAGAAGGAGGTTCCTGACCCTATCATTTGGAGAGGGTTGTCACTATCGATCCCAAGCAGCCCTCACATCATTACCTTCCCACAACCGAGACAATTTAAGGAGCCTCAACGTTTCTGTCCAGAGCTGCATATTGAATGGACAGGTAAGAAAGAGGTGGTGTGAAGACTCCAAGCTGGATTTACATAACGAGCACCATCCAGGCGCGATCTTCCCCCTACGATGAATAAAATAATAGGTGGGGATCTTATTCTAGAGTATGCACCAAAAGGAAATCTTGCTTTTTTCCAGACCCTTCAGAAGCCATAGGGACTTATACCACCATTCCAGTTCCCCCTAGCCTTTCTGAGCCATTGGCCATTTTTACCCAAACTTGGGGGAGAAACTACTTGATGGAGAATGGATCCATTTTAATTCATCCTGTCTATCTTGAAGCTTAATATTAGAATTTTTAATATCATTTATGAAACCTTGCCACTCCTCAAGATACCTGTCCTCTAGCTGAAGGGCTTCCCCAGAAAACCACCCTTGCCTCCAGATCATTGACTGTCCATGATTTGCAACTTTGTTTAAGGTTCTAAAACCTCTTCATTCCACATTATCAATGAGCTCATTGGTGAGGTCAATGAGCTCATGTGTGAGGGAAAATCTCCCCGAGCATCCCACGCAAGTGTCATGGCCTATTCGAACCTATGAGCCATCCCCTACGTGCCATGCAAGCCCCTGCTCTATGATTTTTATCAACATTACAGTGGATTTCCATACAATGGATGCATTTTTTGTTTTCTTATTCAGCATGCACATCCATTCCAGGATTGGCATAGTATTAATGTATTTTCGCTTGATTATAGTTGTCTAATGATTATCCTAGGTAATGAGACACCAACCTAGTTTAGCTGCCAGAGAGGTCGTGAAAGAAGGAAGCTCCTTAATGCCCCAACCTCCCCAAGATTTAGGACGAGCACTCTTATCCAGGGACACCCAAGGCATCACCTGTTCCTCCTTTGAACTAGCCCAAACTAAGCGGTTGCAGATTTTGTTAATCGTAGACATTGTGCTTCTAGGGACCCATGAGAGAGCATCCCAATAGACTAGGATAGCCAAAGCAACCGATTTGATCAAAACCAACCTCCTAGATTTGGAGAGCCATTTGAAGTTCCAGTGTTTCATTCTGGAATCTATCTTGGAAATTAGCCAATGCTAATCCTATATACAGTAAGATTCCAGCTTTAAGAAGAAGCCCAGATATTTATAGGGATCCTACAGAGTTTTTTCTTCAAACTGTAGAACCTCCGATAATCTCCCAATTTCTACTACTGATAATCCAGCTGTAGTGATTGTATATTTCCGACGGTTTATGCAGAGCTCTATAGCCTTTAGAAAGAGATCTAGGATTTCTTGAAGGCATCTAATATCTTCCAGACTGCCATTGCTAAAAAGGAGAATGTCATCAACAAAGAGAAGGTCAGTGACTATTTGATTTACAACAACTTCAATCCCTTTTAGAGCCCCCCTGCGCTTTGCCTCATGAATCATCAAGCTCAAACCTTCCGCTGCCAAAATAAAAAGTAGAGGGGAGAGGGGGCATCCCTGACGGAGACCTATTTGAACATTAAAGAAATTTGAAGCTACCCCATTGATAAAAATTGCTATGCTGGAAGAAGAGATGCATCCCATTACCAAATTGATGAAATCAATCCAAAAGCCTAGATGTGTACGAAGGAGCCGGATATACATCCAACTAATTATTTCATAGGCCTTAGAGAGATCAATTTTGATGATAACTCTTTTTTCTTTCTCAATTTTAAACTGTGAAGAGTTTCTTGGGAAACCCTCACTGCCTCATTTATTTGTCTTCCATCTAGGAAGCCAAACTACTCCAATGAGATATTGCGGGAAAGGAAAGGCTTGAGTCGATTTGCAATCAATTTTGAAATGATTTTATATGTACAGGTACATAGAGAGATAGGCATGAAATCATCGAAAGAATCCGGAAGTTACTTTTTTGGAATAAGAGCCACGAAAGTAGAGTTGAAAGGAGTATATATAGTTCCTCATCTGCTTGATTACTCCACCACCGCTAATAAGTCATCCCCTAGGAACTCGAAGAAATGTTGGAATAATTCCACCATCCAACCATCCGGACCTGGACTATTATCCTTCTACATTGCCTTAAGAATGTCCTCCACTTCTTCCTTAGTAACAGGTTCCATGATACTGTTATTTCCTTCTTCATCTATGTATTTGGGGAAAAATTGTGCTGCATTGATGACTTTAGGAATGGATGCCTCGTTTGGGCCTTGAACAAAGATTTGAAATGATTCACACCAAGGTCAGAGAGGGCCTCAAAAGAGTGAGCCTCCTCTCCTTCATCCATCCTCATACCCCAGATTGTATTGATTTTTTTTCTCCCTTTTTCATATTTCTAGAAAAATTTTGTATTTTCATCTCCTGCTTGTAGCGAGACAACCCTACTCTTAAGGCACCATCTCTCCTCTTGAACAAGGAGGATTTTCTTCCTAGATTCTTCCAGGCACTTTATGTGGTCCCTTGCTTCAATGGAGACATAGCGATCCCCCTTTGAGCTTTCGAGAAAATATAGTTCCTCATTGATCCTTCGAAGGTCTTCCTCCTATTTGAGATTCTTAGCCTTTTCCCATTCCAGTGTTTCCCTCTTCATTTCTTTGAGATTCTCCATAAAATTCCTGCAATGAGGTCTAGGTTCCCTTGGCCAATATTTCCTCCAGGTGGCATGGAACAATGAGGTAAAGGATTCTTCTTTAAGACATGAGGAGTTAAACTTGAAGGGTGCACTAGGCTTCTTGTTAGGAACTTTTATTTCAAGAAGTATGGGCAAGTGATTAGAAATATCTCCACCTACCCAATGTCGGAACATCGAGATTCTAGCCACCAGATCTTCATGGAGAAGGAAGCGATCCAACTTCTTTGCTACCCTATCCTCCCCTGCTCGTCTATTCTACCACGTCGGACGGGACTTTATCAAGCCTGAATCCACTAGGTGTGTCGATGAAAAATAATTGGTGAAGAAATCAGTGAGTGGCTCAGCCCGTGCAGATGAACCCCATGATTCCAAGCGACCAAGGGAGAAATTTAGTTCTCCTCCCAAAATGAGATTAGTATTTTGAAGACAAGCCTTTGCAAATAGATTGTTCCAGTACTTAATCCGCTCTTGGCATGGTCCATAAACATTTAGAAGAAGGATATAATGTCAAATCTCGTTCGAATAGACTTCCATAGCCAGAGAATTTTTAAAACCCCATGAGGATATTTCCTTCAACTTCTCAGACTTAACCCCCAGGGAAAAACCCCCAGATCTTCCATGGGCATCCATCACCTGGAAGCCCCACCCTGGGAACATCCTTGAAAGAGATCCTACCACCTCAGACCCTGAACCCAAGGTTTCCTGAAGCATAAGGACATCAGGTGAATAGGTCTTCATCAGTTCCTTCAAAGCTAGTTTTTTGGGTTGACTAGCTAAACCCCTACAGTTGTATGAGAGAATGATCATCAAGGACCCTGAGATGGGGACTGCGCTACTCTAAGCACCCCAAAGAGGGAAAGATACTTCCGATCAGCAATATCTATTTTGGCCTTAACCCATGCCTTATAGAGGCTTGACTTCTTGCATCTCAGTTTCGTAGGACCAACCAACTGACTATGTTATTTGCAATTAAATACACAAATATTCATGATTTTCCTTTTGAAAACTGATTCATGCATTTTCAAGAAAGCACTATTTATTAACAATTGCATGCTTAATTAATCCTTCATTGTTATCTATATACTGAAATTATTTTATTTATTTTCCTTTTTCTATGCATGCAACCATATTATATTAATTTATGACTAATATATATTTTGAGAAAGAAACAATCTTAAAACAAATATAAAATAGAAATATAGTTACTTATTTAAATACAACAAGAGCAAGCACATTCCTCCCAACCAAATAAATTTATGTTATAGCAATTTCCCTTGAGCCTCAGGCTTCCCTTATGTTAGAAAATAATATTTATTTCATAATATTATTCTTCCTTATTCCTTAGCAACATCTTTCTAATTCAATATATTATTTATTAATTTATCTGCCCAACACTTTTTTCCCCATTGAAATCCCTTTTTCTTCTTTCTAAAGACTTTCTTTTATCTCTCGCAATATGTTCCTTCCACCCCGCATGATTTGTTTCTCCTGTCACGTGGTTCCCTATTGGTTAGGAATCTTGGGAAATGATGGAGGTAATATTGTGACAATTATCACTTCAAAACTACCCACTACTTGGACTTCAACTAATTTAATCAACTTTTTTGCAACAAGGTAGCCCTAATTACTCACATGCTTACTCCCAATATATTTTTAAATATATCAACATTTAGTTATAATAACATGTAAATATTTACATTTGTCACTTAAAATATTCTAAATCTAATATTGGCCCCTATTTCTAGTGTCTTTAAATTAAATATTTACAAGTAATATGAAAGTTTCATAAGGTTTCGTATAAAAAATTGCAATATGAGCACTAAAAATACATTATGAATTACTACGTTAACAATATTAATGTAATTACGATCGTGAAATCCTTCCACCCCACACACATATGCTATCAACTAGGACAACCACATTTGCACAATAGTAAATGTGGTTGATATACTCTGATCGGTGGCATAAATCCACCGTTTATACACCAATCGACCAATGAAAATGATGTTGATCAACATATATCAATCACATATACTAATGTGTAAATGTGGTTGTGCTAGTTATATTTACATTTGTAATTGCCTTTATTATTGTTCATTATTATATAATGGTTGATTTTTAAGAGAAAGTACATTTTTTAATATTAAAATTTTAATTACACCAAGTATACTTTTTTTGCTAATTACAGATTCCAATTCTAGGGTTGATAATGAAAGATATTGGCATATTATCCTCATATCCTCTCAATAAATGAATGGATTTCCCACTCATAACTTTGCTATGTTGATTTTTTTCGAAATGAAAGTGTGTTAACCTGACACTACATCAACATCTCGAACTTCTCGATGACTCGTGAGAAGTAACAGGAACATTATTCCAGAGTTTATAGTCACATGAGTAGGGGTTGAATCCACGCCAAGAGTGGCATAAATCGACCCTTAAGCATGTCAAAGGAATTTCAGCTAACTAGAAAGAGGCATGCAACTCACAACCCTAACAAAAGAAATAAAATACTAACTAACTACACTAACCCTAAACACCAAATTATTTATAGAAGCAACAAAATAATTAGTGTCCTAAGGGTTTTTAGATATAGGGTTAAAATAATTTCCCAGTGATCTGAGCCATAACTTGGGAGTATAGTAGCTTTTGTTGAAACATCCCAAGCCAAAATATTCTCTATGATGAAAAGTCGGTCCAACTTTTACACTATTTGATGTTGATCTCCTATTTTATTGTTCCATGTATAAACCCCATTCACAATTCAAATCTCAATGTGTCCTAGATATTTTTTAGTATCTTGGAATATAATAGCCTCAACCTCCAATCACTGGATTCCCTATTTCTTCTCATCTAGGGATTTAACTAGGTTGAATCTATGCCAATTATCCAAGGATTTGAGGAAATTAATGCATCATTTTGAGATATTTACTAAATAAACAAAGTCATTTAATGTGATAAGTTCAGTCCACATACATCTGAGACATAGTGTCTCTTCCTTGAGTTGAAAAACTGAAATTTTATGGTAGGGACTCAAAATGTAGTAAATATGTTTAACACTCTGACCTCTTGTTCATCACATATGATATTTTTTCCGCCTAAATTCCCTTGGGTATCTATTTTTATTTCCTGGATTTGTCTTCTCCAGTTGGTAGTTATGTGGGTTAGGGCCTCCCTTGAGATATTGGTTTCCTGAAGCATCAATATGGTGGGTTTTTATTTTACCCATTTCTCTTTCAAGAGTATTTTTTTTCTATGACTATTAAGACCCTAGATGTTCCATGAGACTATCTTCATGTATGTGATTTATTTGATCCATGGAAAACTTTTTTGAAGACCCTGACTCGTCTAAAATTTACCAGGATTACTCCTATCTCATATAAAATTTGTAGCTTATTCTTTTGGCTTTGTTTTGTTTACTCCTTATGTGGTTTATATAATTCCTTCAAGGATTGTGTCTACACCCTTAAAGACCATAATATTGAGGTTGATTTAGTTGCAATATGTTTGTATTTAAGATACGTTTGACCTATCATAGATACTTGTTCTTTAGGGAGGTCGAATGGATCTTTATCTTTATAAGTCTCTGCAATTTTTTGTAAGTTGTGTTAGGGCCTCCTCTAATATTTTAGTTTCCTGAAGCATCAAGATGGTGGGTTTTTCTTCTACCCATTTCTCTTTCAGGAGTATTTTTTTTCTATGGCTATTAAGGCCCCACATGTTCCATGAAATTATCTCCATGTATGTGATTTATTATATCCATGGAAAACCTTTTTGATGACTCCAACTTGTTGAGAGCTTATTTTTTTGGCCTCATTTTTTGGAATCCTTATGCGATTTACCTAATTCCTCGAGGGACTATGTATGCACCCTTAAAGACCTTCACATTGAGGTTGATTTAGCTAAAATATGTTTTATTTGAGATACACTTAGTCTATCATAGATACTTATTTTTCTGGGAGGGAGAGTGGATCCTTACCTTGACACGCCTTTGCAAATTATAGTAAGTTCAATGCATCCAAATATATCACCATATCATTGGGCTACTGTAGGTTCGAGTTAGCATCCTTTAGTACTGCATGAAACTTAATCGGTGGATAAACCAGTGGGATATAAGGCTTAATGGGAGGGGAATTAGTCTACACCAGATATTCCATTGGAGCAGATATTTGAGTTGTGGATTGCATTGGGGCATATGAGTCCTCTACATGCACCTCATTAGTGGGATTTGAGGAAGGTCCTATTGTTTTATGGATCTCCATGTACAATGATTTTTATGGATTGGGATTTTCATACTTGTTTAACGATGCTAGTGGTTCCAACCTATTCACCTCACCTTCTTTTATTTATGTTGTAATTTGACATTGGGGTTATTGCTTATAGTTTCAATTACCTTAATATTTCGTTATAAACTCATATATGGCCTAGATCAACATTCTTTCTGGGGTTTTAATTTTCTTAACCATTGGGAATTCATCATATAAGTGCCCATACTCATGACATCTTCAATTGAAATGGATGTGATCATAGTTAATCATTTTCTTCCATAGCTTGTATTAGAATTATATATAAATAAATTTCAAGAGGGTCTTCAATGTGTTCATATACATGAAAATGTGCACATACGATGTATATCAACCTTGGTTTTTGGCCTTAGATTCTTTAACAAAATACCCCAAGGAATTTATAATTCTTGCTAGAGTCTCGTCCTTCTATAATTCTCTTGGTAATGGGTACAACTATATCCATACTAGTGTTGTCGTGAATTGTTATTTATCTAGGTTGAACCTTTCCATCCACCAACGAAGGTACATAATAGAAGAGTTGAAGAAATATGAGCCATTTTCAAATATTTTATCCTGATATTCCACATTATAAAACATGACCATGAAGAAAGCTAACCATGAAGAAAGATTTGGTGCCAAGATATAGCTTGATCGGGCCCTTTGGTTTCCACTTGATTTGGATCCACTAGGATAAAGTTTTTTCCATTGGCTAAATCCCAAAAAAAATTCCTATAAGCGGATGATAATGCATGTATTTTATGAATTCTCTAATCTGGTTAGGTCATACCTCATACTTGGGATCTAAAACTACTTTCGGTAAATAGCTACACGATATTTTCTGTTTAGGCTAGTTTGCTTGCTACTGCTGATCTAGATGAGAAAGAGTGTGAATAGCTTTAGAAAAATTAGGATTTGAGAATTTTTTTCTTCCATTTTCCCATCCATCCACAATAATATGAATGTATGAGGGATTTTTTCTCCCTCCAGTGGACTTCACCATAGGAAAAGTGGTCAACTGAAGAAATCCTCCCGAAAACAAAACTAGGGTTTGAAGGATTTTCCACTCAGGAATTACAGAGATCTCGATCATTGTCCAAATATTAATGTATTATTAAAAAACATTAATATTATTACTAATGCTATTGCTATTAATAAAATTTAAGTAATCACATTAACAATAATATTAAGTGTTGAATAATGATGATGATGATGTTGATGTTAATGATCAATCGTAACATATTAAGTAGAACATACACATATTATTAAAATTATTATATAATAATATCATTATATGTAGTAACGCATGTTATTATTAGCATTAATATTATTAACAACATAATAACATTAATGTGAATCTATTAAAATTACTATAAGTATCATTAATAATAATATTATTATTACTAATAATATCATTAATAAAATTAGGATTATTACATTATTAAAAATAGTAAATTAATTATAAGATAAATACATTAATAATATAATAGTATCTGTATATGTAAAAAATCATATTATTATTAACATCAATGTTTTTATCAATATTAATTTTATTAATAACATCTATGAAATAACATTAATATTAACAACAATAGCAATATTAAAAATGATAATACATACTAATTTGATATTAAAATAGGACAAAAAAACCTTATGTCACAAAGTAATGAACATTGCCCTACATCACATTATGACGAGGATATCTCCACACTACATTTGAACATAACCCTTCACCGACACCACACTGTGGTGCAACCCAAGAAACTTGATATCACTATGTGACAAACATCTCCCAATAGTACAATGTGTTGGACATTACCTAATGTCACACTATGACAAAAAAAAACAAACAATGTCTCAATTGCAATGAATAGTAAATGTCATCAAAATGTGATGAAAAAAAAATTCATTGTGATGTGACAAAAAATGAACTTTTTCACAATGTGATGAACAACAAATGCCATTGCAAAGGCATTTATGTATCCGTCACTGCAATGTGATGTATAAAATTCTATTACAATTTGATGAACTATGAACTATTAGAAATTAAATAACAGAGTAGTGGAACACATAAGATATTGCAGAAAAGAAAAAATAAAAAATCACAAAACAAGAGAGACATAGATATACGTGATTCACCCAATTTTGGCAACGTCCATGGAGAAAAAACCAGTCCTTCATTTTACATTATCCAACAGAACGAAGAGATACCACCTGTAAAAAATAAGCTTTAATTTCTTATTCGATCTCGCATGATCTCTCCTCTTTTCTTTGTGCACAAAATAATAAGCAATCGTGATACAATTCCCTCATTTAAACAGAGGGATTCCTTCTAGGGAAAAAAACCCTAAATTAACAAAACTTCTACCTTCAGATCTTACACCTAATGAATGACCCAAACTGACTATGAAATTAAAATATTTTAAAAGGAAAGCGCCCCCAAACCCCTCTATTAGGGATTGGGATCCAACCATGGTTGAAACAAAAAAAAAAATCTTAACAATGTGACCAACAATAAACAGTGTTACAATGTGACCAACAATAAACTCATTACAATGTGGCCAGCAATAATCATTGTTACAATTTCTCAAACAACATATGGTATTTGCATCATACTATGGGTTGAACATGGTTGATAAACATTAACATAGTCTTCATTATCAATCACATTTAAATGTGGTCACAAAATATCAAGTCTACAATAGTCAATCATGGTCACACTAGTCAACCATTATGACATGGTTGAACATAGACAACTTCATCATATAATCAACATAGTCCATCATAGTCATCATATTTAACACAATTAAGCATAGTCAACATATCTAGCATAAAAAACATGATAAAAAAAATAAGCACCCATAATAAACTTGGTGAAACTTAGTCAACCATGTTCAACCACACTTGAAACAACTCAATAATGGTTAAAAATGGTCACCATAGTGAACCATGGCCACCATGATCATCCATGGACATCCATGGTTAGTTGCATTATCAAGTGTAGTGAACAGGCTCAACCATATTCATATATTGCTAAATGTGGACATCCATGGTCAAACATTTTCACTCATAGCCAACCAAGTTTGACCATCCTCAACCATGCTTCGATAATCACATTAATTGTCAAAAAGGCTGATAGTGATCAAGCACAAACACGAATTTCAACCATATTCAACCAAACTAGTTCAATACTGGTCAAACTTGGTTAAGATGGTCATTAATTGTCAACCATATTTAACCATAATCGATCATTATCAATCCTTGTCACCAATGACCTACCATGGCCACTTATGGTCAATCATCATCAACCATCATCAATCATAATCAATAACAATCAATCTTAGTCAACTATATGTTGACCACAGTTAGCCTTAGTTAACAATACTCAACCTAAGTTATCTAACCATATTAGAGAATATTATCACAATCAACAATAAATTTATGTCCATGTTTAACGATGTTGACTACAATTAACACATGGACATCAATTCTCAGTGTCACAATGGTTAATCATGGTCATAATGGTCAACCATTTTGACATGGTTGACCATAATTAGACATCATAATCACATTTAACACAATCAACCGTAATCAACATATCCAACATATGAAACATAATTAACCATCATCAAGCATCATCAACCATGGTTGACACTTTTTAACCATCATCAAACACAATTATCCATAGTCAACAAATTGAGAGAGAGAGTGCATAAATTGATATATTATTAACTTTAGAGGTTCATTCTTTAGTAATTATTAAGAGAATGTCCAAAAAATATATAATTTAATAAAAATATAAAATATTAAGAGAGCATGTATAAATGTATTATTAAGTTTAGAGGCTTATTCTACGACCTATTATGAAAGGATGTGTAATTTTGTTGTGTAAGTTTGTACATTCATATATCCTCTTTAAAATAAAAATAAAAATTATGTTTAAAAAAATTAATATTGGCTATAATAGAAAAAATGAATAGAAATAAAAAAAATGTATGATAAAATGTCTCTATGTACATGTGATGTAGAATATTTTAATATAAATTAGGAATATATTGTATATTGTTTTAAAACATTATTTGGTCATATATATACTCTATTTAACATTCAAAAATACAAATTAAAACAATATCTACACTGAAATCAAGGGCCAAGATGAAATACAGTTTTTATAAAGATGGATCTAGTAGTTAACATTATTTGGTCCTATATATCCTCTATCTAACATTTAAAAATACAATTTAAACAACAAATACTAACACATTGTATTTTACAGTCTAAAAAAATTTTAGATTTGAAAAAAATTGATCTCTATCATGTTAAATATATACTTAAAATAGATATATACTAATTTTATTAAATTTTGAGTTTATTATAAAAAATGATATGGATTTTAGATTTCTTTTTGCAATAGAAAGAAAACAGTGAAATCAAAGTAAAAAAATATATACAATGCAAAACAAAGTGAGGAAGCTAAAAGGTTTACACAGTAAATTTGTAAAATTGCCTAGGAAATTCAGCCCAAAAAAGAAGGTTATGATTTTGTATATGATGAATTTGTCAAATTTACTAAGGGAGTATAGAGTCTCAGGAGAATGTAGATTTTTGTGCTTCTTTATCTAAATTTAAATGTTATCCAATGAAACTTGAAGTTGAGATGTCCTCATCGAAATTTGCCAACCAAAGGAATTTAAGGAAAAGGAAATTTTCTCGTAAATACAATCTAGCCAAACTAATATAGACAATTTTGCGCATAAATGCAACAATAATAGTACCCGTGTCCTACTTATTATCAATTTCATATTCCTTCTGAATCCAGGCATGGACAACAATATCAGAACGCGAATGTGAAGGATTTAAATAGCCCGATGGGCGAGAAGGAGCCGAGGTGTCCTTCACCTTCTTAAATAAAAAAGTTGCAGTCCGCCCATTCTGGTAAAGCCACTCATGCACATCCCACAGTACCTCGAAATAAACTCGATGAGGAGTGTAATCCACATAAAACTTCTCATTTCCTCTAAAATTCCATACCAAATGTTTGGCTCGCACAGCCACTCGAGTACCAACCTTGATCACCATTTCCCAACTCCGGGTGGTTCTGGTATCACACTCTATGCATATTTTATAAACCCTGCCACCCCAGTCCAGCCGAGCATTGGTGCGAAACACAGTTTTACCCACACCATGGGCAGTCGACGCCACAAAGTTAGCTTGAGTTAATGCCCACCCGTTATTGCTGCTCATTTCAATGCCCCGCTTGTACCTTCCCTCCCGCTGCTTGGTGTCTCGGCTATCAGTTTTCTCTTCTTCGGTCATCATTGGAGTTGATGGCGATGAAGAAATTGCGCGAGCACCCATTAATTCTGCGATTTTATGCATCTGTAATCTATGTAATGTGTTTAAAGGGTTATCAAACTGAAAGGTCTTATTGAGCGTGCAACTTTTCGTCACGAAGATTGGCGATATAAATACCGGGTTTAGATTACTTTGTTTGTCGTTTAAATGGTTTTGAAGTTGTCGGCCACGGTTATTTCCAATATCATATATCGTAAGCTATACGATAATACGGGGCAGTATATATTTACTGTTAGATTTAAACGAAATTAAATTTGAGAGTAGGTATATAATGCTTTACCGTATTTAATATTATATAATTTACATAATTTATTAGTTTTTTTCGGGATGGAAAAATTTAGACTATTTCTGGATTTGTGCGTGTCATTCTTGCACAGGAGCGATGCTAATCTTCTCTGTATCGTTCCAATTTTATCTAATGTCTCCGAAAAGACGGCATGATTTATTAGCTGCCATCTCCAATTTGAGGAGAGAGGGGGAAATTTAATGTAGGACCAGCTGCTATATTAGATATTGAAGGACATAAATGACTTACCGATCCTGTAAGATGCTTTCTTATTCTCCCTAATAATCTTAGAATAATAATTGGGCACCGTGGGCAGTTTTTATATACCATAAAAACATGAGTGTTGGGCTCCAAATTTCCTTGAAGATGATAATGTCTTTTGGAAGGTGCTTTACTTCTTCTCTGTACATTTTGTTATATACCATCAATACATCAGTGTTGGTTCCAAATTTCCTTGAACATGATAATGTCTTTTGGAAGGTGCTTTATACATTTTGTTATATACCATAAATACATCAGTGTTGGTTCCAAATTTCCTTGAAAATGATAATGTCTTTTGGAAGGTGCTTTACTTCTTGTCTGTACATTGGCTTTCATATGTTTTCATAATATATGACATCGCCAAAATGTTCAAGAACTCAAGGTGTGTTTTTTTTTCTTATTATCATTTTGGTAACAAAAATTTGCATATTTTGCTTTTAAAAACATAATGTAGTCTAGTTTTTTTTGAAATAAAAATAAAATTCATTTTTCGAGAAATCAACAGAAGAATCTATTCCCCATTTACACCAATGAGAATATGAGACAAAATAGATAAAAATATTATGAGATAAAGAAGGTACACCAATGAGAATATGAGACAAAATAGATAAAAATATTATGAGATAAAGAAGGTAGGTTTTTTTTTTTTAATTTCATGAGAGTTCATAAAAAGAATCATACTATATCCATATAAATAGAGTCGAAAATGGAAAAAAAACCATGATATATCCAAAAAAAAATTGGAATCCACAATAAAACGACAACCATGCTATATCCATATAAATGGAGTCCAAAATGAGAAGACCATGTTATATAGAAAGACAACGACAAAGACAGCGACAATGACTTGTGAAACAAATATTGACATGCATCAACACCTTACATATCTAAATCTAATATTTAAATAATTTTAAAATAATATTCCTACCAAATATAATAAAAAAATTACTTTAAGAGTTATTAATGATGACATATTAGGATTAAAAAAAAAAAAAAAACCTAACTTAAAACTCTATGCATTGGATTATGAAAGGTCTACCCATTCACATTCTCCTTGGTAGCTACCACAAATGAATAAAACTATAGAATTGGCTGCTATCTGGTGTCCTGTTATTTTGAAATCTACAGGCAGAATGTGATGCAACGTTCCCTACTTTTCTTGCATAAATCTCTATGAATTGACCTAATGCCTTTAGCTGATTAAGTTTTAGAGAAACCCAGGGGGAAATAGTGTGGTTTGCCATAGATACTGGTTGAGGTAGTGGATTGGTCTCATTTACAACATTTTTGGTTTCCCGATATTACAAAATGAGTTTTTAGGGTTTCAATCAACGATTGCTGGAAATCCGCTGAACCAACATGACAGTGTAAATTTATTCAACTTTACTTCTATGTTAAATGCAAAGTCATCCCAATATGTATGCATTTTAATATGTGTTTTGTGATTGTATTTTGACGAAATATAAGGATATTAATGTCACAAAGATATTAAGACCACTAATTTGGTGGGTTGGTTATCCCGTCCACTCTCTTTGTTCCTGAAATAATGTAGTTAGATCTGGTTAGTTATTTCAGAGGAGGGGTCAGAATTCCAGTAAGGCTGATTGGAAGCTGCAGAAGGAAGGATAAAAGAACCATATGTGGTGATCCATCATCTAGACCTTAGGCGATGGTGAAGGTTTTATTATTTTTTTAAATTTATTTATATATTTGTGAATTTATTTTCCAGTAATATGTTCATTAAAATTTCAAATTAACTAAAAATTTGAAGTATTAGATTACTACATTTAAAAATAATAGATAAATAAATTATTGCATGAGAGATATCAAGAATCCAATTTTTTTTATATGTGCATAGAGATATCAGAATCTAATTTTTTTTTTATTAGTGCAAGGTAATTTTTGGAAGTCCAATAATTGTTGAAAGTGATGTATGAATTTGTTTTAGCCTGGTAATTTTTGAAATTCTGCTCATTCACATTCTCTTCACTGCAAATCGTTGCGGCAAATGAAATGCGTATAAGATAATGAGAATTAATAAGAAGTGTATTCAAAACATAACTTAAAACGTAAGTTACAAAACATGTCTTGAAATGTGGCTTCACTCATGTAAGGTGCTATGGTGCATCGAATTATGGAACATCTCCCCAAGCGACGTGTTCACCCTTTGCCGTAGAACAATAAAATGGTAGGGTTTCACTCTCGTAGGGTTGAGCACTATAGAATTCAGTGTTTTGTTTGCAAGTTTATGTGTTAAATGGAATGCATCGTATTTAAACTTGTACTTTGTGATGTAACCACTTCTGGATATCTGCCTCTCCTTTTACAGAAAGCCAAGATCATAGGGAGGTAGTAACCTTCGATTTTTAGCAATAACCTTGAAGAAGTAGGTATGGGAAGAGGAACTTCCCTCACTTTATTCTCTTCACCTGCTTTGCTCCGGAGGCTGCCACAATTACCAGCAAAAAAGTGATTGTAAACTGCAAATCATATAATAAAAGTATGGTTATTTACTTTATAATTAAATTTAATAATATTATTACATTTAATCCAATAGTGAATTATATAGTAATTATATATTAATAATAATGATGATATATTAATTCATATAAATATATTATAATATTATTATATATAGCAATTCATTTTATTATAATGTTATTATTGATATTATTACTTTAATTTGTTATATATATATATATATATAATTTTAATAATAATAATAATAATATCAATAACATAATATTCACATTAATATTAATAACAACATTATTAATGATATCATTCATGTCATTAATGATTTTATATTAATAAAATTGATTTATAATGAATATTAATATGAGTAATATTAATATAATATTAGATATAATAATATTATTATATTTAATAATTCTTCTTATCATTAATTATATTATTATATTATAATAATATTCTTATGATTTTTTCCTCAAGGAAAAATCATAATTTTCATTAGTAAATGAAAAATGCATTTTGAATGTGCTCAAAATAAGCACATGTGGAAAGACCATTGAATAATAATATTTATATCGTGACCAATATTTCAAACTAACTATAACTGTAAAAAAATAAGTAAGAGCTGTGTCTACACAAAGTTGTATAAGAGAAACATAGTGTTATTTATATAATAGAAATGTATACTGAAAAGAAAGAAACCAAAAGCCTGGTTTGATGAGTTCCTACTCCCAAAATATTATCGAAAAAAACGCTTGCTCTATCCCTATATAACATTGTATCATTTATGGACCTCTATCTGGTGTAGGGTTCTATAAATGGCCTATGATAGTATGAATAAATCACTCGATCAACCTACTCCATAATATGCCAAAACCCTTGCTCCTGCTGCACACCCTCCTTGGATAACTTGTTAGAAACTGTATTTCGCTCCCTGTAAATATGAAGACATGATAGATGATAAAAAGTCCTTTTTATCATTAAAATTTCCTCTAGGATCACACTCTGTGTGCATGTGACAAAGATAACACTGATTAAACCAATTCACCACTGTACAAGAATCTCCAAAGAGCTCTTGATGTTGACAAACTTTTACCCAGACAAAAAGAAGATGTAATTTGAGGCTTAGAAATTTAACACAATTATTTTTTCTTATTCCCAAACCTACTTTTATTTTGTAGGAATCATTCTCTGATAAAAATAGAATCGACCCCCCTCCACATCTCCCCCATTCCTGAGCTGACCCATCAAAATAGGCCCACAGTTTGGATCTATGAATCTGCTCCTCAATTATCATTAGAGAAATTTTGAGGTCTAAAATGGGCCTCCTAAAGCATATTATAAAATAATAAAGGAAATAATAAAATAAGGTTATATTACAGAGGGAAAAAAACTAATTTTCTAACTCGTATTTTCAACTTATGTCCCTATAATTTTACTCAAATTTTGAGTAAGAGCACTCATTCAATGCATGATTTAATTCCTCATCCAAAGATTTCCCATGTTGCATACTTTCAATGGACCCTGCTACACGAAAAATGAGAAATACATGAAAAACATGATCGCAATAACATTTTTTCATGTATTTATCATTCTTCATGTAGCAGAGTCCATTGAAAGTATATGACATGGGTACTCCTTGGATGAGGAATTGAATTATGCATCCAATGAGTGATCTTGCTTGAAGTTTGAGTAAAATTGTAAGGAGATATGTTGAAATCGTATTTTTTTTATTTTTATTTTTATTTTTTATTTTTAATATTTTTACCTTTTTACTCCAAAAATGGTGAATCACCCCCCCATGGTTGAAATCATCATATTGAATCCTATTGGTTATTATAAAGTTGATTTGCGTTGTACATTTTGTTTTTCAGCCCATTTTAGACTTCAAAATTTTTCTAATGGTTACAAATTCTATCATTCTCTTCATCTGCTGGAATAAAATCATATATAGTCAATACTTTCCCATCAATTATTTCTGCATTAATAGGTATGTATTTAAATATTAGGTTGTTTCTCCACAGCGAGATGCTCTAAAGGATGATCAGAGGAAAATTTCTCAGCTTCTTTGGATTTTCCAAATTCCACCAAGCATACCATGCTTCTTTGAATGATTCACCCTGTACATGGTTCCCAAATGATAAAGCATTGTAAATCAAATTCTAGACTCGGTCCGAGATAGGAAATGATACAAAGAGGTGGTGAACTGCCTCATTCACGACCTTGCATAATATACACCAAAAAGGCCCAAAACCTTTCATCTTCTAGAGATTTTCCCCCTTAGGTGTTTTTTCAGACAATAAGAATGATTGAAATAAATGAGCCTTTGTAGGGAATTTTAGTTTCCAGAATGGTTTCAACCACCATTCATGCATAATGTCACACAACATAATCGATCTATACTCACCCATAACCTATGCATTCTTATTCTTCATTGGAATTAATGACATGAATTTATCATCCAATACATTAAAAATGTTTTTTTCCTTCCATGATTCTTCCACTGCCCACCAAACCTCCTTCCTTAGAATCAACCAACAAGATTATAAGAATCAATGTTGAATCCATCCAAGCTAGGAGCCTTATTAAGGGGCATCACTTTAATGGTTGATTCAACCTACTCCTTGCTAATTTCCCATAGAAGTGCCTCATTTTTCTTAGTCATTATGAGTGAGTGAATGTGCCTTGTGACCTACATTATAACTTCTTGTCTATCCTGTCTAGGTTTTGAAAGGGTGTGTGGATAAAATTAAATTAATTCTTGGTATATCTCCCTAGTGTGATTCCATCTCTTTACCATTTTACCCTTTAAGAGAAGAAATCCGATTAAAAAGTCTCTCTTTTACCATCGATTTGTGAAATAAATTCACGTTTCTCTCTCCCTCCTTTAACCATTGAATTTGATACTTCTTCCTCCATAATATCTATTCTTTCTTCCTATGTTCCTCTAGGGAACTTGGAGTTTCTGTCTCCGCCTTTATCATTTCATTCAACTCACCATTCATTATGTCCTCTCTTTTTATGCTTGACATTTTAAGCTTAAGATTTCACTTGTCCATTAAAACATCACTAAATCATTCCTTGTTCCAACCCTTTAACTGCCATTTTATGTATTTTATATTTTTATAAAGCTTAAATAGAGTTGAGCTTGCTATAGGTCCTAATTCCTCCCACCATTTCTAAATATTCATGACAAATTTGAGATGCCCAAGCCAAAAAAAATCAAATATAAATGGACAATTACAGGGAGGGGTTTTTAGATCTAGGATTAGAATAATTTCCGAGTGATCTCAGCCATGAATTGGGAGTATCTTTTGTGAAAACATCCCAAGCCAAAATATACTCAATGATGAAAAATTAGTCCAACTTTAACACTATTTGATGTTGATCTTCTCTTTTACTATCCCAAGTGTAAACCCTATTCACCATTTCAATCTAAATGTGTCCTAGATATTTTGTAGTATCCTGGAATATAGTAGCCTCAAACTCCAATTACTGAATTCCCCCTTTCTTCTCATCCTAGGATTTAATTAGGTTGAATATCTACTTATTATCCATGGATTTGAGGAAATTAATGCATCCTTTTGAGATATTGACTGGAGAAACATAGCCTTATCATGTGATAATTTCAATCCATATACATTTGAGACGTAGTGCCTCTTCCTCAAGTTGATGAACTGGAATTGTATGGTCGGGACTAAGAATGTGGTAAAAATGTTTTTACTTGTTCATCCCATATTATATTTATTCCTCCTAAATTCCCTTGGCTATCTATTTCTATTACCTATATTTGTCTTCTCTAGTTGGGATTTATGTGGGTTAGGGCCTCCCTTGAGATATTAAGTTTCCTGAACCATCAAGATGGTGGGTTTTTCTTCTACCCATTTATCTTTCAAAAGTATTTGTTTTCTATGGCTATTGAGACCCCATATGTTCCATGAGACTATCTTCATGTATGATATTTATTAGATCCATGGAAAACCTTGGTGATGGCCCCAACTCATCTAAAATTTACCATGATTCGTCCTATCTCATATGACATTTGTAGCTTATTCTTTTGGTCTTGTTATTTTTTACTCGTTATATAATAATATCATTATATGTAGTAACTCATACTATTATAATGTTACTATTGATGTTGTTACTTAATGTTTTTACTAGCATTAATATTATTAACAACATAATAACATTAATGTAAATAACATTAAAATTAATATTAGTATCATTAATATTAATAATATTATTAATAATAATATCATTAATAAAATTAGCATTATTATGTATTATTAACAATAGTGTATTAATTATAACATATCTAGGTTATTAATGTTATTATATAATAGTATTAATATATGTATTAAATCATATTATTATAATATAATAATTTATTATTAATGTCAATTTTATTATCAGTATTAATGTTATTAATAACTTCTATGAAATAACATTAATATTAATAATAATAGTAATATTCACAATAATAATACATACTAATTTGATATTTCAATGTGATAAACAAACTCGATGTCACAAAGTAATGAACATTGCTCTACATTGCATTATGATGACCATATCTCCACAACGCATATGAACATAAACCTTCACCGGTACCACATTGTGGTGCAACCCAAAAAACCTGATTTCACTATGTTACAAACATCTCCCAACAATACAATGTTTTGGAAATTACCTAATGTCACACTGTGACATACAAAACAAACAATGTCTCAATTGTGACGAATAGTTAAATGTCATCAAAATGTGATGTACAACAAATTTATTGCAATGTGGCAAAAAATAAACATCTTCATAATGTGACTAACCACAAATGCAATGGAATTTGTTGTATCCATCATTGTAATGTGATGTATAATAAATTATATTACAATTTGATGAACTTGTCCATATTCTTTAGGAGTTGTTTTGATGATTCTTAGTTTAGTGTTTGGTTGAGAGATTTACTCAACTAATTTATTGTGTGGTTAAGATAGAATTACCATATTCCACTAATGTTTGATGTATTTAAACCGATATGAGCCTTGCCCCCTAGCAGGCCAAATATTTTTCAGTGTATTGTCATTATTTTCACAATGTGTCTTTTATTCGAGTTCGTTAAATGATTGATGGGAGCGTTGAACTGAAATGAATTGTACTGTGGATAAATTTTCATTTTGGTGCATGTTATAAGGGTTTGTAGAGATCTACGTATGGATGTTGAAGGAGATCCTCCATCAAGGTTCACCGAAATTTGTAAATAAACCTGTTGTGTGGAACTACTCGAGTTGTTACGTTGAGTGTTGTGTGAGGGACATTCGTAGATTCAAGGGTGAAAAAGATCAGAGAGCATGGAGTCGACCAACCAATCAAACTACTTTGGAAACTTAGCGCAAAGACTTATGTAGCAATGAGCGGAGCATGATGTTCTTTGCAGTGATATTTGAAGCCATCTTTGGTGATACTCTCTCCACGGAAGAGGCATTTTCTGCCTTGGAAAAATCATAAATAATTGGCAAGAGGGCACCCTGCCGTGGAAGGAGGCCGAAGACATCAGACTTTTCAGCCAAATGGCAGTTGCATGGTCAAAATATATGGAGGGACTAAGAACTATAGGTTTTATACACAACATAAGTGGTGACTTTATTAAGTGGGGTGGCCATTTAATTAAGGGAAAAATTAGCTCGAGTGAAACTTAAGAGATTTGATAAATATTCAATTTGACCATGATACAATAAATTGATGGTTCACGAAGATCTGGAAGGTTATGGTTCAGTTAAAACTTATAATATTCCTATAGTTGGTATGGAAGAATAAGAACCTGAATTGGACAAATCTAAGGAAGAGAAGCAGGAACAGACTTGGGATATTTTGTTTATATTAGAAAGAAGATAAATACAATAATCATATTTTTTATAAGTGTGATTATGCGAGGACGATCTGGTGCCTACTGTCTGTTGTGTTTAAATTATGTGAGAAAGAATATACATTCGTGGAAGACTGCTATAAGTGGAAGACTGCTATAAATGGTGGTCAGCGAAAGGTATTCATTTCAGAAGTATTCCAATCATTTTCCATTGGAAGCTATGGTGTTGTAGAAACAAGGGGATATTTGAAGATAAGAAATTTACATCGAAGTGGGTTGCTGATCAGATAATTCACACATGGGGTGGGCTGAGGATATTTGATGGACCGCCAAGGGATATTTCACACAGACTTAGACCCTTTGAAATCTACTATCCTGCAGGTTTCTTTGATGGGGCAGCACAACATCAAAGATGCAGATGTGGCACTCTACTGATGATCACTCCTCTACGTCATTACAAGATCCACTGGTTTGGTGGTTAAGGGACTAATACCCAGGCAGAGATGTTGGTGCTGTGGAGTTTCTTTTGGTTCACAAAGCAACTTTACATTGACAAATTATGGGTTTTTAGGGACTCTAAGGCACTCATTGATCACATGAATAATCACAACACTTTGGTGCCCAGACACCTATCCAATTGGATAGACAGGATCAACGAAATCAACAGATATTTCTCCAATATTTCTTTTAAACATATTTATAGGGAGAAAAATGACACAGCTAATAGATTATCTAAGAAGGGATTAATGGGGACTTTCGAACAAATTCACTATGAACTGATGAATGCCTGCCTCTAGCTGTGAGGCAAAGGGAACTGTGAAATTTTTCTGATCCACACGTTTACTTATGACGTTTTGGCTGATAACACAGGCGCAGTGCATAGACAGGAAGTCAATTTTCTATGAAGCAGAGGATTATATTTTTTCAATGAACCTTCTGCATAATGGAACAAATAGTTTAATGCCTTATTTTGGAGATTGTTTCTACACAGTTAAGTAGGTCCAGTACACATGTCTGATTTGTCATTTGTAACTAAGTTGCACGATTTTTGATGATGCATATCCTGCCTTAAAGTCATGAACTAGATATAATGTTTTATATGCTGCTCTTAGATTTCATATGTTTTTTGGATGCGAGAATTAGCGCACGCTAAAATTTTTACTCAAACACTAAGGAGATTTTTGTGACACGGAATGAATGTAAACACATTTGGAAATTTTGATTTTGTACTGGTACATAATATAGACCAGACGTTTTTATGCCTTTGAAAAAAAAAATTGTTCAACGTTCTCAAGGCTGTGTAAGTGAAAAAAAAAATCAGGCAATTTTGTAGCTTTCTTAGGCTCCTTACATTTAATCTCACTTGCATTATGATCTCATCTATTGAAACACTACAACGAAAAGAATTACGAGATGATA
Organism: Pinus albicaulis; assembly: GCA_034641835.2. Lineage (NCBI taxonomy): Eukaryota > Viridiplantae > Streptophyta > Pinopsida > Pinales > Pinaceae > Pinus > Pinus albicaulis. The sequence goes on along the minus strand of CM076570.1, from coordinate 266,662,131 downwards.
GCGAATCTGGAGAATTCGTGATGGGATAAACCGTAAAAATTGAACTTGCTATGTTGTCAAATTCCTGATGGAGAGTATTTTTCGTGCAAAGGGATTTTATTATTGTGGGTTGTTTCCCATTTTTCAGCAAAATGAAGAACCCAACAAAACCATGGGCAGGAGGAGGAGTTTCTAATATATACTACTCTGTGCAGTTGTTTTAGCCGTTGGAGCGTTAAAGTCATGGATTTTCATTTTTACCTAGAAATGAGAGTATCAAATATTTAATATCCATGCCACACTACTCTTTCTCCGATATGTGTCTGACGTGATGCTATGAGAGCTTCACCGTCATCGTATTTGTCCGAGGGTTATTCTCATAAGTCTTATAGCTCCTCCCGACACTGCCACTGGATAATGAGTGACTAGAGCAGACAAATTTATTTTCATTCGAAAACAAGTTAAATTTCCAGTTCAGGGAAATGGCATTGGGTGGTTTTAGGCTAACGGTGAATTCATGTTCCACTACAGATGGAATTATTTAAAATCACATATTGACATAAAATTCATTTGTAGAAGTTTATTCGAGAAACTATGGGTGATGATATAATTATGTTATTTTTTGTGAAGAAATATGTTTGTAAAATTAAGTGATGATGAATTTCAAACTTAGAGAGAGGCCAAAAAATTGGTTTAATGGTTTAAAGGGAGTTATAGAAGGAATCTAAGTGTAGGTAAATGCTTAGCATGGATGGTTGTCGAGTTAGATTGGAAGTTGTGGATCTAGGGAAGGATCTCTCATTTTTTGAACCATGAGAGTGGTCTTCTTGTGAGGTTATGTGATAACTTGGGATGTTTTTCAGTGATTGAAGGTTATGTGATAACTTGGGATGTTTTTTAGTAATTGAATTCGAGAGATATGTGATTCGAGAGTTCGAAAGTGGAACTTGGGAATCCAACTTTCCAACTACACCTTTATGAGGCTTAGATACAACTTGATGAAGTTAGTAGCCTAGAATATTTCGAATAAGGATTTTCTTCACAAATTTTGAATTGAAAGAGTACAAGAAGTTGTTTACCATACAAGATGAAGTTCGAATTCCATTAGGTCATTTAAATTTTAGGTTTTTGTCTCCTTGTAATAAGGAAATGGTGATGTATAAAGCAAATAATTTTTTTTCAGTGATATTTCAGTTAAAATTTATTCCAAGTTCGATGGAAGAGATCATAAGAAATTTTTTATTAGTTTGCATCGTTAATATGATATTGTGTTCATTTAATTGTGTGGTGATAATAGGGTACTTCTACAACAAAAATAATTGAAAAATAACGTATTCAATATAGCTTCTGAAAACCATAAAATTATAAAAACAACATAGATTGAATCACAGTGCTAACTACATTATTTAGATAAAACTTAAAAAGAAGCAGTTTCCATTTTATACCACAAGTAGTAGTCTTCATAGTCCAAGAAATATAGAACAATGCAAACATTGATGTGACGTTTGAGATGTAAATTTCATAGTTTATTTATTTATGTTTCATGTGGTTTGTATGGTGTTTATTAATGATATATCATATCCGAATCGTAAGTAATGCTTTATGAAGGGGTTCAAGTTGGGAGTTTGAAAACATATTCATTATTCTAATATTAACTATTTTATTTTGCTAATGGTATTGAATTATTTATTTATTTTTTAAATGTGGTAAGAGTTGATAATTTAGCAATCCATTATAACTTTTCATAATTTCTTTAATAAATGGAATATTTTGTATCTTATATATTTTTATTATAGTTTTTAATAAATGTAAAAGAAATTTGTGAACTGATATTTATAAGTTTCATTATTTATTTATTTATTAACCTTATTACTTGGCATTTGTCATTTTCATTGACTTTGAATTTAGAATTTATCCATTGCTCTTTTTAAAAGAAACTCTACAAGATAATTTTAGTTTTACAAATATATCTTAATAAAATTATTTTTTTGTAATAAAAAATCTTTGTTTATATAATTACTGTTAAATTGTAAATTTACATTAATAAATAAATTGGTTTTATTTGAAAACAGCTTAATTTTAATTCATGTAGAATTTCCTTTATAGATTATTTTAATGGTTTTTTATAAATTAAATTTTGGACATAGTCTTACATTAATAAATAAATTGGTTTTATTTGAAAACAACTTAATTTTAATTCATGTAGAATTTCTTTTATAGATTATTTAATGGTTTTTTATAAATTAAGTTTTGGACACAGTCTCCATTCATCTATTTATATAGATATCATAAAAGCATTGAATGTTACTAGATAAATGTTTTAAACCTATATTTAAACTAATTTACAAATTATATTGTAATTTTTCTTATTTTGAATAATCATTACATATAATATAAGTGTTTTACATAATCCACATTTTCATTTCATAATAACCCCGCATAATCTGCATTCCAATAGTATAACACACTTTAAAAAAATATATTAAATCTAAGCATCTCAATAATATAATTATCGTTTTGTTTTATTTCCAAGTATTAAAACTGCTATGAACATCATTATTAAATCCTAAAGTTTGATATTGAGGCTTTAATATTAAGGTTTAAGTTTTAATAGCAGTTTTTGAGTTTTCCCATTACATTTTAACTTTGTATTAAATTTTAGAATAAGTTTAATAATAATAATAAATTTTATGTTAATACACTTCTTGATGCGAAGTCACTGGTTCAATAACATTTTTATTTAGAATGTATTCAGTTTTAATGTTAGTTTTTAGGTTGAGGCTTTAATATTAACGTTTAAGTTTTAATAGTGGGTTTTAAGTTTTCCCATTACATTTTAACTTTATATTAAATTTTAATAATAATAATAAATTTCATTTAATGCATTTCTTGATGTGAAGTCAGTGGTTTCCTTGCCTGATAAGCGTAATAAATATTAGACATGATGATGAAGATGTAGTCCTACCTAACTTACAAAAAAATATATTAAATTTTATGCTAAATTTTAAACATTATATTTTAGATTTAATATTATTAATTTTATATTAAATTTTATGTAAAATTTAATAATAACATTAAAATTTATATTAAGTTTAATAGATTCAATGCTTATATTGAAATAATGATTAATACCATTAGTATCATATTATTGCTAATATTTTAATATTAAATATTTTTATTGTTAATATTGATATTAATATCAATTATTATTTAAGATTAATATTAATTATTCAAAATATTTATGAACTTTCGAAAAAATTAGTATGTTTTGGAATTTTATTAATTGGCATTTGTCATTTTTATTGAATTTGAATTTAAAATGGATCTATTTCTAGTTTTAAAAGACACTCGACTAGATAATTGTGGTTTTACCACTATTTCTTAATAAATTTATTTTTTAATAAAAAAAAATTGTTATGTAATTGGTATTGGATTGTAAATTTCCAGTAATTACGTCGACCCTCTATTGGAATTGGAGACATTAATGATTATTTTAATTAAAAATTTTTATCACATATTTTAAATTTAAAGATGTCAGTATATTCTCGTCACTACTGTATGAATGGATTCACACCACTAAGTTCCTTGCATATCTAAATCATATGTTTAAACCATAATTAAATTGATTTTTATAAAGCACGATTAAAAATTTATTGTACAAGTAATTTATCACCATGTATAAAGATTAAAAAAAATTAATTAAAAATTAAATTGTTAGAATCTATATTATTGAAACGTGGTTGTGTTTTAACACTTCTAAATATATGCGTTTCAGAAATCACATGTATGTAGGTTCGATTCATTAATCCTGATTGATTGCAATTTGATAAAACTGAGAATATATTAACATGAATTTAAAACCAATTTTAAAATGACGTGCCCACAAAAAAAAACGATTTCACTTTTTACCAATATTAATATGGTTTTGATTTCTTTGGAATGAAAAGAAAAAAATTATAATAGTGGTTTAACAAATATTAACATGATTTTGATTTCTCTGATAAAAAAAAAGTTATGATGGTAGTTTTATCTTTAAAGATATAATATTGGTCATAATTTTTATAATTACTAGTAATTTTTAGTTATTTACTACTAATTTTAAGTTATAATATATAACTTAGTAATTTAAAGCTATTTACTAGTAAATTAAGTTATAATATATAACTTAGGAATGTTTGATTTGAAAATTCACTATAGGTAATAATATATAATATAAATTTAATTTTTAAGCTATTTTAATTTGAAATATTTTTTTTCTAAATTGGTCTACTTCTATTATATCATAGAGGTCAAAATTTTACATTCATCATCCTCTGGAGTTGGCAAGCCAACTCCGGTGGGAAATCCCAGTCTCAAAACAAAAAAAAGGGGCTGCCCCAGGCCGATAAACCAACCCATGAAATAAGTTCAGTAAGTTTAGAGTAAGCTACCCATTTAGGGAAACTAGCCACGTACATAACATGTTTAGACAAAAACTAGAAAATAAGAAGCAACAAAGTGAAATGAAATTGACTAGAACTAGGCATAGAAAGAAGAACCCAGATATTAGGCAGTAGGATTCTTGTCATCCCAAACTGGTGGTTGAAGCGGCTCCTCCAGAATTCTACACACATACTCAGATTCATCGTCCTCCAACTTGGACACCTGGGCATTCGGTGGAGGAGAGGATGCTGCGTGGGCAATTGTGGGAGGAGAGGAAGCCGCTTGAGCCTTAATATCAGTGCTGGTGCCATCCTCGTCCGAGCCTGAGTTGCAACTGTGTTAAATGTTCAAGGCTTGCTGAACCGGCAAGGCCACTATCTTGTGAGGGGGAAATGGGGAGGTGGGAGAGATGGTGAACTTGCGAAGATTCTTCCTAGAGAGGAGACCGGAGCCAGAAGCCTCAGTGGAAGGCTCAGGAAGGTGCAATGGTAGGCAGGTGGTGAGGCTGATGGGGTCTAAGACTTCTGAATCTGCCTAGTTGATGGAGTAGTCCATAGATCTATTAGAAGTGGCAAGAATGGGAGGCCTCGAAGGGAGACCACGACCTCCACCTCTGCGGCAACACATGCTATGGCAACGGGGCATGGTGGTGGAACATGAAGTCATCTAGGGGGATGGGGGATGCACAAATTCGGAACAGGGAGCTGAGGGAGCTGAGCAATGGAGTAGGGGCTTGGTAGAGGCAGAGGATCATGGAGCGACAAAGCTAAACCAGAGGGAGAACGTAATGTTGGACTGAGCAACAGGATGTTTGAATTATGGTCCATGTATGGCGGCAAAGGTTAAAAAAGGCATGACAGACAAAGTAAATGAGAGTAGGACAACGTTAATGGCAAAGTGGAGTGAGGATGACGTTGGACAACATTCGAGGTTGGTGAATAAAATCCTGATGCTTGAGGCATTAATCAGGTTGGGATGGCCATGTGTTCCTGTGTGAGGAGGACAATTCTCTAACGTCCACGTGGCCAGGTGGGTCCCAAATTTATTGCACCATAGCACCCGCATCCGAGGATTTTAATTTTAATTTTAATATTAATATTAAATTTAATTATTAATATTAATATTAATTAATATGAATATGAATATTAATTAATATGAATATGAATATTAATTTTAATATTATTAATATTTATAAATATTAATTTTAATATTATTAATTAATATTAATTAAATTAACATCATTATTATAAATATAATATTGATAAATAATATTAACAATAATATTAATATATTTTAATTTACAATCTTATTTTTTATTATTATTTTAATTTATTAACATTAATATTGATTAATAAATTTTAATGTTAATATCATTAACAATAATAACATTTTAATATTATTTATAAATATTAATATTAATATTAAATATTAATATTAATTATTAATATTAATATTAATGTTAATATTAATATTAATATTATATTAATATGAATACGAATATTAATATTATTTTCTATAATATTAATATATATATAAATATTAATTTTAACATTAATTATTAATATTAATAATATTGAATAACATTATCATAGTCAACTATGTTTAACTATGGTTAATAATCATGATGACATTGTGATGAAGAATCATGGTGAAATTATGATGAATATTGTCTTTTAGTCCAATTTCATATTATGACAATCATGGGCATCCATTGTCAACCATGGTCCAATGTCGCATTGTGACAAATATTGTCTCAATATGAAAATCAACCATGGGCAATCACAGTCCAACGTCACATTGTGACAAATATTGTCTCAATATGAAAATCAATCATGGCCAACCATGGTTCAATGTCGCATTGTGACAAAGATTATGTCAATATGAAAATCAACCATGGTCAACGATGAATCACCATGTTTATTTTAGAGTTTATAATATTTATTCAAACATCACATTGTGATAAATATTGTCTCAATATGAAAATCAATCATGGTCCAACACCACATTGTGACGAAGATTGTTTCAATATGAAAATCACTATGGTCGAATGTCGCATTGTGACAAAGATTGTCTCAATGTGAAAATCAACCGTGCTAAATCATTGTCAACCATGGTCAATAATCATGGTCACATTGTCACAAAGATTGTGTCTTGGTCCAATGTGACATTATGAAAACCATGGTCATCCATGGTCAACCTTGGTCCAATGTCACATTATGACAAATTTTGTCTCAATATGAAAATCAACCATGGTCAACCATGGTCCAACATCGCATTGTGACAAACATTGTCTCAATATGAAATTAAACCATGGTCTAACACTGCATTTTGACAAATATTGTGTCAATATGAAAATCAACCATGGTCAATGATGGTCAACCATGTTTATTTTAGAGTTTAAAATATTTAGCTTATGGTTTATATACCTTGGTTTTATAATAATAAACCATTGGGTTTAATAATTTTCCCTTACTTTTTTAGTATTAATCCCTTATGTTTTTTAGTCCCTTGGGCTTGTAATATCAATCCCTTGGGTTTATTAATCTAAGGGTCCATATTCATAGGTTATAATATTATACATAGGGTTTATAATATTAATCCTAGTGTTTAATATAAATCCATTAGGTTTATAATCATGGTCAACCATGGTCCAATTTCACATTGCGAAAAATATTGTCTCGATATGAAAATCAACCATGTTTAACCATCGTTAACTATCGTCAACCATGACCATTCATGGTCAACCATGGTCCAACATCACATTATAACAAAGATTGTCTCAATATGAAAATCAACCATGGTCAACCATCTTCAATCATGGTTAACTATGGTCAAATGACACATTGTGACAAATATTATCTCAAAATGAAAATCAATCATGGTCAATAATGGTTAATATGAAAATCAAGCATGGTAAACCTTGGTCTAACGATGCATTATGACAAATATTGTCTCAATATGAAAATTAACCATGTTCAACCATGGTCCAACGTCACATTGTGACAAAGATTGTGTCAATATGAAAATCAAGCATGGTCAACGATAGTCAAACATGTTTATTTTAGGGTTTATAAAATTTATCTTAGGGTTTATATACCTCAGGTTTATAATATTAAACCCTTGGTTTTAATGTTATTCTCTTGGGTTTTTAGTGTTAATCCCTTATGTTTATTAGTCCCTTGGGTTTATAATATCAATCCCTTATATTTATTAATCTAAGGGTCCATATTCCTAGGGTATAATATTATTCATAGGGTTTATAATATTAATCCTAGGGTTTAATACAAATCCTTTTTGTTTATAATCATGGTTAACCATGGTCAACCATTGTCCAATATCACATTGTGACAAAGATTGTCTCGATATGGAAATCAACCATGTTCAACCACTGTCAATCATTATAACAAATATTATCTCAATATGAAAATAAACAATGGTCAACCATCCTCAATCATGTTCAACCATGGTCAATATAAAAAAAAACCATGATCAATCATGGTAAACCATGGTCCAACATCACATTGTGAAAAAGATTGTCTCAATATCAAAATCACCATGGTCAACCATGGTTAACCATTATCAACTGTGTTCGAGTGTCACATTGTGACAAATATTGTTTCAATATGAAAATCAACCATGGTCAACCCTGGTCAATCATGGTCAATGATCGTCAATAGCCATGGTAACATTGTGACAAATATTGTGAGTATGAAAATCAATCATGGTCAATCATGGTCAACCATGGTCCAACGCCACATTGTGACAAATATTCACTCAATATGAAAATCAATCATGGTCAACCATGGTCCAATGCCACATTGTGACAAAGGTTCCCTCAATATGACAATAAATCATGGTTAACCATGGTTAACCACAGTCCAACATCACATTGTGATGAATATTATCTCATTATGAAAATCAACCATGATAAACCATGTTTTTTTTAGGGTTTATAACATTTATCTTAGGGTTTATATACCTTGGGTTTACAATATCATCCTTTGGGTTTTTGGGATTTTAGTATTAATCCCTTATTTTTATTAGTGCCTTGGGTTTATATTACCAATCCCTTAGGTTTATTAATCTACGGGTTCATATTCCTAGGGTATAATATTATGGATAGAGTTTTTGATATTAGTATCAATGTTTAATATAGATCCCTTAGGTTTATAATCCATTATATTTGTAACATAGATTCCTTGGGTTTATAATATTAATCATAATGTTTATATTCCTAGGGTTTAATATTAAGCATAGGGTTTATGATATTAATCCCATGGAGTTATTAATATTAATATTTTTAATTTCTCTCATGGACTTCACTCAATGAACCTATGACCTATCCCATGCGTTCATGCCATATTAAAAAATACTCTTAATTTGATTGTACATTCGAAAATACCTCTAAAAAATACATTATTTAACTCCTTACCAATACAAACCCAATACACCTTCCCAATTTAAAAAACCCCTACTTCCACTAGATATTGTAGGTATCCATTTTTCCATTAACAATTTTTATACCCCTTTATGTTTTTTCATTAACTTTGAACTCCATTTTTTATACCTGCCAATATAAAAATCCTTTACCCGCTATATATCCCCAAATATATTATGCCATTTTTTCCCTCAATATATATATCCCCCAATATGAACCCACGTGGTATGACATTGTTCCCCCATTGAATCCCCCATGATATTTCTAGGGTTTAATATTCATCCCAGGGTTTACAGTTATTCCCTTCAGTTTATTCCTTGGATTTATACTATTAATCTCTTGGGTTTATAATATTAAACCTAAGGTGTATAATATTAATCTTAAGGTTTAATATTAATCCTAGGGCCTAATTGTATTCCCTTGGGCTTATAATTTCTTGAGTTTTTAATATTAATCCAATGTGTTTAGTATTCCCTTGGGTTTATAATATTGATCCCACGGTTTATAATATTGAACCTAGGGTTTATATTCCTAGGGTTTAATATTAAGCCTATAGTTTATAATATTAATATTAAGGTTTATTATTAATCTCTTTAGTTTATAATCCCTTTGATTTATTATATTAATCCATTGGGTTTAAAATACCTTGGGTTGTGAATATTAATCCCTTGGGTTTATTAATAAGATAGGTTTATAATGTTAATCCTAATGTTTATAATATTAATCTCTATTTAATGTTTATTTTAGGGTTTATAATATTCACCTTAGGGTTTATATCCCTTGGGTTTATAATATTAATTTCTTGTGTTTCATATTATTCCCCCAGGTTTGTAACTCCTTGAGTTTATTAGTCCCTTGCATTTATGATATCAATCTCATGGGTTTATTAATTTAAGGGATCGTATTCCGAGGGTATAATATTATTCATAAGGTTTATAATATCAATCCTAGGGTTTAATTTAAATCACTTTGGTTTATAATCCATTGGATTTATAATACAAATTCCTTGGTTTCAAATATTAATATCTTGGGTTTAATATTAATATCAATATCTTGGATTTATTTTCACTTTAATATTAATCTCTTGGATTTATTTTTAGTTTAGTATTAGTCTCTTGGATTTATAATTTGTAATATTAGGGCTTATAATATTAATCTTCGAGGTTTATAATACTAATCCATTGAGTTTACCGATCCCTTGGGTTTATAATATTAATTTGTTTGTTTTATTAATCCCTTGATTTTATTAATTTAAGAGTTTATATTCCTAGGGTTTAATATTATTGATAGGATTTATAATATTAATCCTAAAGTCTAATATAGCTCCATTAGGTTTATAATTCTTTAGGTTTATAATATAAATTCCTTGGGTTTATAATATTAATCATATGATTTATATTCCTAGGGTTTAATATTCATTTTTGGGTTTAATGTTATTCCCTTGAGTTTATTCCTTGGATTTATAATATGAATCTCTTGGGTGTATATTCCTAGGGTTTAATAATAATCCTAGGGTCTAATGTTATTCCCTTGGGTTTATAACCCCTATGGTTTTAAAATTAATCTAATGGGTTTAGTTATGAGTTGGGTTTATAATATTGATCCGAGAGTTTCTAATATTAATCATAATGTTTATATTGTTAGGGTTTAAATTTTAAGCCTATGGTTTATAATATTAATCTAATGGGTTTAGTTATCCCTTGGGTTTATAGTATTGATATGAGAGTTTCTAATATTAATCATAAGGTTTATATTATTAGGGTTTAAATTTTAATCCTATGGTTTATAATATTAATATTAGGGTTTAATGTTAATCCCTTTAGTTTATAATCCATTTGGTTAATAATATTAATCCCTTGGTTTATTAATATTATCGTTTATGTTCTTAGGATTTAATATTAATGCTAAGGTTGAATGTTATACCCTTGGATTTTTAATATTTATCCATTTGGATTATTAATTAGATAGGTTTATTAATCCTAAGTTTTATAATATTAATCTCAGGGTTTAATGTTTATTTCTAGGTTTATAATATTTACCTGAGGGTTTATATCACTTTGGTTTATAATATTAATTCATTGTATTTCATACTATTCCCACAGGTTTATAATCCCTTGGGTTTATTATTCCCTTGCGTTTATGATATCAATCCCTTTAATTTATTGATCTAACAGTTCATATTCCTAGGGTATAATATTATTCATAAAGTTAATCTCTTGGGTTTATAATCCATTGGATTTATAATACAAATTCCTTGGGTTATTAATCCATTGGTTTAGAATATTAATATCTTAGGTTTCATATTAATATTAATCTCTTAGATTTATAATTTCTAAAATTAGGGCTTATAATATTATTAATCTCTTTACTTTATAATCCCTTAGGTTTATAATATTAATCCCTTTGGTTTATAATATTAACCCCTTCGGTTATTAATCTTAGATTTATGTTCCTAGGATTTAATATTAACCCTAAAGTTTAATGTTATTCCCTTGCATTTAAAATCGGCTAGGTTTTAATACTAATACCTTGGAATTATTAATCAAATAGATTTATAATGTTAATTCTAAGGTTTATAATATTAATTTCTTGCATTTAATATTATTCTCATGGGTTTGTAATCCCTTGGGTTTATCAATCTAAGGGTTGGTATTGTTAATATTGAGTTTTATAATTATGGTTTATAATATTAATATCAATCCATTAGGTTTATTAATCCTAAGGGTTTATAATATTTAGACCTTGTATTTATAAAATTAACCCATTGGGTATATTATTCCTAAAGGTTTGTAACATTAATCACTTTGGTTTATATTATTATTATTATTATCTGATTTTAAGGTCACAACCAAGCCAAACACCAAATTGGTGTATGGGACTCCTTTTTTATGGGATAATGAACCTGAACAAGGGATCCACCTCCAAGCAATGATTTTATTGCTAAGTCTACGAAGGCATACATACTCTACCCCCTCTCATTTTAATCATGTGACCTCTTAGGAGGAAACACATGCTGCTAACCATTAGTCCCACTCAAGTTATGGTTTATAATACTAAGCTTAGGGTTTTATAATATTAATCTTACGACTTATAATAATAGGTTTGATGATGTTAATAAATGTATATTAATCATTAAAATAATAGTAAGAGATAAATAAATATTATTAGTAATAATTTTATATTGTTATTATATTATTATATTATGGTAATTTTTTATTATTGTTAAATGGTTTTTATTTATTTTAGAAATCAAAATACATAACTTAATAAAAATATAGAATATTCAAAATATATATAAATTAATATATTATTTTATTAAAGTTTGAATTTATTATCAGGAATGATATGGATATTTTTCCATCAGTCCCTTTCTATTTCATAGAGAAATCAAAGGATTAAAAAAAAAAACACATAGAATAAATCAAAAGATATATGCAAAAACAAAGTTAGGAAGCTAGAAATCTGTAAAAGTACATAGGAAATGCAGCGTGGAAAATAATGTTATTGAATGTTATGATTTTATATATGAAGAAATTAGATTTTTTTATTGTTTATCTAATATTAAATATTATAATGGTACCCGTGTTCTACTTATTATCAATTTGATATTCCTTATGAAGCCAGGCATGGACAAATATATCAAAATGCAAATGTGAAGGATTTAAATAACCCGATGGGCGAGAAGGAGTCGAGGTATTCTTCACCTTCTTAAATAAAAATATTGCAGTCTGCCCATTCTGGTAAAGACACTCATGCACATCCCACAGTACCTCAAAATCCACATTGATCTCCAATTTGATGGGAAAGGGGGAAATTTCATGTAGGGCCAGCTAAGAAATTGCATCAAATATAGTCTAATAACTTTTTTTTAATGATGAATTTTTGGGGTGGGGATTTAAATTATGAGTGGTATAGAACATTTAACTATCATTTCCATTGGTACATTTGATTTATATGAGGAGAATATTCAAGTTAAATGAATATATTTGATTAGGTATATGTGAATTTAAAGTGCTTAGTGGATTAATAGATAGTGATTACAATCGATTGGAAATTTGTGAATTTATTCCAAATAATGCTAACAAGAGAGTTAATTATTTGTTAATTATGCCAAACGGTCAATTATTAGGTTAATCTTTTTAAAAGGACAAAGGCATAATTATGTGAATAGTTTGTAATAGAAAATTCATAATTATGTGAAGAACCATTTTTCTAATTCGGTGGAGTATAGTCTTTTTCTTATACGAAGGAGTAATTATGATGGTGTAACACTCAATATTATGAAGAATCAAGTCCTAGAGGATAGCTGGAAACAAGATTGACTTCTAGGGCTAGTGACAAAGTCAAGCCCTACATGATAGCTTGAAACAAGAATGACTTCTAGGGCCAGTGACAGAATCAAGCCCTAGAGGATATCTTGAAACAATAATGACTTATTCTTCAAAGCTTCTCCTTCACCATAACTCTGATACCGTGTTGATTTTTCATAAGATCTTATGATTGATAATTACTTTTTTGATTTATTACATTAATATTTTATCTCTTTTAAATTCATGATAAAAAAAATTACATAGAAAATCTAAAAAATAGAAAAAAAATGCCAATAGGACCATAAAGAGACAACCAAATATGAGACACAAGAATTTACCATGGGAAAATCCACATGGGGGAAAAAATCAACAATGTTTTCCTTCGAGAAATTATTCAATTCAACATAGATACATCTAATTATTCTAGATAAGAACAAGGTAAAACTAACCAACATTATCACTATGGTCAAACCTAGTCAAACTCCCCATAGGTCAAGTCAAACGTCTACCCAATAAACTAGGTTAGGTTTGATCTACTAAGGTTGAATTCCAACCTACTTCTACACTAGAGAAACTCGAACTTGTTGCTTAAATATGCCTAAAAATTCACCCTTTTTGTCACACATGTGAATTAAGCTTCAATAAAGAATGCCACATGTGCGAGGTCAAATTGAGAGAGAGAGAGAGTTCGGTATTCTTCTAGAAAACTTTGGCCTTCTATTCCTTGTCTCCATCATAGAAGATACTTTGTTACATATGTAATTTGAATTGACCAAGAGGAGGAGGTCAAATAACATATAAATAGTGATTCTAGATGGTTGAATAGATGTCTCTCTTCATGCAGCCAACTTGACTTGAAGGAGGGCCGACTTGACCCTACTGGAGCTAGAAAAGTAAAAAAATTTCTTTTGAACTCACTACAAGGAAAAGACTCTCTAACAGAGGTTATAAAGGAGATTTTGGTGTTATAAAATTGGCCAAAATTGTCAAAAACACATATGATACCACATTCGTTTATAGTTACGGAGATTTTGGCGGAGCTTTTAACGGAAATTCAACACAACCAAAAAAAATAGGCGGCCGGAGATTATTACAGATGTTTTTTTCATCGGTGTGCTAATTAGGATTTAACGCACCGGTGCGTACCTGTGGACGGCACCCCAGGGCGGTCTAAGGAGAATGCACCGGGTCGTTAAGGTCTAAAAGAGCACCAGGCATAGTGTTGGTGATACAACACACTGGGCAGTTATAATTGGTCTTGGGAATTGAGCGGTGCCCATAGGTCGTATCAACGCACTGAGGCGTAGACTTATAGAAACGCACCAGTGCATCCTTTCACACAAATGCACCGAGCTTTATAATTGGTATCGGTATTCATGCGGTGCAGATATGTCATACAAATACACCGGTGCGTATAGACTCTGAAATGCCCCGATGTGCGGTATCACACAAATGCACGGAGATTTATAATTGGTATCGGTATTCGTGCGATGCCCATAGGTCCTCTAAATGCACCAGTGCATATAGACACAAAAATGCCCCGGTGCATAGTATCACACAAACACACTGAGATTTATAATTGGTATCTATATTCGTGCAGTGCTAATAGGTCGTAAAAAGGCACCGGGGCGTAGATAGACATAAACGCACCGGAGGGCCATACCACACAAATGCCTCGATATTTTTAACCGGTTTTGGTATTTTTGCGGTGCCCATAGGTTGTAAAAACACACCGGGGCGCTTAAGAATACACACACCAGTTTTAATTTTGTATTTTTTAGAGACATCGACCTGTGACAGTGATATTATTATGATTGTTTTAAATTAATTATTCATAAAAATTCGACACATCTTATAACAATATTCATATTAATTAAATTTTTATTAATGCATTTGAATGTGATATTTGGATTAATTTGTTATATCATTTCAAAATTGTTGTGGTTTTTTAAAATTCATTATTCAGCAAAAGTCGACACATATATATCTTATAACAATATTCATATGAATTAACTTTTTATTAGTGCATTTGAGAACAACAATGGAGAACGCAATAACGAAAATAGAGAACGAAATAGAATAAATTATAACATTATATATATATATATATATATATATATATATATATATATATATATATATATATATATATCTATATATATATATATAAGACATTTTTTGTCATACAAAATGGGACAGTTATTGGTATCCCTTTATCTTTAAATTGGGACACTATGTCCATTACATTAAAGAAAATGTCTGATTTCACAGACATTTTTCAAAAAATACAACGCCTTGCTTTTATATCCAAACATAGTGATCATCATTCTTCGCTTGAACTGTTGTCACTGCTAGAGCTACTTCCATGACTTGGGTTATTTTCAGAAATGTTTTGTTCACGGTGTTGATTGTTTTCTTCTTCTTCACCTTCCATCTAGAAACATAAAAATAAACTGTAATGAGTGTATATACATTGGTGAGAATAATGAAAATTGCAATATTAAATAATATACATCAATGTAAATAAAAAAGAGATGGCATACCAATGCAAAAATTGACTCATAAACTATACACATTCTTTCAAAACCATGTAACATGACACCTTTCAAGATTTGATCTGTTGGTGCAGTGCCATACTTTGTTTCCTGCAAGTTATATACCCCATAACAAATCATATATTTAATATAAAATATTTATTTTTTCTATTAATTATAGACGGAGCTAAGTAAAAGAAGATCGATAGATGCTTACAAATTCCAAAATTAAGTTTTGATATGCCAACATATACACACAACCCATATTTAAACCAATTTCAATCACTTCCTCTAATGGTTCTTCTTTGTATGTTAGCACTTGTTTGAAGACATTCAATGATGATTTTTGTAAAACAACTTAAAAAATACAAAAATGAAATCTAGTTAAGTTGTTATAAGGAAGTAACAATTACTCACAAACTTAGATATCAATCATTTTCTTCCTTGTCGTCCTATTTTATGTGCTAAATGGGTTCCATTTTCTTTTCTTTTCTGCAAGAAAATACTTGAAAATTAATATTTAATGCTAAATTGTTTATTTATTTTACCTAATGATCGAAAAAATCAATGATTAAATAATACATTTGAAGCAAGTTGTTGTTGAGATGGCTCCTCCAGTGATGCAATTTTGTCCATTTCTTTGACCATATCTTTGTACACCTTTCTGGACATTCCTATTGGTATATTTATGATATCAGCTCGTTCATCTTTTGAGATTTTCATAATATTCCTGAAAATGTAACATGACAATAAACTATTTAATTTTTATATTGATATATGAAAAGTAAGTATAACAAATGTGATATTTATAAATAATTCTAGACAAACATCTAAAGTAATATTACTTTTTCATTCATTCTTTTTTGTTGTTGTACATTTTTTCTATTAAAATTCTGACATGTCTCATTGACCAATTCTCTGGAAACTCTTCTTTTAGTTTACATAAAATTTGGTTCTTGGAATAACTGGATTGGTTTTTGTATTGTAAGTGGAAAGAACATCTATACATTCGTTCCACTAAATCCCTCAAACTTTTGTAAAAGTTTTTCCCCTTTTGTTAACCTCCAGCACCACTCCAGATGAGCTAAGGACCAATTCATTTTCATTTGCATGTTCTATTTTTTTCTTTTCTTAGAACAACATTCCTTTTCTGAGTTGTTGGTCCCTATAGAACATTAAACATATGTGATTTAATATAATTTTTCACACATGTTATCTAATAATTTTATTTATATTATTAATGAAAACTAAAAAAGAAACTCATATTGGATCGATAATATTTTTTCATTCACCTAATTCATCCTTTTGCAATTTTTCCATCAAGTTTTTACGCTCTTTTGGTCCTAGATTAGAAATAATCTTATCGAGCTTCATCATTTTGTGACTCTTCATGATACACAGTAAACAATACATATTAGTTAAACTTACATATAGTTCAAAAATAATTTTTTTTGTAAAAAATTTACAAACAACTTTCATTTTTTTCTTTTCTTGATGTGTTATTAGTATTTTTGTTACTTGATCTCTTGTCACTCATTTCTGTATCAATCTCAAACCTATACCATATCATTCAATAATATATTTATAAATAAATTGTCAACTTGTGCGTGTCTCTCTTCCAAACGCACCGTCATAATATTATAATAGATCGTATGATGCTCTATGTCAACACGAAGCACTAGTGTGTTAGATGTCAATGACCACACCGGTTAACCATGATAAAATAATAAAAATTGTCCAGTGTTAGTTTTTTAGTAGAAATAGGTGCCATATTTTACATATGGCGCACCGATAAAAAAAGTAAATTTTTATCACATTATATTTTGCAGTGCATTTGTAAAATAAAGAGCCCTGGTGTGCTACGTACTCCAGGCGCACCGATAAAAAAAACTGTTATTTTTAAATTCATGCCAGGGCCCACATGGATTGGGATCCGACTATGCTAATCGTCCCTTCAGTGGGATGTCTTAGGTCTATATTTAGAAATACAAACCCTATAAATCTAAATTGAAAAGACCTAATTCTGAAATCACAGAAAGAGGAAGAAGAAAAGGGAGAAACAAAAAGAATGTAAGGTTTGTATCTTTGAAAGTTTTTTTTTTTCGAAACAGAACGTTCGATCTGTGCCATAATAAAATAGCACACCGGTTGCATATTTTACAAGTGACACACTGAAAAAATATTTTTTTTCTAATATTTTATCATAGTACTTGCACGGTGCGCTGGGAGAACAGAGCGCACCGGTGCGGTATTCCGCACAGGGTGCACCGACAACTTTTTTTTTATATGCAAGGGCCGACATGGATTGGGATCGGACTATGCAGGTCCTCCCATTGGTTGGATGTCTTAGGTTTATATTTAGCAATACAAACCCTATAAATATAAATTGAAAAGTACTTATTCTGAAATCACAGAAAGTGGGAGAAGAAAGGGCAGAAACAAAAAGAATGTAGGGTTTGTTTCTAAAATGGTTTTTTTTTTTCAAAATAGCGCGTTTGTGGTGCGCCATAATGAAATAGCACACCGATGCCATATGTTACATATGACACATTGATAAAAACATTTTTTATTATTTTATTTTTTATCACTGTAGTTTCGCAGTGTGCTGCTATAATCCAGTGCACCGGTGCACTATGTTACACTGGACGCACTAACGAAAAAAAAGTCTATAATTTTTTAAGATTGACGCAAGGACCGACATGGATTGGAATCTGACTATGCAGGTCTTCCTATTGGTTGGATGTCTTAGGCTTATATTTAGCAATACAAATCCTATAAATATAAATTGAAAAGCCTTAATTCTGAAATCACAGAAAGTGGGAGAAGAAAGGGAAAAAACAAAAAGAATGTAGGGTTTGTTTCTAAAATGGTTTTTTTTTTAAAACAACATGTTTGCGGTGCACCATAATGCAGTATTGCACTGGTGCCATATGTTACGTATGGCGCACTGATAAAAACAATTTTTTTTTTCACTGTACTTTCGCGGTGCGCTGCTATAACGAAGCACACCAGTGCGCTCTGTTACGCAGGGCGCACCAACGAAAAAAATATGTATTTTTTTAAGATTGATGCAAGCGCCAACATGGATTGGGATCTGAATATGCAAGTCATCCCGAGGGTTGGATGTCTTATGACTATACAAACCCTATAAATCTAAATTGAAAAGAAAGAGGGAGAAGAAAGGGCAGAAAAAAAAGAATCTAGGGTTTTGTTTGTAAAAATGGCTTTCTTTTTTATTTAAGTTTCTGAAATCTGCAGAAAAGGTAATAAAAAAACTGCAGGAAAAAAAAAAAAAAAAAACAAGAAGAAGAAAAGGTTAAAAAATAGTAAGCTTTTGTTTTTTTTTTACTTCATAAAAAAAACTATAGAAAAAAATTTAAAAAAAAAACAATAGACTTAGATTTCTTGTTTTACTGCATAAAAAAAACTGCAGAAAAAAAGTTAAAAAAAATAATAAACTTACTCACATCGTTTTAAATTCTATGTTACAGGGTTTGACTAACCAGAGGTTTGGAATTCTGATTGTCTGAATACTTCTGTTCGAACGTATTTCCCTACTCCACAGCACTCTCCTGCTCTGTTTGCTCCAGGTATGTATCCTACAAATCTCTAGCTGATTTTTTTTGCAAAAATAGTGAAATAATGAAAAAAAATTAGTATTTAAAGAAATATTTTATGAAATTAGATTTTTGAAAATATTTTGTCGCCCATTTTTCAATTTACCGCTTTTTTTTCACTTAAAGAAAATAGGGTTTCTCTTTTTTTATTTGCGGTTATTCGTTTACTAGTGCATCCTTTAATTTAACTGCACAGGTGCATCATTTTATAAAATGGCACTGGTGCGCAAAATAAAAAACTCACCGATGCGGTTATCTGTACATTACGCACCAAAATGACATTGAAGTTTGTGCACCAAAATTTGTTGTTTTTTTTCTCAAATGCAGGGAGAAAATATCATATATTATATGGAATGGACAATTCTTCAAAATCTAGCTCGTTCCATAATATTTCTCAAATTCCATCGTGAAGTTCTCCCTATCCATGTGGAGACGTAATATTTACTTCAAATTTGTTTTATTTTTTCACTATCTAATTGAATTTATATATGTTTTTATCTATGCAGTCAATCACACACAACTAAATTAAATTTATAATGTATACAAATTTGCAAGTTCATGCAGATTCAACATCAAGTTTAGATGCACAAAATATTCAAACTGCTCCAAAACGTCGGAAGTTCTTATCAGGAGCTGCATACCGCAAGGTGCATTTGGTAGATGAAAATGGACAACCACTTCACCCTGCCAATTGTAACAATATTGCATCTTCTAGCCACAACCCCGGGACAATGATGGTAATTATAATTATATTTTTTTGGTATATATATTGGTTAATATGTAATTATTTCAACGTCAAACCAATTTATAATCATGCAATATTTTCAACATGGTTACTAATTGATATCATATATTTTGTACTAATTATGTTCAATTTTTTTTTTAATTATTAGGTTTCTAGTGATGATGAACGACCTACCTACCATCTTCTGTTACACCCCACGATAATTTCAAATCGAGAGAAGACTGAATTAAGAGAAAAAATCGGAAAGGAACCATAGCAAGAATGGTTGAATCAACCACTGATTCAATTCCCGCCACGTCCAGATTCACCAATTAGGAATGGTTACAGCATTAGTAGTTCTCCACAAGCTGGCAATGGAGGCAATTAAATAAAGGTTGGTATGGATGATTACTTAAGGGATACGACTGCCATGGAGACAATGTTGTTAGATGCATTCCAAAATGATGATCAGCTAGGGGATGATGCTCATATCGCTGGCACCTTTTTTGAAAGCCTTAAATTTGCTTCCACCACCCCTCTCTTTGGACCTGGTTGTCAGTCAAAGTCTACCCAGTTGGGGACAACAATGTTATTGTACAACTTGAAAGAAAATTTTTTCTTGTCGAATGCATGTTCTCGGAACTTTTGAGGTAAGTTACCATAAAGTACGCCCCTTATATAAATTTGAAATATAATCAGTACACTGCAATGAACATTACAAATGTTAAATTTTATTAATGTTAATAATTATATCGACATTAATGTACATTTAATATTAATATATTTTTTCATGATCACCAGCTACAGGTTATTTAAAGGTAAGGTTCTTCCGAGTGATAATGTATTGCCCGGTAGCTGCAAAGAGGTAAAGAAATTGTTGAAAATGTTGGGTGTTGAATACATATCATATCATGCATGTCCAAATGATTGTATTCTATATAGAGGAGAATATGCAGAAAAAGAGATGTGTCCGAAATTTGGGCATGGCAGGTATGATAAACAAAAAAAGAAGGGTAAATTACATATTGGTCCTCCTTTTAAGATATTGAGGCACATGCCTATAATCCCAAGGATTCAAAGGCTATTTCGCTGCAAATAATTAGCTATTTTACAAGGATGGCATACCTCACACAGAAGTGAGTTGGGAGTTATGCGAATCCCAAATGATTCAATAGTCATGAAGCATATAGAGGATACATGGCCCGAAAAATTCAAGAATGAAGTACAAAGTTTACGACTTAGCATAGCCATGGATGGCATGAAACCATATTCCCTCCAGAACACCAACTATTCTGTTTGGCCTATAGTAGTGATCAATAACAATATCCCCCCATGGTTTTCTGTGAATAATGAACATCTTATGTTGGCTCTCATAGTCCCTGGTAGAAGACAAGTGAAGAATATGGATGTCTACTTACAACCACTGGTAGATGAATTGAAGGAATTATGGGATGGGATAAATGTATACGATGTATCAAGACCCATAGCAACAGAGAGGAGTTTTACGTTGTATGGCATATGTGCTTACACGACACATGATTATCCAGGCTTAGGAGTTTGCTCTGGTAAATTACATGTTTAATTTATTGAATTTTTTTATATATAATATAACAATATTCTTTCACATATTAGTTATTTAATTCGTTGTAATAATATTTTTTCTGATCTTCATGGTATTCTTTAACGTGCCATGCATATTAATTAATGTATACAAATATAATCTTGCAGGTCTTGTAACAAAAGGGTATTTTGGATGTAAATGTTTTGGACCTTCTTTGAAAGCTAGATGGTCCAAGGACCTACGAAAGCCAGTGTATGATTGCTCCAAGATATTCCTACTAGAACAACACCCTTACAGAAGAGAAAAATCCACTTTCAATGGTAAATGAGAGAGAACCCAAAGGCCTCCAATAATGACACCAACTGAATGGCTTAGAGCATATGAGAGAGAGAAGGAGAAGGAGTTCATAGAAATGTTCGATTCAAATGGGGAGCCTAAGTTCGATGATCCAGATTTCTTCAACACCTATGTTGAGAAATTGCCCGTTGGGATGAAAAGGAAATCTATCTTTTATGACCTCCCATAGTGGGAGCACCTTAACATTTCCCACTTATTAGATCCCATGCATATATTTAAAAATGTTTCATCTTCTTTATGGAGGCACATATCATCGAAAAAAAGTGACACATTGGCTGTTAGGAAAGATCTTATTACTTCAAAAAATAAAAATAAATATTGGCCAAGATGATTAGAAAGTACGGGATCAGAGGCAAGTGTTGGTCCCTCTAATTTATGGTTTTTCAAAAAATGTGATGTCCCATGGATTTAAAAGAAAGATGATATATCTTTGGAAAAGGAAGTTATAATGGATGTGAGGGTGCCAACTTGATACAAGTCTTCACTATAGTGCTACTTCATCATGGATGACCATTTCTCGGGGTTGAAATCTCCTGACCATTTGAATCTTCTGAGAGTACATATAATGTCAAAAGCATGATTTTATTATTTGTTATATTAATAAATTTTATCCCATGCAGGGATCATAAAACATAACTAATTTCCTATATTATTGCACGTGTTTATAACTTTGCAGTGTCATTATCCTTTATTTGTGGGTGGATGTGTGAAACATGAATTCCCTCGAGACCTAAGACATGCCATATCTAAATTATCTACATTTGTACGTTGGATCACATCAAAGGAGATTCATGTAGCTAGCATTCCACGGTGGCGTCAAGAGATAGTTGAGATTGTTTGTATGTTTGAGAAGGAATTGCTGACGAGTTTCATGGACTTACAGGTTCATCTTCTAACCCACCTGGTAGATGAGGTTGAATTAGTTGGGGTTTTTTCTTTTCGTTGGATGTTCTTCTTAGAGAGGTACATGAAGGAATTGAAAGGTTTTGTTTGACAAAGGGCAAAACCCAAGGGGTCTATGGAAAAGGGGTACATATCGTATGTGTCTTTCTACTATGCCAATGAGTACATCAAGAAGATCGAAAACAAACCAGGTGCGGTGATTTGGGACAATCAAATGGATGAAGACAAACGAGAAGGAGAGTTGCTCCAAACGAGTAGACACAAGCGCTTGATAAAGAGTAAGCGAGTTATAATATCTAAAATTTACAAAAAGTAATTAATATTCATGTTGAACTTTGATATAATGTATATTTTGATCTCTAAGTACTATATAATGTTGGTTTGATTTCGTCAGCAAATGCAAAAATTGAAGCAATCAATAAATTCATTATTTACAATTCTGAAGTGACAAAACCATGGGTTGCATTGTAGGAACAAAATAGGATGAAATGGGATAGTGACAGGAAAGAATTCAGATGGTTGAATGGTAGAAGTGTGCCTTATCCTGATCATTTAAAAAAATATATGCCAAAAATATGCCCCAACAGTTGGGTTGCTGACCAAGTAAGAGAGAAATATGGTGCTACTAGTTGTTACCCGCGTGTTGAAGAGGATGCACTAAACATAGGGATTGGGTGTAGCAACTCGGTAATAATATTTTTAATTTATATGTAAATTTGAAACTTATATTAAGACATATACATTTCATATTTTAACTATTGTTGGATTATTATTTATAAGACACATGACACAATGATTTTTTTTAACTTTTTTATAATAGGTGCATTTGTTCCCATCTATGTGGGCATATGGACACCATTTTCGCACAGAAAATGCCGATGCTGGAAACATCACAGAAGATTGTGGTGTGGAAGTCAAGTTAGATCAATCTAGTTGATCTAGCCACCATGATCAACAACTAGTATGAGGGACATTAGGTTACGTCGAAAAGATACAAGAGATCATTGAAGTGGATTTTTCTTCTTTCCAATGTGTTAGTTTTAGGTGCAAGTGGTGGGACACTTTTTATCGGAATAATGTAAAGGAAGATCGTGATAGTAGGCTGATATGTATCAACTCTAGAAAGATGTGGGATGAAGCTAAGGAGCCCTATGTTTTCTCTAAACACTTCAACCATGTGTTTTTTTACCTAGATGTGTTGGATAGGGATTGGTGGTTCATATTGACACATGACCCTAGATCAAAACATATTTTTGAGAACAACAGTGTTATCATGCCATGCGAGCTAGAAGATAATGAGGGTGATCATGAGAACTGAGAGTGATATAGTACATGTGTTATTTCATCAATATTTATACTTTTTAAGATGGGTTTTTTGAAATATTAATATAATATGTATTTTGAATTAATTGGTAATTTGCATTGTGTTAATGTTAAAATCAATAATTCACTTGATAATGTAATATTTATAATTAGCGACAACTAATTGGAATATTTGAATTTGTATATTTTTGTCGTTTATGGTTTGTAAATAAATAAAAAGTGAGTAAAGAGGGTCTAACTCACTTTAGTAGAATAAGACATCCACCTAGTAGCACAACGTTGTGACTCAAGAGGGGTCAAGGGGGCCAAACACCATGTAGAGGAGGGGGGCCTACGCGCACTCTAGAAGCTTCTGCGTAGATAAGGATGAGGATGTGGAGGAGAGAGAGGCTATGACGGGTTTTGGAGGGAAACCAATGCTATAAAATATGGAGGAGCATCCTCATTTGGATCATTATTGAGTTGATGATTTTGGAGTAAGACTTTTGTCTTCTTTGGCATGCTGGCTGTTTAGCCTATCTGCAACAATGTTTAGTGCACCGAGTGTCTCCGTGCGGAGATCTCACCCTTAGCCCTGGGGGACTTCGATTGCCTGCTCGGGCAAGGTTTGTTTCCTTGTATTTTGTGAGTTGTTTCATTTTTTGGGTTTGTTGCGGAGCTAGTGCTGATAGAGACTGCGTAGTCACTGGGGGAGAGGACGCAGTCCATTGTTGAGGAGCTCCGGATTGGTGTTTCTGCAGACGATTTCACCGGGATTTCGAGCAGAGGGTCAGCCTTTTCCTGTCGGAGGTTTTTGGCAGAGTTTGTGGCATTATTTTAGATGTTTCTATCCAGCTACTGCATTGTAGCTTGGAGGCCATCGTAATTCACTAGGAAGGCAGTTTCTGTTGTTATCGGTGGTTGGCCATTCTTAGAATGGTTTGTGGATCTTGTCCGGGTTATCGAGGAGAGGAGTTTTTCCAATTTTTAGCTCATTCCGGCAAGGGGATCAGCCCCTAGTCTTCAGTCTATTCCAGCAGTTGCAACTACTCAACAGTTTCCAGCAGCTAGGACGGAGTCCCTAGAGCAACCATTTCCGGTATTCTCTGAGAGTGTTTTCTCACTTGCCCTGTGAAATATTAGCCTATTGTACTCCATTACATCTCTCATATTAATAAAATGGCTCATAATTTCTTCTATATGTTTTCTGGATGAGTTGTCGTAGTTGTCGTTGTTGCCGTGGTTGCCGTATATTCTTTCTATTGTATGTCTCTTATTGTTTTTGAGCATTCTAGTTCTATACCACTTGGTGTGTTATCTTTCACTCTTAGACAGAGTCTGGAAAGGGCCAGGTAACCTTCGGATCTTGTCCTCTTTAGAGGCGACATATCCGGTAAATGCCCTCCTAGTCTATCTCTGGTTGGAGTTTGCTTGTGTTTTAGAGATATCCCCGAAACGAGATGCCCGGCAGGGACTCACTCATTCATATGGTGAGGGATAACCTACAAAAATTCTGGTATAACCTTGACAGACAATGATATATCCATCCGGATCGACTCTACCATCCATCCATAATGCCTTCGGTCCTGAAGGGAGAGGCCCGGTAGGGTGAGCCTGCCGAAATCTTGACTAAAGGTCGCCATCGTCTCACTATTCATAGAGCATAGTTCTGGCTCAGCCTATGGTCTATGACATCGGGAAAGAGACCGTATAGAGGTAGGAAGTATAGAGACCATGATCGTAGGTTGGAGGCCACCTACGAAGAGGAAGACTGTGCCCAGGTAGAAAACGCAGATCAGGAGAGAGGGCCTGTGAAGGATGCAGAGGAGGTAGAGCTTGTAGTAGATTTGAGGCAGGAGGCACCGATTGTAGATTACATAGAGGCCAAATAGTTTGGTGAGGCACTCCTCAAGTCGGTGTAGGATTTAGCCTGACAGATTGAGGTGATGGGGCAGAGATTCACTTCTATGGAGGCTAGACAACGTGAAACCCCAAAGGGTTTCCAGATTGGCGAGGGATTAGGCACATACCACCATTTGTCGGAGCATGATGCCGCTCAGCATATGGCATCACATACACCCACACGTTCCACTATGCCCACTTTTCTGGGTGCAGACACAGGGGCAAGAGCACATCAGGAGCCAGAGCTTGGCCACATGGGTGATTATTTCACCAAGTATCAGGCATATGGGCAGGAGTTCAGGGATGCCCTTCCATTCAGATATTTTTTTCAGCTCCAACAAGATAGCAGACCCTGCAACTTTCACAGAGGGAACAAGCACTCACATGATGGGGGCTTACAGTGCACAGTGGGCAGATTCCATTTACCGACATTTGACGGGTCATCCAAGCATTCGTAAAAAGCTTAGGTGGAGAAGTTGGATGCCTCTTTCCAGATTGACCAAGTATTGGAGGGGGAAACCATCAAAATGGTTACCTCACACTTGGAGGATGAGGGCACACAGGATTGTAGGGAGTCCGAGGATACACCTAGTGTGACATAGGACTCACCCTCATTGGAGACCTCCTTGACCATGTCGGTTGATATCGTAGTGGAGAAGGTAAAGCCCAGCCCAGTAGAGCCATCCATTGAGGTGATGACTAGAGTCGTGTCCGAGTCTTCGGGTGGTAGTAGCACACGACAGATGGGTGAAGTGTCAGGAGATATATCCACCTTCGATGAGGCACTAGGAGGTGTAGAGGTATTGGATGATGGTCGCAGACAGTAGTATCATCGGCTTCGGACAGACCTTCTAGTTTTGAAAGGGAAGGCCACGTCAGTACAGGAGGCCATTTTTTTGCAGGACAAGGAGCTGGAGGGCATGAGAGTGGCTTGTATCGAGTCGGCGGCCAAGTTGGCGCGCATTGGGGAACGACTGGATTCCCTGATGGTACAACTAGAGGGCACGTTAGATCGTCAGATCATTCCCCTTCAGGCATGCATGGACAGGATTAGCAGCGTTGTTGGGACACCTCTTCCCATTGGAGAGAGAGAGACGAAGTCACCTAGTCAAATCTCATACATTGACTTGGTTAGCAGGATGAGACGATCGGGGTTGCACGGGGTGCAGCATCCACATGTTGAGGTTGGATGGCGATATATTTTGAGTTGGTACCCGGTGGAGTGGGTTATGGAGATGGTGGTGGACCCAGGTGTAGTTCAGCAGGAGTTCCCAGGTGTTGGGAATACAGGAACCCCAGATTGGCATTGGGGTCTAGGCAGGATTACCTATCATTTCCCAGGCAGGTTGGTTGACTACGTCTTGGAGAATACATTTGGCCTAGCAGTAGAGCATGCGCATCTGCTAGGGGACTTTTCGTCAGCTCTAGTGGCCAACCAGTTTATGGGCAGACTCCCTTGGTTGTCTTGGCATGACATTTGTACACGGGATCACAGGGTGACCAACATACCTTGGCAGGAGCTTGTCGGAGGAGGTGGCATTGGCGGGCCACCATATGGTGCCTTGTATCGGGCCAAGGATTCTTCACCTTTGTGTGGGGCATAGAGGACACAGTGGAGACGAGCAGTGGTGGTAGCACTACTGACACATAGGGGGATTCACTTCTCGGACCCCTCGAGGAGGGTTTGGAGTGATGATCCATTCATCAACAGATATAGCGATGCGACGGTGGAGATGATAATACCGATTGGGGGTAGTCCGACATATAGAGGCACAAATCTAGGTCATCACATCCAGGGATATGTGGGAGCCTCTAGCATTGAGCAGTGGACCACCGGTGGACATGGAGTTGCATGGTGGTGTACCGTAGTGTGTGGGACTGCATTGTGGAGTAGGAGTGTCCTACATCCCATTGAGATCACGCAGGGAGTGACCGATGCCTGGACACAGTCAGGGCACGAGACGGTATAGGGTGGTACAATAGTAGCTTGGGGTATCCAGCATTATATAGGGGTATGCCTCAATGTGCAGTGGCATGTCGAGGAGTACATGGATGATCAGTGGTATGCGAGGGCGTATGGTGCTGCACAGCAAGGTCTTAGAGAATTTCCTCCAGGGAGACTCACGGACAGGGACACCGGGCTTACCTTTGGGGGTATTTCACCCAAGATCGATGGGGGGACAGATGAGTGATACTTGATGGTATCTGTGGGGACTCATGCACCTGACCTTCTTCTACATCACTCACGGGCACAGTCAATTTTGTCAATGTCCCTTGACACCTTGAGCATGAGCAAC
Organism: Pinus albicaulis; assembly: GCA_034641835.2. Taxonomy (NCBI): domain Eukaryota; kingdom Viridiplantae; phylum Streptophyta; class Pinopsida; order Pinales; family Pinaceae; genus Pinus; species Pinus albicaulis. The sequence goes on along the minus strand of CM076570.1, from coordinate 266,633,785 downwards.
GGGGTACGCGAGGCTCACCCAAGATATTTGGATGACACTTAGCACACTAGGGGAGAGAATTCTCAGCAGTGGCACTGGGTCAAGGCGCTAGTTGACAGCCACAGGTTAGGGGATGAGATGATCCTCTGCAGGGGTGGCACATCAGTCATCCCTAAGCCTATGCTTGGGGAGCGGGTCATGAGGGAGACATGCGTCACTTTTCCCTCAGGGCATGTCGAGATCATGCATGAGAAGAGGATACTAGGTACAGTAGAGGTAGCATCCCAGTATGTGTCTAGGCTCCAGAAATTGTATCGACAATTTATCAAGAGGGTGGATGGCATATTCAATGCATATGAGGTGGCAGAGGTAGAACAGGAGGGCATTCCTTCTGTATGCCAGGGTGAGGACTCTTTTTCATATGAGTCCATAGGATCAGTTGAGGATGCTTCTAGGGAGCGAGAGTAGTCATGCAAAGATGGTGACAGTAGACCGGAGCTGCATTCCAGTGTCCAGGGTGAGCAGTCACAGGACTCTGCGGGAGATACTCTGGGTGAAGAGTCACTTGTGATGATTCAACTAGAGCAGCAGGTGATGGAGCCTGAGTCGACAGAAGAGGACACTATTCACATCAGGCATGATATTCCTTTGGGGGAGAGCCAAATGGGCACCCACATTGAGCTGATGAGGGATATGCGGTTAACAATGGGGTCAGCCATTGAGGTGGGACAGTCAGATGCACTGACATCGAGCACGGTAACAACAGTTTCAGATCCATATCCTCTGGAGGTGTTGGAGGTTGATAGGATTGTTTTGTAGGGGACCGGTAGACAGCGGGAGCATGAAATTCCTGATCAGGAGTGGGAGGAGCTGTTGGATATGGTGGAGCATCCATATGTGGGTCGACATAGGGATGAGGCGCAAATAGATGTACACGCAGTCAGCAGAGCTGCAGTATTTTTAGTGGGTAGCACTCTCCAGGAGTACATCGATGGAGCTTGCAACCTATCTTGCCCACTTTGGCCCATTATAGAGAGAGGGACTTCCTTCTACAGACAGCTTTCATTGGCAGACAGGGAAGAGTAGTGGGAGTTGATTACGAGCTGGCGACAACACTCCAAGCATGTTCCATCTGCAGTTGTTGTTGCTACATCATTTCTTCTTCCAGGATGGACTGGCGAGAGATCATGAGTTGGTACCCTCTTGATGGTATGGTATTCTTCATAGGGAGCACAGTGGAGCAGGGGCCCATGGACATAGTAGATGTTACAGATTCTAGATGGCAGGGGTCCATAGGTTGTCTTTTCTTCAGCACTCCATCTCGATTTCAGCAGAGCAGGATCAGCGTGGGGTTGAGTTAGGACTTGGATTGGAGAGAGGTGATGAGTTGGTACACAGCTGATGGGATAGCTTACATAGTCACAGATACAGTGCAACATGGGTCATGATCTTCGCCTCTTAGAGCATCGATCATAGTCAGAGGCAGTGCACAATCCAAGTTGTGGGACTTGGGCTATTATTGGCCATGGTGGTGGTGGGATTCGAGAGGATTTTTGGTTGGCTGGTACTGTGAGAGATCAGTTTGGGATCCTAGCATTGAGAGATCCCTTCTTATCAGGGTGATGCAGAGGTCAGAGAGGTTTCAGTGGCACATCTGGGACCCAGGCACATTTTGTAGTGTCAGTAGGGAGCATCAGCTAGAGAGGAGGCTTGTTCAGGACAAGCAATTTTTGCCGGATGAGGATGACACTTGGGAGAGTGAGAAGATTCTGAAGCATCCATCACTTTAGTTGTTGCTTGAGGGCAAGCAAAATTTTGCCGGGGGGGATTGTAATATTCCTAATTAGCGACAGTTAATTGGAATATTCAACTTTGTATAGTTTTTCCGTTTATGGTTTGTAAATAAATAAAAAGTGAGTAAAGAGGGTCTAACTCACTTTAGTAGAATAAGACATCCGCCTAGTAGCACAACGTTGTGACTCAAGGGGGGTCAAGGGGTCCAAACACCACATAGAGGAGGGGGGCCTACGTGCACTCTAGAAGCTTCTGCACAGATAAGGATGAGGATGTGGAGGAGAGAGAGGCTACGACAGGTTTTGGAGGGAAACCAATGCTATAAAATATGGAGGAGCCTCCTCATTTGGATCATTCTTGAGTTGATGATTTTGGAGTAAGACTTTTGTCTTCTTTGGCACACTGGCTGTTTAGCCTATCTGCAGCACTGTTTAGTGCACCGGGTGTCTCCATGTGGATATCTCACCCTTAGCCCCGGGGGAATTTGAGTGCCTGCTCATGCAAGGTTTGTTTCCTTGTATTTTGTGAGTTGTTTCATTGTTTGGGTTTGTTGTGGAGCTAGTGCTGATAGAGACTGCACAGTCACTAGGAGAGAGGATGCAGTCCATTTTGGAGGAGCTCTGGATTGGTGTTTCTGCAGACAATTTCGTCGGGATTTCGAGTAGAGGGTCAGCCTTTTCCTGTCGGAGGTTTTTAGCAGAGTTTGTGGCAGTATTTCAGCTGTTTCTATCCAGCTACTGCGTTGTACCTTGGAGGGCAGCGTAATTCACTGTGGAGGCAGTTTCTGGTGTTGTCGGGGGTTGGCCATTCTTGGAATGGTTTCTGGATCTTGTCCGGGTTGTTGAGGAGAGGATGTTTGCCAATTTTCAGTTCATTCCGGTAAGGGGATCATCCCCTAGTCTTCAGTCTCTTCCAGCAGTTGCAGCTACTCAGCAGTTTCCAGCAGCTAGGATGCAGTCCCTAGAGCAGCCATTCCCGGTATTCTCTGAGAGTGTTTTCTCACTTGCCTTGTGCAAGATTAGCCTATTGTACTCCATTACATCTCTTAGATTAATAAAATGGCTCAGCATTTCTTCTATATGTTTTCTGGATGAGTTGTCGTAGTTGTCGTTGTTGCCGTGGTTGCCGTATATTCTTTCTATTGTATGTCTCTTATTATTTTTGAGCATTCTAGTTCTATACCACTTGGTGTGTTATCTTTCACTCTTAGATAAAGTCTGGAAAGGGCTAGGTAGCCTCCGGATCTCGTCCTCTTTAGAGGCGACATATCCGGTAAATGCCCTCCCAGTCTATCTCTGGTTGGAGTTTGCTTGTGTTTTAGAGATATCCCCGAAATGAGATATTACAGATAATTTGGTATTATGTTGATCTTGAAAAAAATGGTGTATTGTATAAATTAATTCTATTTTTTGCATCTAAGATCATAATAAAATAATTATAATTCTAAAGTATAGGAATTTATTTGCATTATTTTCTAAACTTTATTATGTTACAATAAATCATATTATTCTAGATTTATTATATTACAATTATTTAAAATTTACAAATTTACAAATTTAAACATTTTAATAAATTCTTTTCACATTAATACAATTAAAATTTTACAAATATTTTACATACAATTACAATTACAATTATAGTTTTACAATTTCACGTACAATTACAATTACAATTGTAGAAATTCACATATATACCATTACAATTACAATTTTAGAATTTTAAATACAATTAGAAATACAAATATTACAAATTTACAATATCATGATAATTTGGTATTAAATTAAGTAATAAACATCACTTTCATGACAACCATCGTAGAAACATCATATTTGACTAAAAAACACATTCAAAATCACTAACTGCATCATCGTGATCATGATCATCTAACAAAACATAGTTAACATTATATATTAACATCATCAGTACAACACAAACATCAAATATACATCTCATGTCAAATATAGATCTCATGCTATCACATACACATCTATCTGCAAGCTGCACATTAAATGAACGTATCTAACATGACCTAACAACATACACATCATGATGATCACCAACATGTAAATTAAGTACAACTGCAACATGAACACAAAATACCACTGTATATAAATGTCATGGATCAGCTGGTGGTAGTACAACATCAATATCAGTACAAGTCACTAATGGTCCAGCCTCATCTCCATGATGAATACTAGTAGATGCTAGTGGAGGCTCATGCAAATCTGGCATGGCGTGAGGCTGTGAATGATCATGAGATGATGGTACGCTGTGCCTCGCAGACTGTCCATCATGTGCTGCAGCTCGATCATAACATGGAACAGTCCTCGTTAGTCATGTAAAACTTGTCGTAACTCCTACAACATGTTGCATCAGGTTATACATGTCACGTGGCATGCCTCTCCACATATGTGATAGCTTGTCATCGACCTTTATGTCTCTGAAATCAGCGGGCCTGATGCCCGCCTCAACAATCAATGCAATGAGTTGGTTGCCCAACTCCATCCTGTATCTAGCATCACTAAGACGTCGACCGCGCATCGACGCACCAGCAGGAGCATGTCTTTGATATGGAACGACCTCCTGATGATCCTTAGCAATATCTGGCATGCCCTCATCCTCATCATGAGAATCCACACCTGGATTAGGTGGTGGTGGCGGCATCTCCTCACCATCAAAAGAGCCAATGTCTGCAAAATATATACAAGTACACAACAGTAATTAGAGGATTTTATTACACAATTTAATAAAAAAAAGTTAAAGAACATGTTATAATAAATTCAAGTAAAACAGTAATATTACCTCTATCATCTAGCGGCTCATCAGCTGTGAAGAGGATGTTGGCACACCCTCGCCAATCCAACCCCGAATAAGGACAGGGGACCAAAATGAAGGGATGCTCATCAAAAATGGCTAGAAACTCCAGTGCATCATTTGATATCCTAAGTCTCCTCCCTCTTGGGCATCATCTGCCCCCACATGTGCATACGTGCCTCAATAATTGGCGTACGAGGCTGCCAAAGAAAAGAAGGCCTCGTCTCTGGAAACCTCTCAAAAAATAAACAAAAAAGCTCTGAAGGAAAAGGGAAGTTGACCATCCCTTGTGCATGAGCACGACATCTATCTAATGTTGTACAAAATAGCCACAAAAAAATGGCAGACCACCTGACAAGTCCTGGATGCTGTAGTAAAGAATCAACATAATATAAAAGCTAACAACTAATGTATTTCCCATCACTGGTGTTGTGTGAAATGGCCGAAATGATAAGCGAGAGACACTGGACCTCCTCACGACCAAACACACCAACACTTAACTGCCCTCCAGCGACCTGAAACTCTGCAGGAGATACTAAATTTTATCCAATGTATCTCTGGGACTAAACTAACTAACTCCCTGCCACACAGCCAGCTAGAACCTTGGGGAATGAGGGAAATTCCACCCCTCTCCTCGACAACCCTATAATAAAATATACATCCTCCTCAGTGGGTGTGTACCACTAGTTGATACCAACTTGGAAAGCCTGTTTCTGGGCATTCCACATTCGGATAAGATGTCTCAAAAAAAAACTATGGGATTTTAGGGAAGTAGCCTCCTCATAGAACTTGAGGAGGCCTACCTACCTAAGGAGCCCCTGCGTCGCTGCTGTAATAGGGTGAGGGTACACATCTCTCTCCCTCTCCCTTGCTTCCCACATGAGAACCATGTTATACTGTTCTACCTATTGTTGTTGTTGTTTCCCCTCTTCTCTCCTTTCATGTTTCTGAATGATTGACATATTAAACACAATTTTTTTATTAAATGACACATGTATTTAAAAATATAAGTATATATATATATATTTTTTTTAAATAAATAAAACAAGAGTCGGTGCACCAAAAACACAGTCACACACTGGTCCCGGTGTGTCACACCATAGAGTGCACCGGATATGGTGCACCTCATGATATCGACTGCACTGGAAGCGGTGCTCCAGAAAATGTTTTTAGTGCATCGTTTAGGAGGCGGTGTCAAGAGGTCGGTGCGCTGACTTCACTATCCACCCGGGGCTTATAATTAAGTCAGCACACCGCCCTCCTGCTACCATACATAGTCGTCGATGCGGTATTTTAAGATGCCGCACCGTTGACCTAGGCCAAATACGGTAAGTCGTGTGCTAAAAAAATAGTAGCCCGGGGCGGTTATCTCAGTCAATGCACCGCTCCACCACAATTGAACTAGGTCAATGGTGCGGCCAAGTAACCGACCACACCACTCTTTTTAAAGAAATTTAAATAACACAGTGCGTTTGTGGTATCCACCCTAGAATCGGTGCGGATGCCCTTAGCACCGGTTTACCAGCCCGAACCATTGATAATGTTGAATTGCAGTTCCAGTGCGCTGAAAACATTACCCTCCCTGGGGCTGGTCAGTCTGTCAATGCACCGAGTTGCCGCGATACACCATTATCAACGGTGCAGCCTGGTAACCGACTACACTACACTTTTTAATTTTTTTAAAAATAACATGGTGCGCCACATGGTACCGCACTGCCGAAATCGGTGGATATACTGTCAGCACCATTTGCGGTGCAGCCTGTAAATTTACAAGTAGCACCGCAAACCGTTGCGAGCCGAACGGCTCGAGCGCATTGCGTGACATATTTTTTTTTTTTTTAATGGTTAATTTTAAGTTTTTTTCAAATTATAATCTTCTAAAAGGTTTAATTATGGAAAAACAAGAAAAATACTTGTACATTTACCCGTCGAGGAGGCATATTGGATGTACAATTTGCAAAAGAAAAATTGTCCACTGTTTTATAAAATTCAAGCTAGAGATTGGTGGCAATGCGCAGCAGCAGTGCGTGCAATAAGGGAAATGGGAGCACGGATGTCAGTGCAGCTCAAACAAGGATAACTTGCACCGGTTCTTGAGAGCTATGTAGCACTGACAAAAGTGAAAAATGCAGTTTTCTGGCCATAATTATTTTTTATTTAACCCTATTCCGGTGCGTGGGGTTTTTATTGGCGTGTCGGTGCGTTTTCACTATGCCGCCCTGGGCGGTTTCTATTTTCACCTGCATTTAGGAGGCATCAGGGTGGCCTTGCAGTAACGCATCGGTGCTCTACAGTAATAAGACGCACCAGGCACACTGTCCGATGAACCAATGATTTGTGCGGTTTTTTGGCCGTAATTTTGCTTCTTTTTTTAACCCTTTTCCGGTGCGCGACATTAATGGGGCCCCGGTGTGTTTAGGTCATTCCGCACAAGTCAGTTTCTGTTCCGTGTGCTTTTTATGAGACACCGGGGTGGCCTAGCAGTAATGCACTGGTGCTCTACAGTAATAAGACACACCGGGAACATTGTCCAGTGAACCAATGATTTCTGCGGTTTTTTGGCCATAATTTTGTTTTTTTTAACACTTTTCCGGTGCACAATATTACTGGAGCCCCAGTGCATTTCAGTAATTCTGCACTCGGTGGATTTTGTTCTGCGCGCTTTTTATGAGACACTGGGGTGGCTTATAAGTAACACACCAGTGCTCTACAGTAATTAGATGCACCGGGAACGTTGTTCGGTGAACCAATTATTTCTGCGGTTTTTTGGCCGTAATTTTATTTTTTTTAACCCTTTTTGATGTAAGGTATTACTGGAGCCTCGGTGCATTTCAGTAATTTCGCACTGGGTAGTTTTTGTTCCACACGCTTTTTATGAGACACCGAGGCGGCTTAGAAGTAACGCACCGGTGCTCTATAGTAATAAGACGCACTGGGAACACCGTCCGGTGAAGCAATGATTTTTGCGGTTTTTTGGGTGTAATTTTATTTTTTTAACCCTTTTCCGGTGCGCGGAATTTACGGGGCCCCGGTGCATTTCACTCTTTCCTCCCCGGGCAGTTTCTGTTCTGCACACTTTTTATGGGACATTGGTGTTGATGAGTTGACACGCATCGGTGTTGTTCCTTAATAAAAGGCACCGGACGGGTGTGCACGAAGCACACGGTTTCCGGTGTGCCAAGGTTTTATGCGGCTTTTTTGCCCTTATTTTTTTTATTTAACCATCTACAAGTGCGTGTTTTATGGACGCCTCGGTGTGTTTTATTGATTCCACAATGGAGCGGAAGTTATGTAAAGTATCGGTACTCTACAGAATTACAATGCACCAGGCATGTGTGTACGGAGCGCTCGGTGTCCGGTGTGCCAAATTTTTAACCGCACCGGTGCTATGTCGTCTTGAACGCATTGGTGCATTTTTTAGTGATAAGAGCACTAGAAGAAATACATCTGAAAAAGCCTCCGCCTACCAACATCCTCTAGAAACCCCCACAGATGTCTGGAGTATTTTTATAAGGGGTTCCTCAAAAACATCCACTAGAGGGTTTTTTCCTTGTAGTGAATTGACATGAAAAACATGTCTTATATTAATCATTTAAATGGCTAATCAATAAAATTACATGAAGAACATGTCTTACATTTTCATTATTTATTGATTGGGCTAAAATATTAATTATGAAGGCCGACCATAAAAACAAAATTCAATAATCTATACATACTATGTAGTATTTATTAGGATTACAAATTTTAAGTATTGATGCTACAACGATCAAATGCTTCATCTCAAAAATTTCTCAGCACCTCTGAATCCAAAAAACATTTAACTCCTTTTTTCTATAGTGATGTGATATGATGGGCTAGCTTAAATAAGCCTTCAATGAACCTATGATAGTAGCCTATAATCCCCATAATATATAATGTCTTCCACATATTTATGGATAGGCCAATTAAGGATTTCCTTGATCGTTTCAGGGTCTACTACAATTCCTTCTTTGGAAATTACATGTCCCAAATATTGGATTTGGTCCTCATAGAAGTCAGGAATATTGAATTTGAAATAAATCTAATGTTATATAAGTTTTTTTAACGCTATTCTTAGGTTATGTTCATGTTTCTCAAGTGTCTTGGAATAAAATAATATGTCATAAATGAAAACCAACACAAAATTATTTAAAAATTGGTTGAGAACATTATTCATTAAGCACAAGAATGTGGTTGGAGTGGTTGTAAGTATAAACATAAGCACATCAAAGTCATAATGGGCATATATGGTTCTAAAAGTAGTTTTATATATGTCCTCCACGAGGGCTTCAATGTGGGATCAATACCATAGCACGTGGGTTCATATTGGGGGATACATAATGAGGAAACAATGACATAATATATTGGGGGATATATAGGGGGTAAAGGGTTTTTATATTCAAAGATATAAAAAATGGAGCTCAAAGTTAATGAAAAAATGGATACATACAATATATAGTGAAAATAGGGGCTTTTTAAATTGGGAAGGTGTATTGGGTTTATATTGGTAGGGGGTTAAATAATGTTATTTTTAGAGGTATTTTCCAATATGTACTCAAATTAAGGGTATTTTTTAATATTCTATGATCGCATGTGATTTGTTAGAGGTTCATTGAGTGAAGCCCCCTTGATGTCCTCATCCTTAATTTTGAGGTGATGATAACCAAATCTTAAATCTATCTTCGAAAAAATGGTGGCTCCCCTTACATGATAAAACATGTCATCTATTCCAGGTAAAGGATATTTTTTTTTATATTGTTAGCTTATTTAGTTACTTATAATCAATACACATTATAAAAGTACCATAATTATTTTTCAAAAACAATATTGGTGCTCCCCAAACTGAGACACTTGGCCTAATTTATTCCTTATCCAACATTTATTGAAGTTTCATTTTTAGTTCCATAAAATTTAGTACACTAATTCTATAGGGTACCTTGGACATCAGTGTGGCCCCAAGTACCAACTCAATAGTGAAATAAATATCCCTTTTGGGTGGTAACATGGGAATTTAATCCAAAAACATGTCCTTGAACTCCTATACCACCTCCAAATCATCTAAATTTCTTGCCATAGTTTCCTTTGAGAATTATTCTGATTGTACAAAAAATAATTTACAAAATTTCTTGGCATATATTCTTAGTTATAAGGATGATATTTTCCCGGTAGAAACTGCTCCTCATATACCTCAAATAATATATACCACTCCCTCATTTGTGGTGCAAGTGGAATTCTTGTCTAAACAATTAATAATTATTTTGTTCTTTTCTAACCAATCCATTCTTACCAATACATCATAAGGCCATGGGGAAAAACATTCAGGTTCATTTTTGTTTTACATCCACTCAAATTAATAGGAAATTTTTTAACCCACCTGGTAACTTTCCTTTTAGTACTAGTGGCTAGTTGTACCAACCAAGAATTTTTATATTTTTCTATGTTTAGCTTACATTTGTCCACTATTTTTTGACTAACATAACTTACACTAATCCATGGATCTATTAAAATGGATACATATTGTTGATTTAGGAGATTTACTTCTATATCAATCATAGTAGACAAAGGTTTGACCTGAAAATATTCTAGGGATGCATTGATTCTAGGAAATTTTCTAGCCACTTCATTCATTGTGGAGCCTTCATGTGCATTCTGCAGGGTTTGAATTTTTTTAAATTGTACAAACAATTTCGAAGCAAATGAGAATCTCCACAACCCCAACATTTCAGTGGTTCCCTTTATTTTCCATTAATTTATTTACTGTTCAAATCAATTGTTATTGACCCTATTTGAGATTGAGTCTTCTGCTGGTCTTTATTAGCCTTATTAAAATTTCAATTCTGGTGATTTTTATTAGAATTTTTAAATGTGAAAAAATTAGACCCTTTTCTTGCTTGCATAAATATTTTTTTTTTCTTAGTTGGACATGATTTTAAATTTTCACCCCTATGCTTAGACTACTGATAATAGTTATTGTATTTAAGGATAGCTTCATCCATGGTTTTAGGGTTTTCATACTCAATTTTTTCTTTGAATGAAAGGCGAAGACTGCCAATAAATCACTATTTTTTTTTCTTTCTCCCCCCGAATGTAGGGTACATACTGTAGGAGATGGGTAAATTTTGCAACAATTTCATCCTTGCTCATTTTACCAAGATTTAGCTCATGAAATTCATTTTCTTTATCATAACAATATCTCTCTATTAGATACTTCTCTTTGAAATATTTTTGAGAACATTCCCAACTCATAATATTGTCCTCTATATTATGCATAGTTCTAATCTTCACCAACCACAAATATGCCTTTCCTTGTAGCTTATAAGTGGTTAGTATAGCTTTCATAGTGCTATCATACTCATACACTTCAAAATATTTGTTCGTGTTGAGTAGCCACACCTCCATTTTTTCCTCTGACTCACCATCAAAGGTTGGAGGTATAATCTTTTTAAACTCTCCTTGCACGTTTACCTTTTGTTTCTTCCCTTGACTAGGTACTATTGGGAGCATTTTGACTGGAATATGTTCATTTTCCTATTCATCTTCAGGTCTAACAAACTCACTCTCATCCATGGTGTCTAGATTCTTCTATTTATAGGACTCCTCCCTATCCTTCTCTTCTAAATTTGGTCCTACTATTTTCAGATTTGCCTTATTAGTTAAATTTTTGATGCTCCTTTCTTTCTTAACACTAAATTTCAATTTTTTTTAACATTTTCTTATCTAATACTGGATAATTCCGGTTTTATCCATTTCTCCATATCTAGTAGTTCCACAATATGAGGTGATGTTTCACCTCCTAACAATACTAAGATTTTTTCCGCATTGGGTGGTTTTTGTTCCGCGTGATTTTTATGAGACACCGCGGCGGCATAGAAGTAACACACCGGTGCTCTATAGTAATTAGACGCACCGGGAACACTGTTCAGTGAACTAATGATTTCTGCTGTTTTTTGGCCGTAATTTTTTTTTTTTTAACCCTTTTCTGGTGTGCGGTATTATTGGAGCCTTGGTGCATTTCAGTAATTCCGCACTGGGCGGTTTTTGTTCTGCGTGCTTTTTATGAGACACCGGGGCGGCTTAGAAGTAACGCACCAGTGCTCTATAGTAATAAGAGGCACCGGGAACACTATCCGGTGAAGCAATGATTTTTGCAGTTTTTTGGGCATAATTTTATTTTTTTAACCCTTTTCCGGTGCCCGAAATTTATGGGGCCTCGATGGGTTTCACTCTTTCTGCCCCGGGCAGTTTCTGTTCTGCACACTTTTTATGGCACACCGGTGTTGAAGAGTTGACAAACATCGGTGTTGTTCCTTAATAAAAGGCACCGGGCGGGTGTGTACAGAGTGCACGGTTTCCAGTGTGCCAATGTTCTATGCAGTTTTTTTTCCCTTATTTTTGTTATTCAACCATCTACAGGTGCGCGTTTTATGGACGCCCCAGTGTGTTTTATTGATTCCACAATGGTGCGGAAGTTATGTAAAGTATCGGTACTCTACATAATTATAACGCACTAGGTGTGTGTGTACGGAGCGCACGGTGTCCATTGTGCCATATTTTTAACTGCACCGGTGCTATGTAGTCTTGAATGCATTGGTGTGGTTTTTGGTGATAAGAGCACCAGACGAAATACATTTGCAAAGAACTCTACTTGCCAACCTCCTCTAGGAACCCCCATGGATGTCTGGAGTATTTTTATAAGGGGTTCCTCAAAAACATCCATTAGAAAGTTTTTTCCTTGTAGTGAATTGACATGAAAAACATGTCTTATATTAATCATTTAAATGGCTAATCAATAAAATGACATCAGAAACATGTCTTACATTTTCATTATTTATTTAAAGGGCTAAAATATTAATTATGAAGGCCAGCCACTACAACAAAATTCAATAATCTATACATACTATGTAGTATTTATTAGGATTACAAATTTTAAGTGTTGATGCTACAACGATCATATGGTTCATCTCAAAACTTTCTTGGCACTTCTGAATCTAGAAAAAAATTAACTCCTTTTTTCTATAGTGATGTGATATGATGGGCTAGCTTAAATAAGCCTTCAATGAACCTATGATAGTAGCCTATAATCCCCATAATATATAATGTCTTCCACATATTTATGGATAGGCCAATTAAGGATTTCCTTGATCATTTCAGGGTCTACTACAATTCCTTCTTTGGAAATTACATGTCCCAAATATTGGATTTAGTCCTCATAGAAGTGAGGCTTATTGAATTTGAAATAAATCTAATGTTATATAAGTGTTTTTAACGCTATTCTTAGGTTATGTTAATGTTTCTCAAGTGTCTTAGAATAAACTAAGATGTCATAAATGAAAACCAACACAAAATTATTTAAAAATTGGTTGAGAACATTATTCATTAAGCACAAGAATGTGGCTGGAGTGGTTGTAAGTATAAACATAAGCACAACAAAGTCATAATGGGCATATATGGTTCTAAAATTAGTTTTATATATGTCCTCCACGAGGGCTTCACTATGGGATCAATACCATAGTACGTGGGTTCATATTGGGGGATATATAACGAGGAAACAATGACATAATATATTGGGGGATATATAGGGGGTAAAGGGTTTTTATATTCAAAGATGTAAAAAATGGAGCTCAAATTTAATGAAAAAATATAAAGGAGTATAAAAAATATTAATGAAAAAATGGATACATACAATATATAGTGAAAATAGGGGCTTTTTAAATTGGGAAGGTGTATTGGGTTTATATTGGTAGGGGTTTAAATAATGTTATTTTTAGAGGTATTTTCCAATATGTACTCAAATTAAGGGTATTGTTTAATATGCTATGATCACATGTGATCTGTTAGAGGTTCATTGAGTGAAGCCCCCTTGATGTCCTCATCCTTAATTTTGAGGTGATGATAACCAAATCTTAAATCTATCTTCAAAAAAATGGTGGCTCCCCTTACATGATAAAACATGTCATCTATTCCAGGTAAAGGATATATTTTTTTAAATATTGTTAGCTTATTTAGTTACTTATAATCAATACACATTATAAAAGAAACATAATTCTTTTTCACAAACAATATTGGTGCTCCCCAAACTAAGACACTTGGCCTAATTTATTCCTTATCCAACATTTATTGAAGTTTCATTTTTAGTTCCATAAACTTTAGTACACTAATTCTATGGGGTGCCTTGGACATCAGTGTGGCCCCAAGTACCAACTCAATAGTGAAATAAATATCCCTTTTGGGTGGTAACATGTGAATTTCATCCAAAAACATGTCCTTGAACTCCTATACCACCTCCAAATCATCTAAATTTCTTGCCATTGTTTCCTGTGAGAATTATTCTGATTGTACAAAAAATAATTTACAAACTTTCTTGGCATATATTTTTAGTGATAAGGATGATATTTTCCTGGTAGAAACTGCTCTTCATATACCTCAAATAATATATACCACTCCCTCATTTGTGGTGCAAGTGGAATTCTTGTCTAAACAATTAATAATTATTTTGTTCTTTTCTAACCAATCCATTCTTACCAATACATCATAAGGCCCTAGGGGAAAAACATTCAGGTTCATTTTTGTTTTACATCCACTCAAATTAATAGGAAATTTTTTAACCCACTTGGTAACTTTCCTTTCAGTACTAGTGGCTAGTTGTACCAACCAAGAATTTTTATATTTTTCTATGTTTAGCTTACATTTGTCCACTATTTTTTTACTAACATAACTTACACTAATCCATGGATCTATTAAAATGGATACATATTTTTGATTTAGGAGATTTAATTCTATATCAATCATAGTAGACAAAGGTTCAACCTGAAAATCTTCTAGGGATGCATTGATTCTAGGAAATTTTCTAGCCACTTCATTCATTGTGGAGGCTTCATGTGCATTCTGCGGGGTTTGAATTTTTTTAGATTGTACAAAAAATTTCGAAGCAAATGAGAATCTCCACAATGCCAACATTTCAGTGGTTCCCTTTATTTTCCATTAATTTGTTTACTATTCAAATAAATTGTTATTGACCCTATTTGAGATTGAGTCTTTTGCTGCTCTTTATTAGCCTTATGAAAATTTCAATTCTGGTGATTTTTATTATAATTTTTAAATGTGAAAAAATTAGACCCTTTGCTTCCTTGCATAAATATTTCTATTTTCTTGGTTGGACATGATTTTAAATTTTCACCCCTATGCTTAGACTACTGATAATAGTTATTGTATTTAAGGATAGCTTCATCCATTGTTTTAGGGTTCTCATACTCAATTTTTTCTTTGAATGAAAGGCAAAGACCTCCAATAAATCACTAAATTTTTTTCTTTCTCCCTGCGAATGTAGGGTACATATTGTAGGAGATGGGTAAATTTTGCAACAATTTCATCCTTGCTCATTTTACCAAGATTTAGCTCATGAAATTCATTTTCTTTATCATAACAATATCTCTCTATTAGATGATTTTCTTTGAAATATTTTTGAAAACATTCCCAACTCATAATATTGTCCTCTATATTATGCATAGTTCTGATCTCCTCCAACCACAAATATGCCTTTCCTTGTAGCTTATAAGTGGTTAGTCTAGCTTTCATATTTCTTTTATACTCATACACTTCAAAATATTTGTTCGTGTTGGGTAGCCACACCTCCATTTTTTCCTCTGACTCACCATCAAAGGTTGGAGGTATAATAATTTTAAACTCTCCTTGCATGTTTACCTTTTGTTTCTTCCCTTGACTAGGTACTATTGGGAGCATTTTGACTAGAATATGTTCATTTTCCTCTTCATCTTCAAGTCTAACAAACTCACTCTCATCCATGGTGTCTAGATTCTTCTATTTATAGGACTCCTCCCTATCCTTCTCCTCTAAATTTGGTCCTACTATTTTAAGATTTGAATTATTAGTTGAATTTTTGATGATCCTTTCTTTCTTAACACTAAATTTCAATTTTTTTTTTAACATTGTCTTATCTAATACTGGATAATTCCAGTTTTATCCATTTCTCCATATCGAGTAGTTCCACAATATGAGGTGATGTTTCACCTCCTAACTATACTAAGATCTTTTCTTCTCACTTTCAATTTCTTCCATATAGTTTCACCATCAATGTTTTTACTTCAACTCTTTACTCGATAAGACAAAACATTTATTTTGTCAAATTCTAACTATGATGTGGCCCATAAACTCATAAACTCTGGTGTTTTAATTTATAGCTATGATACCACATGTATTGTACCTTCACAATTTATATAATTTTTTTATTTACCTTCTAAAAAATATTTTCGGCATGGTTACAAAAGTTCTTAAGTGAATTCATTTCATAACCTACCTACCACTTAGGATATTCATGTGTTATATTAAACAATGAACCTTCATAATTCAATTTTTGAAAATGGTTTGCCTTGCTCCAAATTTATTTCGATGTTTATGATCCCTTATTAAAAGTATTGATTAAACATATATGATTTTATTGCGGGCTAAAAAACAAGTCATTCTATATAATAATTTATATCTTTTTATGTCATAGACACCCACCAAGGTTTAATTTTTTTTTTTGTGTAACTCTTTCAAAACTAATCTCCATTGTGATTCGATCTAACACTCTGTAATTATAATTCAAGCACTTTACCAATTTTACCACCCTTTCTAGTTATTTTTATATTAATTGAAAAGTGGCCTTGGGTTACGTGTCTCACATATGACCATACATGTAGACCTCTTCATGTGACCAATGGATGGTATGGATTACTTCTGATGTTTGATCGGTTCAAATCATTTGAGCCCTAATCTTATTTTTAGCCCTAATCTTATTAAATGACTATGATAATTTCATTGATGTTTTACATTTTTCATTCCTCCTCACGAGCAGAGAGCTCTCCAATGTAGGGTTAGGGTTTTATAACATTGTCGTTCATGGTGAATGTGGTTTTCTTCTTCACTTGGGAACGAATCTTGACCATAATGATAAGTACTTAGATTTATATCTTGTCTCGAGATTATTAATGTCGAGAAAATTATAAATTTAAGTTTTCCTTATTTATTTTGTTATGGTAAATGTGGAAGTAATTTAGCTGATGAATTCCTTGGATAAATGTAAGGTTATCCAGTACGTCTTTGGTTTTCCATCTCCTTGATATGGTTCATCCAGGTTTCATAGACCTGTAATCTATCAAGTTTCAAATGTTAACAATTTCCCATTTTCCTGTGTTAAATAGCCTTATTAAGGGTTTTACTAGTTTAGCCATAAATGTTTCATTGATTCAGAGGCTCTGAACTTTAATTACATTCTCTGTGATTTATAATTTCTTAAAGGCACTTTTCATATAATATTCAGAGTAATAGTTTTCTTAGGCTTGAAATTCAATGAAGAATCTCCCTTTAAAAGAACACTTTGAATTAAGTATTTTTTTGGGATTTTTTTGAAATACTTGGTTTACAAAGAGGGAAACTCTGAAGCATTACCCTCTAATTTATGCATTCTAAAATTCATCATGTCACTGAATTATTCATAGGGTCGACAATCATTTTAGGTTTTTCTTGAGCATACGAGAAAAAAAGGAAGTGTACCACTTCTAAAATCTCAAACCCTTGATATCTATAATACTTTGTTTCTTCCTCAATCCCTTTTTCCTTTAGGTGCAACATAGTTACATATGTTTTCCTTAAATTTAAGAGATTTTTCTTACAATTTTTGTGTTAGTGTTTTTAATACGAGGGTTTTTGAAGAATTTGTTTACAAGGTTTTTACAAGTAGTCACTTATGGTTGAAAACCATAATGAAATAAGTATATTTAATGTATCCATGGAGGTTATAGTCAGGTATTCCTCCATACTCCACCATTCCTCTAAAATTTAAAAGAAAGCTAGGTTTTCGTTTCGTGAGTTTAAAATCATTATCAAATTTTGATAAAAAAAAAATTTAAATTAGTGTCATGATTAGTTATTAAATGTATTATAAACCCTTACATTCATTTGACATAAAAATGAGACTTGCTTATTTTTTAACCAAAATCAGTCTATTGTTTTAGAACAAAGGTCTCTCAAGTTTAAGTATAAAAATACCATAGAAACATGGTTATATGTGTGCGTGTGTGTGTGGAAATTCATATTTCTTGTCTCTAAGATTGTAATCTTGACAATAAGCTATAATTTTCTAAATATTCTCTATTTTACAACAAGTCTTTCATGTCATTATTACTTAGGAATCATTCAGGTAATATTTGTTGTCAAAATTTTCTTGTAAGCCTTTATTATATAATTTAAATACCATTATAATGATACTAACAAATTTTTCCTCTTATTGTTCTATTACAAGTTTTCTTTCAAGATTTCCAATCAAAATTTTCTAATTTATCATGGTACATTTACCTTTACAGGTGTGAATCCTTATTATATTATCTCTCTTTCACATGTCTTACATGTATTGGGATTTAAGATGATGATTATGACTAATTCTCTACATCTAAATAGACAGGGTTTAGCATACTCATTTTATATTCATGTTTTTAAGTTAAAAGTGTACTTAGTAGTTCTATATTTTGATTATTTGTGACAAGATAGCTCCAAATTATGCTTAAGAGACTCACTTTTGGAGACATCTAGATCATATAATTATCCTAAAATTACTTGTATAATATTAGGTTTCCTAAGCCGATTTTTCATTTTCCTTTTATATAAATGTATTTAGTCAATGACTTGTGTTTATTATTTTGGGGTAGAATACTTAAACTGTACAATTTCATTTTCATTCTACATCTTGTTTTCTTTATATTTTGTGGTCAATAATGTATGTTAATTTATTTTTGTAGTACTCAAGATATTCTTTGAAACAAAATAAAAATATACCATTATTTACTCCATACCATGGTTTTATTCTTCCGTAAACCCTTCTTATAATTCTTATAAATAGATTCAATGAAAATTGAATAGCAAAAGGATATTAATGTCTATCAATTATATATTTGTTCCTTAAGAATGTTTTTACTTATTCATGAAAATACTATAAAAAATAATTCCATCATTATTTTTTCAACTAACTATTTTAGCTACAATGAAATACACAAATATTCATGCTTTTCCTTTTGACAACTGATCATGCATTTTCAAGAAAGCACTATTTATTTACTATTGCATGTTTAACTAATCCTTCATTGTTATCTATATACTGTAATTTTTATTTATTTTCCTTTTTCTATGCATGCAACTATATTCTACTAATTTCTGACTAATACATATTCTGAGAAAGAAACAATCTTAAAAAAAATATAAAAAGAGCAATGTAGTTACTTATTTAAACACTTGAAAATAAAACAAGAGCAAGCACATTACTCCCAACCAAATAAATTCATGTTATAACAATTTCCCTTGAGCCTCATGCTTCCCTTATGTTAGAAAATAATGTTGATTTCACAATATTCTTCTTCCTAAGACATTGGCAACATATTTCTAATTCAGTGTCTTATTTATCAATTTCTCTGTCCAATACTTTTTTCCCCATTGAAATTTCTTTTTCTTCTTTCCACAAACTTTCTTTTCTCTCCCGCAATATGTTCCTTCCACCCCGCATGAATTTTTTCTCGTGTCACATGGTTCCCTAGTGGTTAGGAATCTTAGGAAAAGATGGAGGTAATATTGTGACAATTATCACTTCAAAACTACCCACTACTTGCACTTAAACTAATTTAATCAACTTTTTTACAACAAGGTAACCCTAGTTACTCACTTGTTGATGACCACTTATTTTAAAATATATCAACATTTATTTATAATAACATGTAAATATTTACATTTGTCACTTAAAATATTCTAAATTTAATATTGGACCCTCTCGTTAGTGTCTTTAAATGAAATATTTACAAGTAATATCAAAGTTTCATAAGGTCTAGTATAAAAATTACAATATGAGCACTACAGATACATTATGAATTATTACATTAACAATATTAATGTAATTATGCTTGCGAAATTCTTCCATCCCACACAAATATGCTGTCAACTAGGACAACCACATTTGCACAATAGTAAATGTGGTTGATATACTCTGATCGATGGAATAATTCCACCTTTTTAACACCAATCAACCAATGAAAACTATGTTGATCAACATATATCAACCACGTCTACTAATGTGTAAATGTGTTTGTTATAGTTATATTTATATTTGTAATAGATCTTACTATTGTTCATTATTACATAATGGTTGATTTTTAAGAGAAAGTGCATTTTTTAATATTAACATTTTAATTACACCAAGTGTAATTTTGTTTCCAATTAGAAACTTCAATTCTAGGGTCGAGAGTGAAAGATGTTGGTATATTCTCATCATATCATCTCAATCAATGAATGGAGTTCTCAATCATAACTTTTTTGTGTTGATGTTTTTGAAATGAAAGTGTGTTAACTTGACACTACATCAACATCTCAAACTTCTCAGAGGCTTATGAGAAGTAATAGGAACACTTCCAAAGTTTATAGCTGCGTAAGTAGGACTTGAATCCACACCAAAGTGGCACAACTCAACCCTTAAGCATGTCAAAGGAATTTCATCTAACTAGGAAGAGTCATGTAACTCACAAATCTAACAAAATAAATAAAATACTAACTAACTACACTAACCCTAAACACAAAATTATTTATATAAGAAAAAAATAATCAGTGTCCTAATGGTTTTTAGATCTAGGGTTAGAATAATTTCCCAGTGGTCTGAGCCATGACTTGGGAGTATAGTCGCTTTTGTGAAAACATCCCAAGAAAAAATATTCTCTATGATGAAAAATCGGTCCAACTTTGACACTATTTGATGTTGATCTCCTCTTTTATTGTTCCATTTATAAACCCATTTTTCCATTTCAATCTCAATGCGTCCTAGATATTTTGTAGTATCCTTGACTATAATAGCCTCAACCTCCAATCACTAGATTCCCCCTTTCTTCTCATCCAAGGATTTAATTAGGTTGAATCTCTACCAATTATCCATGGATTTGAGAAAATTAATGCATCATTTTGAGATTTTGAATGAAGAAACAAAGTATTTTCATGTGATAAGTTCAATCCATATACATTTAAGATGTAGTGCCTCCTCCGCGAGTTGAGAAACTGAAATTGTATGGTCGGGACTGAAAATGTGGTAAACATGTTTAACGGTCTGACCTCTTGTTCATCCCATATGATATTTATTCATCCTAAATTACCTTGTGCATCTATTTTTATTGCATGTATTTTTATTCCCCAGTTGTTAGTTATGTGGGTTAGGGCCTCCCTTGAGATATTGGTTTCCTGAAGCATCGAGATGGTGGTATTTTATTTTACCCATTTATCTTTCAAGACTATTTTTTTTCTATGAAATTTAAGACCCTGGATGTTCCATGAGACTATATTCATTTATCAGATTTATTAGATCCATGGAAAACCATTGTGAGGAACCCGATTCGTCTAAAATTTACCTATATTCCTCCTATCTCATATAACAATTGTAGCTTATTATTATGGCCTTGTTTTTTTTACTCCTCATGCGGTTAATCTAATTCCTTCAGGGAGTGTGTCTGCACTCCTAAAGACCCTAATATTTAGGTTGATTTAGTTGCAATATGTTTTTATTTTAGATACGTTTTTCCTATCATATATACTTGTTCTTTAGGGAGGGTGAATGGATCCTTACCTTTAAAAGTCTATGTAATTTGTGGTAAGTTGTGTGTTAGGCCCTCCCCTAATATTTTGGTTTCCTAGAGCATAGATATGGTAGGTTTTTCTTCTACCCATTTCTCTTTGAGGAGGCTTTGTTTTATATGGCTATTAAGGCCCCACATGTTCCGTGATATTATCTTCATGTATGTGATTTATGAGATCCATGGAAAACCTTTTTGATGAATCTGACTTGTCGAGAGTTTACTAGGACTCCTCTTATCTGAATGGGAATATCAGTGTTGGTTGTTTTAAGAGCCAATTCAGAATATAAAAAAGTGCATGAGGATTAAGAGGTAAATTGCAAGTTTTCCATGAGTTTTTATGTGTTTTTATGTGAATTTATCGATAAAATTAACATAATAAAAAAATTGAACAACATCATCTAAAAGACATGAAAATCACCATAAAAGTAACACAATAGCACATGATGAAGGTGTTCACCCCATCTGGGCTATGTCTCCTTGGTCCAGCTTCCAATGGCTTGACCCTCTTCTATTATGATCAAAAGTGTGATTACATATTTTTACAATACTAAAAAAACTCTAAAACGTGTTCCATTAGCTCTAGAATGCCAAACAATGCATGTGTAGCCTCTTTCTGCATTGAATTTTGTCAAAAATTGAGCAATTTATGACTTGCCCAAGTTTTTGCACTAACCGCTCCACAGTTTCCTCCAAATCTGGCACCATCCTCCAATTTTGCCCCCAAAAGCACTCAGAGAGCGCCAATTTCGCCAAAAGCCACGTGAAATTGTATGCATGCTAATTTTCCCAATAAGGCCATAATGCCAAATTTCTAACCATATTATATATGGTTAATAATTTTTTTTTTAATAAAAAAGTGTCGCACAGTTAATAGACGCCTCCTTCGTGGTTTTGGGTGGACATATGCCGCATGTTTTGATGGACCATTTACTGTTATGGTTACTGAGGGGGGGGGGGGTGGCTAGCCTCCCACCCATAGTCCCACGCCTGGCAGTGACCAGACCTGGGGCTAGACCTTGGCCCCCTCCCCCATGGTGCAAACAACATTAAAACAAAATTATATGGAAACCATAGTTTAACAAGAGCTATTGCGATGGCGTGTTGGTAATGCAAAGTGATACATATTGTGAGGTCACGGGTTTGACCATTGCCTGCTCCACTCAGTCTATAACAAAAAATTTGGCGGCCCTCAGGCTACTGCGTGGTGGCCCGTAGCTGGGCCATGTGGCAGCGTGTGATTGGCTGCCTGAAGAACCAATCAAAATCCACCATATCAAACCAATAACAACATGCCACTTGGAATAATTTCATTCATCGGAGGGAAACCCTTTGATCGGTCAAACTTCCACTGTGCATGCCTAGTGAGTAGTATGGACTGCGAACTCGACTTTCCATGTATTTTTTTTTTATTTCCTTGTTTGACAAAGTGGACAAAACATGTTTTTGGGAGCATATGACGTCAGTTTTCTGTGAAACAAGTTGCGCTATATTTAGAACGACGAGATATACATGGTCATTTAGGTTCCACACCATTATGAAAACTTTAATTTTTGAGCATAATTTTGAGCACCTAATCACTCCTCCCCACTGGAAGATTTTGTACCCCAAAAGATCACTTTAATTTTTTAAATAGATGAGGGTACTATTCCCTCACCATTCCAATTTTGATCCATCTGGCCTTAGAAGGATTTGTGCCTTTGAGCCCCACACGAAGGTAGTCTAAACCCCCTCATTTTTATGTCCTTGTTCTTCTGTCAAGAATGGTATCTTGCTAAAGCTCATCAAGATATCTAGGAGAAAAATCATCAATGGAAATAATTTAAACCTGTTCTCTTTGATCTTCAAATAATGGAGGCTCATACAACCTTAAGTTCTCAACATTAACAACAGATTAAATTTGCATGTATGAAGACATATCTAACTTGAAGGCATTTTCACCAATATTTTCCAAAATTATGAAAGGATCATAATGGATTGGTTTCAGTTTTTTACCTTCCCCTTGAAGCCTCTCTTTTCTAATGTGAAGCCAAACTTAATCACCAACTTAGAACTTGTGATCTACACGATGCTTGTCATTCCTTGATTTGTACTTGCTTTGGCTCTTTTCAAGCTGATCTTGAACTATTTGATGTATCAATTGGATTTGTTCTATGAAATTCTTGGCTTTGTCTATTTTTTTATGGACATCAATAGCAACATCCTTCCCAAAAATTAAATCCAATGGAAATCTAGGAAAGTATCCAAGACATGCCTCAAATGGCAATGTTTTTGTAGAGGAGATTTTTTCACGGTTGTAAGCATGCTGAATATAGTGCAAGTTTTCATCCCACAACTTAGGATGCTTATTGAAATATCCTCGAGGAAGATGTATGAATATTCGATTGAACACCTAGGTTTGACCATCTGTTTGTGGATAAAATTTTGTACCCTTTTTAAACTTGGTCTCCATCAAGTCCCACAAACTTGACCAAAAATTCCCAACAAATCAAGAATCTCAATCACTAACAATGGATGTAGGCAATAAAAAATGAACCCAAAAACATTGAAAGAATAAGTGAGATGTTTTTTCAGCTATGATTTACTCTTTACATGGCATTAATATACACATCTTGTTGAACCTATCCATAACTACATACAAATAAACATGATCTATTTTTGGCAATGGAAGACCTCCTACAAAATCCATAGAAACACTCTTACATGGACGTGAAGGTACAAGGATTGGTGTGTACAATCCTAACTTCCTATTGCTAGGTTTAGTGATTGCACATAATGAACAAACTTTAATGAAACATGACACACTTTCAAACATACGAGGCCGATAACAATACCTCTGAAGATGTGCCATTGTTTTGCTTACACTGAAATGTCCAACAATAAGAGAAGTGTGTGCTTCCCTTATGACATTCACCCTCTCCCCCTGTGGAATACAAAGCTTTCCCATATGATATAATAAGTTATTATGCACATGGTAACCCAATTCCTCTACTTGGTTGCCTTGACTCAAGTTTGCATAAACATCTTGAAAGTCATTATCAAATGCATATTTCTCAACATAGCTTTCATGCAAAACATAATTATGCTTGAGTAAAGTAGCTACACTAATAATCGGCCTAGAAATCATATCAATAACCTTGTTGTAAATACCTTTCTTATACCTGATGACCAAGTGTAATTTCTATATGAAACCCATCCATCGAAATTTCCTTGATTGCTGGAACTTAGTTTGTGATTGCAAGTATTGCAATGGTTGGTGGTCGATGTGTATGATCGTTTTCTTTCCCATCAAGTAGTGTTTCTAATTTTTCACACTTTGAACCAAAGCATAAAGTTCCCTGTGATAATTAGGATAGTTAATCACTACACCATTGAGAGTTTCTGAATGAAATTAAATGAGCTTACCATGTTGCATAAAGACTGTGCCCATGGCATAGTCGCTTGCATAAGTTTGAATCTCAAAGGGATGTCTCAAGTCCAGTAGTGCAAGTACTGGGGCTAAACTAATATTCTATTTCAAAGCATCAAATAATTTTTTTCTGATTTCATACCCACTGGAATACCTTTTTCACACTATTCAATGCATGCAATGGAGCTGCGATATAAGAGAAGTTAGCAATAAACTTCCTCCAATATTTTGCTGCTCCCAAAAAACTTCTTACCTCAGTGATTGTATTGGGTGTTGGCCAATTAGCAATGACCTCAACCTTTGAGGGGTCTATCCTCAACTCACCTCCTCCAACAATATGACCCAAGTACACCAAATAATTTTTACCAAAATCACATTTTTACATCTTCAAAAACAACTGTTCTTTCCATAAGACATCAAGTACTTTTCTTACATGCATGACATGTTCATCAAGTGATTTACTGAAAATAAAGATATTGTTTAAGTAGACTATGAAAAACTCATCAAGAAATGGCCTCAACACATCATTCATCACACACATGAAGGTAGCAGGAGAATTACATAAACCAAAAGGCATAACAAGCCATTCAAAAAATTCTTGCTTTGCCTTGAATGTTGTCTTCCAAATGTAACCTTCAGCAATTATAATTTGATGGTAGCCACTTCTTAATTCCAACTTAGTAAAATAATTTTCATCTTTCAATTGATCAAGTAAATCATCTATTCTAGGAAGTGGATAACGGTTCTTTACCATTAATTTTTTCAATGCATGGAAATCCACACACATGCGCCATGTTCCATCCTTCTTTGGCACCAACAAAATAGATGACCCGAATGGCGAAGTACTTGGTCAAATGATCCATTTGTCCAACAAATCTTGAGTTTTGATTTCAACACTCTCCATCACTGAAATCTTATACATGCCAATGTTAGGAAGAGGAAAATCTTGCTGCAAGTGTATTTCATGTTGGATTCCCCTCTTGGGAGGTAATCCCTTTGGTTCCTCAAGCATCTCATCATTTTGATTAACCAATTCAATCAAATCTGATTTCAACTTTGGATCACAACCTTGGAATGCTTCATAATCAACATCATTCTTCGGTTTAATAATAAGAAGCACACAATTATTTTTTGAATTCACTAGTCTTTTCATTTGCCCTGCATTAACTAATGAAAGATTTAGTTTTTTGTGATGAGCTCTCACAATATACTCCACACCATATTTGAAAAAGTGGTACTTGTTTTCATAGTGATAGAAGTTGGATTTTCTATTATATAAGTAAGGACTACCCAAAACAATTCCTGAAATATCAAGCGGTATAACATCTAATTGAACTTTGTCAATGTATTTTTTTGTGATTAGAAACTGAAGAATACACTTTATTGTAACTTGTAAATTTGTGTTCTTGCATATAAAACCCAATGGATATGGTTTGTGATATGGAATGGTTTTAAGATTAAGTTTCTTGACTAATTCTTAAGATATCAAATTGGCTTGAGACCCACTATAAAAAAGTGTATCGAATTTTGTATGTTTTGAAATAACCTCACATGAAATAATTCAATCCTTGTTTCTTCATTTCGAGTACTAGTGTGACAATTTGATGAACTAGTGCTAGCAATGGATTCTTTTCCTTTCATACCCATGGCTACAATTTTAGTTTCATCAATCGAGTTAGATCGCAAATCTTGTTGAGTAGTCGCAACTATTTTCAGTTTCCCCTTGTTGTTGAATTTCTTGGGCCTCATCTCTAGATGAAGTTTCCAACAATGGTATTCATCATGACCCTCTTTGGAAAAATGTTTGCATGTCATTTTTTCTCCTTCCTTTTTAATGGATGCATTTTACTTTCCTTTTACATTGAAACCATTTCATTTCTCTTCACCCTTAAATGGCTTCTTTTTACCCTCTTATGGAATATTTTTTTCTCTTGCCTCAAGGTGAGTGGTCTACACACAAAACTCATCTAGACTAGTGGGATTAAACATAAGGATAATATGCCTTCGGTAGCTATGTAAACTCCCCATATACTTCAACAATGTGTCTTGTGGATGCAAACCAACACCTAACATAAGAGTTATTTTTCTAAATTCTTGGGTGTAATATTACACACTTTGACCTTTAAGTTGTCTAAAGTTCTGCCAATTCTTGATGGCTTTCTGCATATATGCTAGAGTAAAATTGTCTTTTAATTGCAGAAATGAAATTGTACCAAGAGAGTGAGATCTTACCATGTTTTCTAATCTCATTTTGTTTCTTGGCTTCCCACCATGCTAGTGTTGCACCCTCTAGTCTCAATTAAGTTAGATGAATTTGTGTATCATCATCTTGAAGGTTTTAAATTCTGCAGTATACCTCCAATTGACAAACCAAATTTTCAATCTTCTCTACATTCACTTCACCATTATACATAGGCAACTCAAATTTAATATCAAGTTTTAACAAGGGTTGTTTATCAATTCCTTTTGAGGTATGTTGATGAGTATGAGTAAGGGTTGTAGCAGTGGAAGAGGATGAAGATGAAGGTGAAGATGGTGGTGAGGATGATGGTGGAGTATGTGGTAGCTTATCACCATTTCTGTTACCTCTTCCTCCTGGATAACCCTCTCCTATTATAGCCTGGTGCTTTCACCTTACGACTTTGTGTTCCTCTGTTCATAATGGACCTTCACCATCTCTGTGATGTAAAATAATTCCTTCCTAAAATACTTCTCATCCTTTGACATGTTATCATTTTATCTTTCATGAGACATGCTTAGTGAGGCCTCTAATGCAACTGGAGGTGAATCTTGTGGTGGATATTGTGGCAAATATTCCCTCCTTGTCCTTTATCCAACTAGAGAACGTGCACCCACAAGATTTCCTTCTGCTCTCTTGGGCTTCAACCTTGTAAGTATCTAAACACTTGAAAAAAATTAAATCCTCTTTGCATAAGTAAACCTAGGGCTCTGATACCAACTTGATCTAAATGGGAATATTAGTGTTTGTTGCACTAAGAACGAATTCAAAATATAAACAAAGTGCCTAAGGATTAAGAGGTAAATTTCAAGTTTCCCATGAGTTTTATGTGTTTTTATGTGAATATCTTGAGAAAATTAACATAATTAAAACACTCAACAAAAAAATCTAACAGACATGAACATCACCATAAATAATAACACAATAGCACATGATGAAGGAGTTCACTCCGCCTGCGCTATGTCTCCTGGTCCAGCTTCCAATGGCTTGGTCCTCTTCTATTATACATAAAAGTGTGATTGCATATGTTTACAATGCTCAAGAAGCTTTGAAACATATTCCATTAGCTCCAGAATTCCCAAAAATTCTTGTGTAGCCTCTTTCTGCATTGAATTTGGTCAAAAAATGAGTAAGTTATGACTTCCCCAGTTTTTGCACTTACTGCTCCACAATTTCCTCCAAATCTGGCACCATCCTATAATTTTGCCCCCAAAAGTGCTAACGAAGTGCCAATTCTGCCAAAAAGTAGGCCAAATTTTTAGCACGCTAATTTTCCCAATAAGGCTTTAATGCCAAATTTCTAACCATATTATATATCGTTAATAATTTTTTTTATAATAAAAAATTTCTGCATGGTTAATAGGCCGCCCCCTTCGTGGGTTTTGGTGGACATATGTTTCCGGTTTCGATGGACCATTTGATGTTATGGTTATTGGGGGGGGTGGGGGGGTGGGGGCACGAGGCTAGCCTCTGGCCCATGGTCCCACCCATGGTGGTGACCAGGGCTAGGGCTAGACCCCGACCCCCTCCCCCACGATGCAACCAACATTAGAACAAAATTATATGGAAACCATAGTTTAACAAGAACTATTGCAATGACGCGTTGGTAATGCAGAGTGTTGTGTATTATGAGGTCACAGGTTCAACCCCCACTCACTCCACTCTATCTATAACAAAAAATTTGGTGGCCCTTGGCTGGGTCACCTGGCAACTTGTGATTGGCCACGTAAAGAACCAATAAAAATCCCTCATATCAAACCAATGATAACATTCCACTTGGCATAATTTCATTCACCAGAGGGAAACCATTTGATTGCTCAAACTGCCACTGTGCATGCCCAGGAAATAGTATGGAGTGTTGATTAGGCTGTCCCTATAATTATTTTTCAAAAAATTTCGTATTTGAAAAAGTGGACAAAACACATTTATGGGAGCATACAGTGTGATTTTTCTGCGAAACGAGTTGCGTTAGATTCAAAACAATGATATATACACATAAATTCAAGTTCCACACCATTCTGACAAATTTCACTTTTGAGCATAATTTTGAGCACCTGATCATCCTCCTATCTCATCTAACATTTATATCTTATTTTTTTGGCCTCGTTTTTTTGAATCCTTATGTGATTTACCTGATTTTTTTAGGGATTGTGTCTGCACCCTTAGATACCTTCATATTGAGGTTGATTTAGCTGCAATATATTTTTATTTGATATACACTTACTCTATCTTAGAAACTTATTATTCAAGTAGGGAGAATGGATCCTTACCTTGCCATGCCTTTGAAAATTATAGTAATTTCAATGCATCCAATTATATCTCCATATAATTGGGCTAATGTATGTTTGAATTAGCATTCTTTAGTACTGCATGAAACTTAATGGGTGGATAAACTAGTGGGATACAAGGCTTAATCAAAGCGGCATTAGTCTACACAAGATCTTCCATTGGAGGAGATATTTGATTCATGGATTGCATTGGGGCATATGAGTCCTCTGCATGCACCTCACTAGCGGGATTTGAGAAAGGTCCTATTGTTTTACAGACCTCTACATCCAATTCTTTGTATGGATTGGGATTTTCATACTTGTTTAATGATGTTAGTGGGTCAAACCTATTCACCTTACCTTATTTTATTTATGTTATAATTGGGCATTGGGGTTATTTCTTATAGTTTCATTGGCCTCAATATTTCATTGTAAACTCATATCTGGCCTAGATCAACATTTTTTCTGGGGTTTCAATTAGCTTGACCATTGGGAATTCATCATATAAGTTCCCATACTCATGACATATTCTTCAATCGAAAGGGATGTGATCATATTTAATCGTTTTCTTCCATACCTCGTATTAGAAGTATATATCAATTAATTTCGGGAGGGGATCGAATTCTCTTAGTAATGAGTACAATTAGATCCATAATCTTCTTTATCTGGGTTGAACCTTTCCATCCACAAATGAAGGTATACACTAGAAAAGTTGAAGAAATATGGGCCATTTTCTAATATTTTATCTCGGTATTCCAGATTATAAAAAATTACCATGAAGAAATCTAACCATGAAGAAAGCTCTGGTGCCAAGATATAACTTGATCTGGCCCTTTCGTTTCCACATAATTTGGATTCACGGTGATAAATTTTTTTCCATCGCCTAAATCCAAAACAAAGTTTCTATAAGTGCATGATCATGCATGTACTGTATGAATTCTTTGATCTAGTTAGATGATACCTCATACTTGGGATATACAACTACTTTCGGTAAATAGTTGCACATTACTTGTTTTTTAGGCTAGTTTTCTTGCTACTATTGATCTAGATGATCAAGAGCCTGGATAGCTTCAGAAAAATTAGGATTTGAGACTTTTTTCTCCCATTTTCCCATCCATCCACAATGATATGAAAGAATGAGGGATTTTTTTTCCCTCCAGTGGCCTTCGCCATAGGAAGAGACGGAAACAGAAGAAATCCTCCTCAAAACAAAACTAGGGTGTGAATGATTTTCCACTCAGGAATTGCAAATATCTTGACCTTTGTCGAAAACTTAATTTATCATTCAACACATTAATATTATTACTAATAATATTTTTATGAATAAAATTTAAGTAATCACATTAACAATAATATTAAGTGCATAATAATGATGACGATGGCGACGTTGATGATCAATAGTAACATATTAAGTATAACATACATATGTCATTAAAATCATTATATAATAATATCATTATATATAGCAACTCATGTTATTATAATGTTATTCTTGATGTTGTTACTTAATGTTATTATTAGCATTAATACTATTAACATCATAATAACATTAATGTGAATAATATTAAAATTAATATTATTATCATTAATATAAATAATATTATTACTAATAATATCGTTAATAAAATTAGGATTATTACATTATTAAAAATAATATATTAATTATAATATAAATAAATTATTAATACAATAGTATTAGTATATGTAAAAAATCATATTATTATTAACATAAATGTTATTATCAATATTAATGTTCTTAATAATATCTATGAAATAACATTAATATTAACAATAATAATACATATTAATTTTATATTTCAATGTGACAAAAAAAAAACTTGATGTCACAAAGTAATGAACGTTGCCCTACATCACATTATGATGAGAATATCTCCACACTGCATTTGAACATAACCCTTTACCGACACCACACTGTGGTGCAACCCAAGAAACCTGATATCACTATGTGACAAACATCTCCCAATAGTACAATGTGTTGGACATTACTTAAAGTCACGCCGTGACAAACAAAACAAAAAATGTCTCAATTGAAATGAAAAGTAAATGTCATAAAAATGTGATGAACAACAAATTCATTGTGATGTGACAAAAAAATAAACGTCTTCATAATATGAAAAACAGTAAATGCCATTGCAATGGCATTTATTGTATCCAACACTGCAATGTGATGTACAATAAATTCCATTACAATTTGATGACCTATGAATTGCTAGAAATTAAATAACAGAGCAATGGAACACATAAAATATTGTAGAAAATCACAAAATAAGAGAGACAGATATATACGTGGTTCACCCAATTTGGGAAACGTCCATCGAGAAACAACCAATCCTTCATTTTATACTATCCATCAAAATGAAGAGATACAATCGGAAAAAAACCAGCTGTAATTTTTTGTTCAACCTCACAAAATCTCTCCTCTTTTCTTTGTGCACAAAATAATACTCAACCATGATAAAATTCCCTCATATAAACAGAGGGTTTCCTTCTAGGAAAGAAAAACCTAAATTAACATAACTTCTACCTTTAGATATTCTACCTAATGAATGACCCAAAATGAATACGAAATTACAATATTTTAGAAGGCAAGCCCCCCCACACCCCCCTGCTAGGGATTAGGATCCAACCACGGTTGAAACAAAAAACCTCTAAACAATTAGGCAGACAACTAGGCTCCACACCAACATGAACAACATCACAATCTGATAATTAATAAACTTCATCACAATGTGTGGAATAACCTGATGATGTCACATTATGATGAATATTAAATTTCATTACAATGTGACCAAAAATAAACATCGTTACAATTTTTCAAACAACATATGGTATCTGCATCATACTATGGGTTGAACATGGTTTATAAAAATTAACATAGCATTCATTATCCCAATCATATTTAAACGTGGTCACAAAATATAAAGTCTAGATGTAAAAAATATCTACACAACTATAATACCATGTACAAATTATATCAATGGATTTGATAGGATCATGTAATGTACTAAAAAAGTATATTGAATCCTTCTACAATATTTGCGGAATATAAATCATGATCGCTCAATCACATGCAAGTAAGAGAAAGAATTAAATCAATATACAACACCAGATATTCCTGGGAAAAGAAGTTGCTCAAAACCCCTCCATATTTATTATGTAATAAACCAAGGAATCATGAAACGATACAATCTATTTGTGATCACCACAACCTCATACACTCTACCAATTTCTTCACACTGATCTAGGAAAAATTGGAAAAACACATAGCCAATTATAAGCCTGCCCTCAGCCTACCCTGATTACACAACCCTAGAGAATTAAACCCCTATTAAATAAGAAAGTCATCCTTCCTTGATTGTACAATTCATCATGGGGTTCTTGTGGTTTTATAACTACATCTGGGTAGTTTTCTAAAAATAAAAATGATAGTTTACTTTCCTTGAACCTTTGTCTCAACTGGGTCTCCACCAAAATTAACATGCATGCAGCTATAAATAGTGAATCATTAGTTACTTGGTATATCACTACTCGTGAGTTAAATTTATTTTAATTCACTTGATCTTCCACTAGATCATCAAACAGTTAGAACTAGTTAAACTGATTTTAACTCAATTAATGTGAGTTAACTGATCCCACTCACACTACACTAGTGCTACAACTACAACTAGACCCTGTTAATAAAAGTATCACTCTACATTCCTATCCTTTGACCCTCAACTCGAAATTCTTGAGCTAACTAAGTCTATCACAGTTAGTTAACTATTACAAGCTGTTATGAGATAAGGTTACAATTTATTTTCCAATTTATTTAAAAATTGGTTGCACACTAATGTGTCGCTAATATCCATCATTGTGTGACCTGTGATCCCACACCAGTGTGTGTGTTGTTTCTGGATGCCAATTTCATTGTTTCTTGTTGCAAATTCCAACACTCCCTCTCAAAAAGAAAGGAATTAATCTGTTTCAATCCAGTACCCTAGGAACGTTCTGCATGCAACACTTCTCTAGTGTTGTTCGCACATGCAACTCTCCTGAAACTAAATAGCCTCCAAACAACTGAATTAATATAATGCATCTGTCATCAGAGTATTTTGAATGCTGATAGCTACTGCACATGTCTACTAGACTCTGTGTGTTACTGAAGTCTTCATTCATGTACTCTGCACTGCTTCCAACTCTGATTTGCGCTCCAGTATATGACACCTGTCACTCTGATTTTTATCTTTCTGACATCTGAATGCATCAATATAACTGATCCTTCTTGCTACTACTATACTATGGGATCCTCATAGCCAGGTTTGATCCATGAGACACACCATCTCAATGGACCCTGCCCAAATTTCTACTTGGGATTAATTCTACACATCGCCCCACCTCACACCTTGAGGTATAGCTGCATGTATTCCCTTTGCCCATATGGCTCAAAATTTCCCCCTCTTGGAGGTCTCTATTTTCTTCACCTTGTAGATCCACTTGGATCCAACCACTAAGTTCCCCACTAGTCTTGGGACCACTTCCCATGCAATGTTTATGATAATGGAGTCATACTCCTCAACCATGGCATCAACCCCTGTTGGCCAATGCACTGCTTCCTCAAAAGAGGATGGTTCTATCACAATACATTCGCTCATAAGAGCCATGTATCCAATGTACCTGTTTGAGGACCTTACATACCTGCATTGTGGTGTAGGTGCTCCTACATCCTCTTCTACATCTAGCATCAATCTATCAGCCTCTATGGTGTGCTTCCTACCATTTCTGGTGGATGGCTCTGCATGAATGGTTTCTGCCACTCCATGTTCCTCATCTTGTGGTTGCTCCACATCCCGAGGTTCATCCTTTGGAACTAAGAGTTTCTCATCTGCGTGCAAATAAATATCCCAATTAAGGGACAACCACATGGCTTTCTCTTCATAAAATGTGACTTCTCTTCAGACAATTGTCATCCTATTAGCTGGAAAATACACCCGATAGTTGTGGGGAGTCTCAGTGTACCCCACAAATATCCCAACCTCTGTTGTTGGTTCTAGCTTCTTCCTGGCATCTTTGGTCACATGGAAATCGATAGATGATCCAAATATTTTAAAATATGAAACATCTAATTTCTTACCTGAAAAAGCCTCCTCTAGTGTACTCATGCCAAGTATCCGATGAGGACTCTAGTTTTGCACAAATACCATTGTTTTGCATGCCTCTGCCTAGAGATGCAACGGTAGGCCTTGATCATGTAAAATAGCTCATGCTACTCCCACAATTGATCTGTTATTTCTTTCTGCAGCCCCATTCTATTGTGGGTTATGAGGTGCAATCAATTCTCTCTGAATTCCTTCTTTGGAAAAAAAATTCTTGAATTCATTAGAGATATACTCACCACCATTTTCACTCCTTAGAGCCTTCACCTTCTTCACTGTACCTTTCTCGACTAGTGCTTTGAACTCACACAACTTGGAGAACACTTAATCTTTCTTCTGCAGAAAGAAGATCCAACACTTTCTAGAAAAATTATCAACAAAAATCACAGAATACCAGTGATTTGCTATGGAAGACATAGAGAGTGGTCCACACACATTTGAGTGAACTCTCTCAAGGATTTTTACTGCTCGGTTTTCCTTCTCATGAAAGGTGGCCTTAGGATACTTCCCCATGGTACATCCCTTGCATGTGTCTATCTATGCAAGAGTACCCTTTGGAAGACCTGTAGAAATATGTTGCATGATCCTCAAAGCATTATGGTGTAGATGGACCAATATCCTATGCCATAACTCACATATATCCCAGCTCACCACCTTCCCTGCTTTACTTCTCAATGTTGCGCATCCATCTACATCAAGGTTGTAAAGGTTCTTCACATTAACCCCAATATTATTTACCTTTGTTGTGTCTTTGTGACAAAGAAATGCCTTTTCTTCACTGAAAACCGCATCATATCCAAGATCCTCCAAGATAGCAACTGAAACTAAATTATTTTTCAAGCCTGGTACATGCATGAAATTGTTTAATAAGAAATGTTTACCTGACTGTCTCTGGAAAGTATCTGTACCAATCCCAGTAGTGCTATACCTCTGGTCATCACCCATCTCCATGTGCATCTGAAGATCCTTCTCCTTCAAGCTACTAAAGAGTTATTTGTTTCCCATCATATGGAAAGATGCTCCACTATCGAGGTACCACATAGATCCCATCAGAGTTGATGCCATGCATGTGATGAGAGAGAATTCCAATTTCTCCATTTTGATTTTCCTGAGATTTTCCTTGAGTGCCAATTTTCTATGGTCACTACTGCTTTGAAACAGATCTATCAAGGCCTTCCACATAGCATATGGAGTTTCCTTTCCATGGAGACTTGAGAAAATATGATCTTGAACTCCCTCTAATAAGATCCTCCTCGTCTTTTCCACCTTCTTTTGCCATGCATCAACAAGTTGAGCATCTACTGTTGCGGGCTTTGGAATATCATTATTTATGAATTCCTTCAACCCATTGTCCTCCAACACTGCCTCAATCTTGTCCTTCCATGGAATATAGTTCAAACTGCCCTCGAGTGCACATTTGAGTCTCAAGACATTGAATGACATCTTGATATGCATATAGATCCAACAAAAGTACCTACAAATTTGAATATTGTTCAACACAAACTCAATTTATTCTCCACTATTGTGATTCCTAGTGCTCTGATACCATGTAGAAAATCTCTACACAACCATAATACCATGTATAAATTATATCAATGGATTTAATTTGATCATGTAATGTACTAAAACAAGATACTGAATCCTTCTACAATATTTGCGGAATATAAATCACGATCTCTCAATCACATGCAAGTAAGAGAAAGAATTAAATCAATACACAACACCAAATATTCCTTGGGAAAGAAACCACTCAAAACCCCTCCATATTTATTTTTTAATAAACCAAGGAATCATGAAACATTACAATGTATTTGTGATCACCACAACCTCATACACTCTACCAATTGCTTCACATTGATCTAGGAAAAATTGGACAAACACATAGCCAATTATCAACCTACCCTGAGCCTACCTTTCTTACACAATCCTTAGAGAATTAAACCCCTATTAAATAGGAAATCCAACCTTCCTTGATTGCACTATTCATTATGGGCTTCTTGTGGTTTTATAACTGCATCTGGGCATTTTGGTAAAAATACAACTGATAGTTTACTTGCCTTGAAGCTTTGTCTCAACTAGGTCTCCACCAAAATTAGCATGAATGCAACTATATATAGTGAATCATCGATTACTTGGTAGATCACTACTAGTGAATTAAATCTATTTTAATTCACTTGATCTTCCACTAGCTCATCAAACAGTTAGAACTAGTTAAACTGATTTTAACTCAATTAATGTCAGTTAATTAATCCCACTCACACTACACTAGTGCTACAACTGCAATTGGACCCTATTAATAATAGAATCACTCTACATGCCTATCCTTTGACTCTCAACTCGAAATTCTTTAGCTAACTAAGTCTATCACACTTAGTTAACTATTACAAGTTGTTATGAGATAACATTACAATTTATTTTCCAATTTATTTACAAATTGGTTGCACACTAATGTGTCACTAGGATCCATCAATGTGTGACTTGTGATCCCACACCAATGTGTGTGTTGTTTCTGGATGCTAATTTCACTATTTCTTGTTGCAAATTTCAACACTAAAATGGTCAAGCATGGTCACACTAGTCAACCATTATGACATGGTTGACTATAGAAAAATTCATCACATAATCAACATAGTCAATGATAGTCATCATATTTAACACAGTTAAGCATATTCAACATATCTAGCATAAAAAAATGATAAAAAAAATCACCTATAATAAACTTGGTCAAACTTAGTCAACCATATTCAACCATGCTTGAAAAAACTGAATAATGGCTAACCACGGTCACCATAGTGAACCATGGCCACCATAATCATCCATGGACATCCATGGTTAGCCACATTGTCAAGTGTAGTGAACATGCTCAACCATATTCATATATTGCTAAATGTGGACATCCATGGTCAAACATGTTCACTTGTGTCCAACCAAAATTGACCATCATCAACCATCCTCCGATAATCACATTAATTGCCAAATAGATTGATAGTGAACAAGCACGGACAATAATTTCAACCATATTCTGCCAAACTAGTTCAATACAGGTCAAACTTGGTTAAGATGGTTATTAACGGTCAACTGTATTTAACCATAATCGATCATTATCAATCCTTGTCACCAATTACCTACCATGGTCAATTATGGTCAATCATCATCAACCATCATCAGTGATAGTCAACAACAGTCAACCTTAGTCAACTATATGTTGACCATAATTAACCTTAGTTACCAGTACTCAACCAAAGTTAACCATATTATGATTCGTTATGGTTAATGTTGGATTACGATCGGCAAGCACTCTCTAATGAGAATGGATTTTTTGAGGAGCATAGAGTTTAGTATCTACCATAGAGTTGAATCTCTACCAACAAAGTTAAAGTTGTTTGTGCTGTGATGAACAAAAAATGATATTGCAATGTGATGAATAATAACGATTGTCACATTGTGATGAATATTGAATGTCATTGCACAAAACAACATTGCAATGTGACAAACAACAAATGCCATTGTAATATGATGAATAATATATGTCATCACAATGTGAAAATAAATAAATTCCATTGCAATGTGACATACAACAAACAATGTCACAATGTTACAATGTCACAATGTGATGAACAATATTACACTATTATGAATAATCAACATTGTTACAATATGATCAAAAGTAAACATTATTGCAATGTTACCAACAACAAATATTATCACAATGTGTTAAACAACATATGGCATACATATTGTACTATGGGTTTAGTATGGTTGATATACATTAACATAGTCCTCATTGTCAAACATGGTCAATTGTATTCAACATGGTTAAACATGGACATAATTTCTTATTGTCACAATGGTTAATCATGGTCATAATGGTCAACCATTTTGACATGGTTGACCATAGTTAGCCATAATAATCACATTTAATACAATCGACCATAATCAACATATCCAACATATGATACATGATTAACCATCATCAAGCATCGTCAACCATGATTGACACTCTTTAACCTTCTTCAAACAGAGTCATCAACAATCAACAACATTCAACCTTAATGAACCATTAATGTAACAATATATTAATGGTTGAGTAA
This sequence comes from Pinus albicaulis, assembly GCA_034641835.2. Taxonomy (NCBI): domain Eukaryota; kingdom Viridiplantae; phylum Streptophyta; class Pinopsida; order Pinales; family Pinaceae; genus Pinus; species Pinus albicaulis. Next base: position 266,595,372 of record CM076570.1, on the reverse strand, counting down.
GGTTGATCAACCCTCTTCAACATCGATAAAACTCATGAAACCCTCTTCAACCATGATTAACCTTTAAATTATTTAAACTATAATATAATTATAATAATAACAGAAATATTAATTACAATATTATTTATAATATCATTCATAATATTAATGATGTTAATCTTATATTAATAAGACAATACATTATAAATAATTACATTAACATTGTTATTGTAATTATATTCATGGATTCAGTCCACACATGTTAGTTTTCAACTAACACAACCATATTTACATTTGTTATACATTAATAATTAATAAATATGCGAAAATAATGTTAATCTACATATATCAATCGCATCTATTAATACATAAATTTGATTATATTAATTAAAAAAATCCATTTAAAATTTAAAAAAATTACAAATCTATAAAATAATCTCATTAAAAATACTTCCAAGCAATAATTGAAATTGACATGGACGAAGACTAGGGTAGCAAATCAATTCCAATTACTCTTTACATGGGAAATTCACCCCAGAAAAAAATGTTATGATTTTATATATGAGGAATTTGTCAAATTTACAAAGGAGTATAGACTCTCACTGGAAATTAGATTTTTTTTTTGTTTATCTAAATTTAAACAAGAAAATTGAAATCCATAAAAGCTAATCTATAAAATGTGTTTAGCAAGGCGTCAAATTGAGAGCTCTGATTAGGTGTGCAACTTTTCGTCACGAAGATTTGTCATATAAATACCGGAGTTACATTGTTTTTTTTACCCTTAAATGGTTTTGAAGTTGTCGGCCACGGTTATGTCCAATTGACGGCGGAGGAAATTTCCTGTAGGGCCAGCTGCGATATTAAATATGGAAAGAAATAAATGACCTACGGCTTGATATTAAATATGGAAAAATAAATGACTTACCGATTGTTCACACTGCAGCCTAAAAAAATCTACACAATAATTTAGAATTTCTGGTAAGATTTTGAAAAATTTCAGCAAAGATTTATCAGAATCTTATTTACAGTTGTTAAATTTTAGTATTTTGGGTATTTTAGGGGTTTTTGATAGTGCTAAATCTATTTTCGCTATCAAAAATGCAATTCAAACAATCCAACTATTTATTTTTTGAATTTTTTTTTACCATATTTCAGCAAAAAACTGCTATCCAAACTATTCTGTTGGGTTGGTAGACAACTCCATTGTTCACTCTGAACTACAAATTTTTGATATATTAAGCTTGCTAACTATTACATATATTGAAAAAGATGATTAATTCTTTATTAATAATAATAATAATTTAAATTAAAATAAAATATTATAGTATTTAAATTAATAATAATAATTCAAATTAAAATATTATAATTATTGCTAATATTTTAACTAATTATTAAAATATTAAAGAATATAATATTAATAAATTTTAAATATAATATAATCCAGTTTAATTACATATTTATGTAATAATATTATATTGCATCAAATATAGTGTAATAATTTTATTTTTTTTAAATGAATGATTTGTTTTTGTGGCCTTTTAAATTATGGGCGGTGTATAATATTTAATTTTAATTTGCATGGTTTAAATTTCAGTTTTGATGTAAAACCTATTGGATTTATATGGGGAAAATATTGACCTACAATTTAAATAAATAATATAATTGATTGGGTATATTTGAAGTTATAGTGATTAGTGGATTTGATTAGGTATACTTGAATTTATAATGATTGGTGGATTAAAAAATAGTGAATACAATTGATTAGAAATTTGTGAATTTATAGAGGTTTGGGGTTGAGATTAATTGGGACCCATTTGAAATATAGTGGTCATTATATAGTGGTTAATAATAAGTTTATAATGGTTAGGGATTATTATTTAAAAATTTGATGGGTTTATAAGTGTTTAAGTTTAAGGTTAATTAGAGATAAAGACTTTATATGAATTAAGGATTAAGAGTGATGGATAGAGAAGTTTTTAAAGTTATATGTTTTAAGGGTTAGAGATGATAAGTATTTGGGAGTAATCAAATAGTTGTTAGAGATTACTAGAATAGGAGTTAGGGATTAATTAGTTTAATTGTAATTATCAAGGGTCTAAAACTTTATGTGTTCATAGAATTATAATACTTATAAGTTAAATGTAATTGGGTCTAGTAGAGTTATAATGCTTTTAGGTTTATTTTAGCTTAGAATCAATGGAGTCAAAAGTTTATAATAACCAAATTTATAACTAACTTTATCCTATAAAACATTATGTTCTTGGGATCCCTATAATCACTTACTTGAAAAAATCATATCAACTAAAATGGTTTACTTTTATTCTTTATCTATTACCATGATTTATATTTATTCCAAATAATACTAGCAAGAGAGTGAGCGATTTGTTAATTATACCAAAGGGTTAATTATTATGTAGATCTATTTACAAGGATAAAAGCATAATTATGTGAATAGTTTAAAATGACAAATTCATAATTATGTGAACAATCATTCCTCTAATTCGGTGGAGTATAATCCTTCTTGTAAAACAAAACATAATAATCATGATGGTGAAACACTCTAATATTGTTAAGGAAAATTCCAAACTATATTTTAGAAGTTGAGTAAAAACCAAACGATTTTAGAATGGGTCAAAAAAAAGTTTAAAATAAAATTCCCTTCAAATAATTTCTAGAATATAATCCAATGGGAAAAAACTTTCAATCTAGAAAATTTAAGTCATACGCTTGTAAAAGTTAACTCTTTTCTCTGCGAGAGAAATGTCACTTTTGATAACCTAAATTCCAATCTTTTAAGCGGAACACAAAACTAATGGTTTAATCATTAACAATGAAATATGTTGATTTCACTATCGTTAACTTGCAATAGCTTACCACCTAATTTGGCATTGTTGACACCTTTAAAACACTTAAATCCATGGCATTTTCCCATGCCCAATGGCCATTATCACTTTATGGAAGATTTCCTACCAAATTTGGTTGTTCCAATTCGCTGAAAAAAGAAAAAGTTTAATTGTTTAAGGTTTTAATAACACAATGTAATTTATTTTTTATTTTTTATTTTTTTAAGCTCGACTAAGATCTATTAATTAAGCAAAAATATAACACAATGCATAAGCAGAACTAAGGAATTTAGCCTATTCTTGCTTCAATTTGTCTCCAAAATATCAAAGAAAGGGGTTGCCCTTGGCAAGGAAACCAACCCATTAACAGTTTAGAGAGTTCTGAAATAGCTAGCATTTGTAAAGTGCTATTAAAAACTAGAAAAACCAAGTTTATCAGATGTGTCCAAGAGATTATTGTATAGCATGAGGCATAACCATCAAGTCTTGTTGGCATCTTCATTCTAGAATACTTCAATTCTTGCAGGGTCTTCTTCTATCACTGGGCATCCATAGATGCGCGCTATCTCTTCCTCTTCAGCCGTGAGGACGTGCGGAACCCTTGGTGGAGGGGGAACCTCAACATTATTGTCCCTACTCCATATTCCATCAGCTGTCAGATTCTAGACTTCTGCCATCTGCATAGAAGGATTTTTTATAGGTAAGCTCTCGAGCTTCCATGGAAGAGGTGACAAAGAGCGCAGGATGGTCGATTTGCGGCATCTGCGCTTGGATTTAGGTGAACCAAGCAAGGAGGGGTCATAGTTGGAGTTGAGCAAGGCTTCTGCGCCTAAAGAACTAGGAGGAGAGACTGTTGGCTGGGAAATGGAGACGAAAGAGGGATCATGAGCACTACCAAAATGCATGTGCATGTTGTCACGATGCAAAAGTGCAGGGAGCGCTCCCCTAACATTTCCACGATGTGGCTTCTAATGCTGGCGAGGGGGCATGGTGCAACAATTGAGCAAGGTAGCGAGCTGAGGGCGAAGAAGCAGAGGGTGAGTGATGCTTGTAGGAAGAGCCGAGATGGTGAGGAGAAAATGCAGAGTGCAGTCACAACATAAGAAGACTAGGCTTGATGGAGGGGATGAGAGAGAGCTTAAATGCATGAGCATCGAATGGTGAGCCTGAGCTAAGGCATTAGATGACATTAACTGCCTCAGGTGACGGCTCGAAGGCTTGGATCCATCTGTAAGATAGATAGTGAATTACTCTAAGGTGGCATTAAATTGCCAACTTGTGCGATGAGGAGTTGGCAGTCATGCATGGCGTTGTCGGTTCACATTATGGTGTGTAATTTTCATCCATAGGAGGTTGAGCATCACGCGAATCTTGAGTGCTGGAGGGCTCACATGAAATTTCACCTGGATTTGAGAACACAATGTAATCCTTTTCAATTTGTATAAATATTTACTTTTTCAAATATATAATAACACATATATATTTCAATAAGAACAATAGGAACCTTTAAAAAATTTCATCACTAAGAAAATCTCATGTTTTAATTTATTTTTTGTTTTAATCTACTCTTTTTCTAGAAAATATATTTAAATTATTCATTGAGGCTTTCAAACTATTTCATTACTAAAAAAATACTATATTTTAATTTATTAATAAGTATTAATTTAATATAACTATTAATAATTATTACGTAAATGTTATATATTATATTTTAATCAATATATTTTAATCTATTAAAATATAAATTAATACAATAATATATTAATTAAAATATTAATTTATTAACACAATATTTAGTTAATAAATAATTAATATATCAATATTTCATATATTATTAATATTTAATTATGCCATTAATATAATATTAAGATATCTTCTCTCAATTCCCTAACATCTGTTACACTTCCAATCTTCTTGACTTATTAAGCCAACTCATCTATAATGATCTTGGAGTGTTTTTTTCTCTTCTCTTTGATCATAAAAACAAGATTTTGAAGAATCACACTTAGTTTTTTTTTCTTTTCTTTTCTTAAGGTCTGATAGGTTGCATTGGTATTAGTGGATGTTAATCATCATGATCATCATCATTAATCAATAGATTTATAATGTCTTAGCTATGAATTAATCTATACATGAACACATGTTAACTATGGTTGACTATTGTTGACATGGTCAACTATAGTCAACATGCACATCATATTCAATAACACTCAACACGACTACCATGGTGAACCATACTTACCACGAGTGTCATGGTCTATCTGTAAGTGGCCTATAGTGAACCATAGTGAATTTATTGAACCAAAGTGGATAGTCATGGTTGACCATGGAGGCCTATAGTGGATGGTCAAATTTAACCATAGTCAAACCATGGTTAACCATCAACAACCAACAATGCAATGGTGAACATAGTCAAATCATGGCCAACTATAGACAAACCCATAGTGGTGTTGACCTAAAACTGGCTATGTCAATTCAGTGGCATAAAAATCCATAGTACCAACCTTTATAGTCAAAATGTGTTTCCTTTAACCCAATTTAGGGAGATAAATCCATTTCTAAAGCCACATTTAATACTTAATGGGAGGAACCTCACAAGTAATACAAAAAACACTGATTTCAAGCCTTGTTCATACACATACATATATACACACATATGCAACCTAAAACTATTGGTAGAACCACCCTAACCTCAAATTTACCTATATAATGAGTGCATGGGGAGAATTATTAATATAATCCCCTAACCTTTATTCAAGTTACTTTGCAATAGCCATCTTGTGACTACAACATATAACCAAACCCTGGATTTCTCGATCTTTATTAACGAGAACAACTTCCAATCGCTCGGGACGCGACCAATTTTTAGTCATTTTTAGCTTATTCATTAATTGGCTGTCTCAATTTCATCGTCTAGTAGTATATTTAGTCATTAATTTGGTCATTAATTTAGTCATTGATTTATTGATTAATTGCCACAATTAAAGACCAAATATACAACAAAATATATTACTTTGTGATCACCCAATAAAACCAATTAATGACTAAATAAATATGACCAAAAGGTTGTTAGTATTATAATATACTGTAAATTAGCTACTAATGGTCATATACATGAAAATTTTAGTCATCATTTGAAACCAGTTAATGATCAAATAAATATGATTAAATTTTGGTCATGTTATAAGATACTGTAAATTAGCTACTAATAGTTGTATATATGTAAAATTTAGTTGTCATTGTAATCACAAATTGTTAATTTTGGGCAACTAGCTCCAAATTCAATGTTGCATTGCTCATATGAAAATGGTCATATTTTTGTTGGATTCCTCTTTCAGAGAGGTGCAAGATTGATCTAAAGATCATCTTATTTGGATGAGCATATATATATTTTGAATTTATTTTCCACACATGTGTAAGGTCAGACATATTTGTAATGTAGGTTCACATGCCTAATAGATGTGTCACACACCCTCACTAATGGATATAAATTGGAGAGACTTGGAGGTCATTTGCTCATCAACTTATCACACATTCTCTCATTGTGATCTGATTGGTTCGATATCCTTTGGAGGACTTTTTCCCCTCACTCGTGTCGAGCTGAAGTTGCTGATTTCTGAAAATTTATTTAAGGCTTTCTTGCTACAGCGTTGACCAGCGTTGACCATGGTCAATCCTTGGTCGTTTGACCTCAAGTCTCTGCCAAAATTTTGATTTTGAGAGGCCATACTGATGGGCACAATAATCGAGGGAAAAAGAGTTGTTTGACCGAAGCCCTAACATGTAGCATTGACTTTCTCTTGATGTCCCGCGTTGACTTTTATGCATTGAATTTTGGTTGACTAGTGTTGACTTGTGATGAGTTGTCTTTGAGGGCTGTGGGTGTGACAGTTGGAGGATTGGCTAACCGAGAAAGACTTTGCTGGTTGAAGCATCCTGTTGACTGCCATAACACTGATGGCGGTAAACTCCGCTATATACCCACAATCTTCACTCTCAGATGCATATAAAAATGCAATTCCAATTTTAGCCCAAATAATTTTAAATCTGAGCAATTTCATCAATCTAATGTGGAAGCTTCTATATCTCAAATCTAAGATTTGAGATATTAGAATAAAATTATTATGGTTTCCAAACTACACATCTCACCCAGAATTATAATCTCTCCTGCGTAAGATTTTCTTCTATTCAATGCTCTATGGTTATAGACCATAGGCATTTTCCCATTCCATAAAATCGAATTCAATTTTGTAATTGAACTCCCAAAAGTATTCAGACTTTTTATGAAAATCTGAATGCAAAATATGACTTTGTATAAAAGCCAAGTTATAATTCTATGGGTCAACCAACATTCGAGCCCTATAAAAAAACTCAATATTTTAACAGCTGGATCCCATAGCATATCAAATCATCGGATTTCAAAGTTCAAACCATTTAATATTCGATTAACTACCAAAGATTCGACTTTGGAAAAAGGCCAACTCACAACGATTCAAGACATATGATTATTTGACCATACACACTCAAACTTTGGTTAAACCCCGGTTATGAGCTTTCGACCTTGGATTAAAACTCAATTGCCAACAAATATTGTTTCGGGCCCACCACAATTTCATACTTACCTTGCCATTAATATTCAAGAAGCTTGAGGATGCGAACAACATCCGATCTCTTGATCAACAAATCTGACGGATATCGCGTGGAATTCACCCTCGTGATTTAATCCTCAGAAATCATGTAGAATTCGTGGTATTTGAGGACCACTATCATGTGACGTGTCGAGCCCTGAATAGTATCGTGTTCCAAAAGGTGAAACTACTCTTGGCTTAAAATATTATGCGAAACCAGTGGTATGGTTTTGCAACTGGTTTCGCAAAACCACCAACCTCTGAAATACGCATTAAACAGGATTTCTCACTATTTAATTTCAAAGTTTCAGTCGTAATTAAGCTTTAAGCCTTCGACCAAAATTTCATGGAGTTTGGCTCCATTCCACTGCTGCTTACTTCACAAATTTCGCCTTGTTCCATTCACAACTGAGTTCGATTGTACTCAACTCACATTTCCGCCTGTATAATTTGATTGCTCCAATGTCGCATACCCATATCACTATTTGTTGTTTCAATGAGTCTAATTCAAATCTGAGTCTCACTGTATTGAGAATTGCACAACAGATTGCAATTCCTCGTTGAAACGTTTCATACGAACCCAGGAATTTTCTCTCCTATGCTTTCTTTTACAACATCGATTTTACTCAATTTTCAAACCTACTCTAGGTTCCTTCGAACATGATTTAACATCTTTTTTCTTTCATCCACGTATGGATTGAATTTCTGTGATTCAATCCACAGTAAAGCCCCAATTATGATTTCAATACTTGATATTCAACGCACTGTGTGTTTTTAACTAGTATGTCATATTTCACTTGAAATTGCTTTAAATGATGTCAATTCCACTTGTGAATTATGTCCAGATAAATTACTCTCCAAACTATAACTCCTCAACAATTTCTTTAAATAACATTGATCCACTGTGATCGATGCTAATTTTCTAATTAAATACAAATCACACAGAGTTTTAAATTCTCAAACCCAATTCTATTTACACATTGTATGACTCAAAATGGAATACAATTCAGAAAATAGAATGTTTATATTAATACACAAAACTTACTTCCTCTGAGGCCTGATCTTGAATTCGATGGCCCTTCTATCCTCACTACTCTACCTCTTGAATATCTCTCCCTCCTATCTGCCCGTAGTCTTACATTTATACAAAATAATAAGGAATCAATTCATTTTCCCTAACAGTTCACTCCAAGACTCTTGGAGTTCTCAACATCCTAAATTTAGACTCAATCCCTAAAATAACTGAAACTAATCCTAATTCAACTGTCCCTTCACATTCCTAAATAATCACCTTCCCCTCATGTTCTCTAATGGTTCGAGAACATTTACAATTCCTCACTATTTTATTCAAAATACTAATAATTACATGAGAATTTAGAAACATAAGACCCCCCTATGTCTTATAAAAATACAAAGTATTTATTAAGCCTAATGCCCCTGCATCAGACTCCCAAGGTTAAAATTGATCATGATCTCATGATCAGGTGCCTTTGATCTTTGCCTCCTGGATCCCATACTTTGTTTTGCTGTTGTCCAACAACTGCATTATTCTCTAGCTGCACTTCTCCAGGTTTCCATATCTTGTTCTGCAATTTACCACCAGCTATACTTTCACATTCTGCTCTTGTCTTTCCTTTGTTAAAATTCCTCTGCTTTCTTGTTGTTTTCTGCTGCTTCTGAGACACCTTCATCATCAGTCTTCTGATGCTTTCAATTTCTCTATCCAGTTTATCTTCTATCTGGAAATTACTTTTCCCACTTCTACTGCCTCCAATTTCTACTGTTGTAACTACCTTTATTGTTGTTGTTGTTACTTCCCTTCTTGCTACCAACATTGATGTTGCTACTGTCAATGTTGCCTCAGCTGTTACCTCCCTGATTGTTGCTACCGCCCAAACATCTTGAGTATCTCCCTCTGCAACATTCTCCTGCTCATCACCTGCAAATTTACTCTTAAAAAATAAAATTTTATTTAATTCTCTCCCTGCAGTAACATATTCACTTATCTCTGTTTGTATACTAGTAAGAAAAATTAATTTTAACAAACTAGTATCTGCTCCTTTCACAACTTCAGACAATTTTACTCTAGTGTCTGCAATCTCTTTCTCCTGTTTAAATTTTTCCAGCAAACATTTCAGCCACTCATCAGTATGCTGCAATCTAAATTCAACATCTTCTTCTTCTTCTTTGAAAATCTTCAGTAATTGTCTTCCACCTTCCTGTTTGATTCTGGCAATCAAATCAAGTTCTTCAAATTCTACCTTTTCACCTTCTATCAGAATAGAATTCTAATTCTTCATCACTGTGTCAGTATTAAAAATCTACCCCACAGTCTGCTCTTTGTAGTCCCAAGTCTGTTTCAATACTTAGAAATTCTTCATTGTCCTTCTCCTCTAACAACACATCAGCATGTTGCTCTGAGTTTCCTCCCAATTCCTTTGTCAGCACATTGGCATGTTGATTTGCATCCTCCATGAGACTGTCAGATAGTCTCTCCTTCTTTCCATCCTCTGCTTCATGAACGCTATTCATGAAGACCTTCTTGCCCTGCTTCCTCAGCAAATTATCCTGTGCATAGGTCCTCCATTTCTCCAATTCTCTTCTTTGAAAATCCAACCTTCTATACAATTCAACAACTTCAATTGGAGTAGATTTTGGGAACCTCACACAACCCTTTATACCTTCACTTGCTTTTTACCGATCTTCAAATGGTTCTTCATCTCTTGCCTCAATATTCTGTTGAATATTCTCATTAGACTCTTCTATCTTCATGCCTTCCTCCTGAGATCTTACTATCTCACCATTGATCTGAATAGATTTCAGATTCAATTTCCTTTCATTCTCAACAAAATTTAGAGCTTTTTCATCTCCCTGTGATGTACCTGCAAACATACACAACTCTTTAGTTTTAAAACCACAAGACTTTTCAGTCTTGGTTGTTTTCTCAAGCAGCTCCATTTGAACAAATCTGCATGTGGAATCTTCAAATTCCATCTTTAACTCAAGAACTCTGAGTTCCTCTTTCAATAAGGCAATCTCCTTTTGCCTCAACCTCAACTGTAATGGTTGCCATTTTACTCTCTTCTTCATGAGCCAACCAACTCTCTGGCTTTCCTCTATCATTATCTTCAGTTTTTTAAACTATTATCTGAGCTCATATACCTCTTTCTCATATTCTGCATCAGTGAATTTCTTCCTTATGCCATTTGCTTTGGCATCTTCCTTCTCCTTTTTGTTGTGGCCTCTCTCTGAACCTCTGCTCTCTTCTATATAAATTTTATTAGTCATCTTCTTCTCCATGAGTTCCTCACTCATGAGCTGCACCAAGCCTCTGCAACAAAAATATCTCCTGCTGCCACTTACCTCACCAATCCTTTCCTCCGGATCTGGTCTTTTGGCAAGTATTGGTCCCCTGTCTGCTGGAACCTTTTGATTATCTTCACTACTCTCTCTAGGATTCACTCTGCAACTTTTAGAACTCATTCAACCTTTGTTGAAATTCCTCAAGGTTTTACCACACTTTCTTTTTCACTTTAGAATCCTTTGTTGGACTCTTTCACCACTGCTCTCAAAGCTGTCATATGCTTTTGCTGAGATTTCTTCAATTGCTTGCAATCTGAATTCTACAAACAATTCTTCAAACCAAATTTAAACGCTGCTCATCAACTCACCTTCTCTTGAGAACACTGCAATTGTTCTCCCTATCCAACCTTTAGCTGAATATCAGGTTCATTGCCATCACCATCAAAACTCTGTCTGCACTTTTTGCAACCATAATTCTGCAATCATAAATTTCAAATCAGATTTAAAGTTATTTTACGTGTAATATCCCTACATGACCTTGTTCTTCATTCCTTCAGTTCTACAAATCTCTATTCACTGCAACTCTGTGTACCTTTTCATATTAGATTTTAGAATCTGATCTTCCTTCGTTCTTCATCACATATCTAGATTTAATAAAAAAAAGAAATCTTCAGTTCTCAACAGAGCTTATCCTGCTCTGATACCACTTGATGGCAGGAAACCCCGCTATATACCCATAATCTTCACTCTCAAATGCATATAAAAATGCAATTCCAATTTTAGCCCAAATAATTTTAAATCTCGGCAATTTCATCAATTTAATGTGGAAGCTTCTATATCTCAAATATGATATTTGAGATATTAGAATAAAATTATTATGGTTTCCAAACTACACATCTCACCCAGAATTATAATCTCTCTTGTGGAAGCTTTGCTTCGCTTCAATTCTCTATGGTTATAGACCATAGGCATTTTCCCATTCCATAAAATCGAATTCAATTTTTTAATAGAACTCCTAAAAGTCTTTGGACTTTTTATGAAAATCTGAATGCAAAAATATGACTTTGTATAAAATCCAAATTATAATTCTATGGGTCAACCAACATTTGAGCCCTATAAAAAAACTCAATATTTTAACAGTTGGACCCCATAACATATCAAATCATCTGATTTCAAAGTTCAAACCATTTAATATTCCATTACCTACCAAAGATTCGACTTTGGAAAAAGGCCAACTCACAACAATTCAAGACATATGATTATTCGGCCATACACACTCAGACTTTGGTTAAACCCCGGTTATGAGCTTTCGACCTTGGATTAAAACTCAATTTCCAAAAAATTTTGTTTCGGGCCCACCAAAAATTCATACTTATCTTGAAATTAATCTTCGAGTAGCCTGAGGATGCAACCAACGTCTGATCTCTTGATCAAAAAATCTGATGGATATCGCGTGGAATTAACCCTCATGATTTAATCCTCAGAAATCACGCAAAATTCATGGTATTTGAATACCACTATCATGTGACGTGTCAAGCCCTGAATAGTATCACGTTCCAAAAGGTGAAACTGCTCTCGGCTCAAAAGATTATGCGAAACCAGTGGTATGGTTTTACAAAACCACCAACCTCTGAAATACGCATTAAACAAGATTTCTCACTGTTTCATTTCACAGTTTTAGTCGTAATTAAGATTTAAGCCTTCGACCATAATTTCATGGAGTTCAACTCCATTCCACTACTGCTTACCTCACAAATTTCGCCTTGTTCCATTCACAACTGAGTTCGATTGGACTCAACCCACATTTCCGCCTGTATAATTTGGCTGCTCCATTGTTGCATACCGATATCGCTATTTGCTGTTTCAATGAGTGTAATTCAAATATGAGTCTCACTGTATTGAGAATTTCACAACAGCTTGTAATTCCTCATTGAAACGTTTCATACAAACCCAAGAATTTTCTCTCCTACGCTTTCTTTTACAACATCGATTTTACTCAATTTTCAAACCTACTCTAGGTTCCTTTGAATAGGCTTTAATATCTTTTTTCTTTCATCCATGTATGGATTTAATTTCTGTGATTCAATCCACAGTAAAGCCCCAATTATGATTTCAATACTTGATATTCAAGACACTGTGTGTTTTCAACCAGTATGTCATATTTCACTTGAAATTGCTTTAACTGATGTCAAGTCCACTTGTGAATTACGTCGAGATAAATTACTCTCCAAAATAGAAGTCCCTGGAAATTTCTTTAAATAACATCGATCCACTGTGATCGATGCTAATTTTCTAATTAAATACGAATCACACAGAGTTTTAAATTCTCAAACCCAATTCTATTTACACACCATATGAATCAAAATGGAATACAATTCATAAAATCGAATGTTTATATTAATACACAAAACTTACTTCCTCTGAGGCTTGATCTTCAATTCGATGGCCCTTCTATCCTCACTACTCTACCTCTTGAATAGCTCTCCCTCCTATCTACCCATAGGCTTACATTTATACAAAATACTAAGGAATCAATTCAGTTTTTCTAACATCCCACTCCAATAATCTTGGAGTTCTCAACATCCTAAATTTAGAATCAATCCCTAAAATAATTGAAATTGATCCTAATTCGACTGTCCCTTCACATTCCTAACTAATCACCTTCCCCTCATGTTCTCTAATGATTCGAGAAAATTTACAATTCCTCACTATTTTATTCAAAATACTAATAATTACATGAGAATTTAGAAACATAAGACCCCCCTATGTCTTATAAAAATACAAAGTATTTCTTGAGCCCAATGCCCCTGCATCAAACACAAACCAACCTATATCTTTGTTGGACAAGAATAATTGTAAATCTGGTCTATATTATTGGCTTGTCTTCTATTGATCTATTATTGTGTTCTATCAAAATTTTAATTTCAGGTTTATGTGATTGCTATTTTGTATCGAGCCTAAGAAATATTGAAGTAAAATTGCATCAAGCATAGCACACCATGGTTATCTAAATTTAACATGGTATTAGAGCTGCGGTGAAGAAAAAGTCCAAGCTAGTGTTAGAAGAAATCACTGAAGGAAGGAATTCTATCAAGGATAAATGGCCTCCTCAACCTACAAGGGTTTCAAGGCTGATGATAAATTGACTGATAAGTTTGATTATCATGCATGGAAGATGTCCTTGGATTTGGTACTAGAAGATTCAAGTACCTCCATCAAATGCAACTGCTACCACAAAGATGAAGTATAGAAAGGGGGAAATGAAAGCAAAGATGATTATCCGAGATTTTTTTCATAATCACTTGGTTTCTTACATTTATGAGTTGAACACGTCTAATGATATGTATGATAAGCTGGTGAGCATGTTCAGGGCTAACAATGTTAATCAAATCCTTTTCTTCAAGAATCAATTGAAGAACATCAAGAAGGGCAAGTATGAATCTATTCAATCCTATTTTATGAGGCTCACTGAAATTAGGAATAACCTCCTAGCTATTGGGGAAGAAATATCTGATCTAGAGATGGTTCTTATTGCACTTGGAGGTCTCCCTTGTGATTGGTATGTATTTAATACCACTATTATTAATAATAATGTGATTCACATTTCCGGATGCGGATGATATCGCGGGTTAAGAGGCCTCCAGGCCTGGCGCACACACCAAGGAGGTTCACCTGGGGTGGCCACATGGCCCCCCATGGTGTTATTAATGGCAAGGTCATTAATCCCGTTCGCTTGTTATTAACTCCTCCTCGCCGTCACTTGAACCGTCCTGCTCGCCGCACCAGTCTTCAAATGGAGCACCATTGCTCACATTCCTCGTATTGCTTCGGCTCTGCTCACCGCCCTTTGTCACCTCTGCGCTCGCATTGCCCGGGCGGCTGTGCATTCAGTGGAGCTTGCATTGGTTCAGGTCGCAGACGCTCTTTGCAATGTTGTTTGGATGCGCTTCCAAACCATCGTTTATCAAATAGTAACTTCTGCCCTGTTCTGTTCAATTCTCATACTTCTCCTGTTATTGTTGGTCAAATTAACTCCATTCCTGCAGCTCCTTCTGGTAACTGGTCGGATTCCTCCAGGAATTTCAGTATGCCCAGGCTCAGGCAAAGAATGTCTTGCAGGAAAAGCGCCTCTCGAGGCAGGTCCATGAGTGAGAGACCCTCCAATTCTAATGCAGGTTACTCCATGGACCAAGCTGAAAGGCGTCCCATTCCTCTGTATGTTGATCTTGCTGGCCGTCTCCATGACAGCGTTGCCCCGGCGCCTCCTCAGCCCTCGCACCCGCCTCGTGCTCACGCTCTGAATGCTCTGTCGCCTCCCCCGCTTCAGGCTTCCACCCCCCCTTCTCGCCCTGGCAGTCATTTTATAAGGCAATCTACTCAACAAGCTGAGCTGCGTTTCGATTGCGCCTTCGACCGGCCCTCCATTACTGCCCTCATCACGATTTCTCTGCGAGAAGAGACCACTCTCCCTCCTGCTCAGCCGCTTAACCCTGTGCACTCCCATTCGAAGCCTAGCTTTGAGCCCCCCTCTGGCCCTGCTCCCGGTCCTAGCGCGCACCCCCTTGGAATTCCGCCTGACTCTGTCACTGCTCATCCAGGACAAGCGCACTTGCAGATGGAAGCTGGCCCGTCTGGTGAAGATGCTGATAAGAACGATGAAGAGGATGCGGAAGATCACTATGGCTGCCGAATCGAGGAAGAGAATCCGGAATCCGACTAATTGCTCCAGGACCAATTCTCAGTATGACTTCTGTGCTAGAATTTTTGATAAATTTCTGTTTTCAATGGTCACTCACAGCAGACAAAGCTGCATGTATTTTTTGGCACTTTTTAGTTTTGATAATCTGTATGTAAGTGATATAAGTGACTTAGCGCCGGTTTCCCAGTTCCTGGGCGGTGACAAATTTGACAAACAAGCTGGTTTCCCGTTAATGGGCAGCTTTATAGCTAGACAGACAGTGGACTTCAAGCCCGGTCTCAGGCTTCCTCAGCTGAGCCGAGGCAGTTTTGTACTTTAATGTTCATAATAGAAATAGAGTAATTTAGAAAAAAAAAAATAATGTGATTCACATTTTGATGAAATATTTATCAGATGCACTCAAGAGGAAACAAGAATGATACAGAGAGATTATCCCTCTAATGGAAATATAAGTGACCCTACTGCCTTCACAGCTCATGCAAAGAAGAAAAATAATGGTGGCCCGAGAAATCAAAACCACAGAAGAGTGGGGCCCAAAGGAAGGAAGGGAAGATGATACACTTGTAAGATTGGTCACTATGCAAGAGAGTGCCTGAATAGAAGGGACTCTCCCAAGGATAATGACAAAAAAAACTTGAGAGGGAATGACAATCTAAGGAATACCTGGTTCAAAGGAAAAAGGAAGGCTCCCTCTGATCGTAGTTCAAATGGGAAACCTTTTAAGAGGTCAAGAAATTCTAGGTACGATGAGTCTAGTTTTGTTGATAATATGAGAAACGAATTTATTTTTTTATCCGCCCTCTCTGCTGCATCTCCTCTTGACACCCTGGATGTCTGGTTGATTGATAGTGGTGCTTCAAGGCACCTCACTGGTTATAAAGAATCCCTCTCTGATTTGACTAAGAAGGATACTAATATGGAAATTATCATTGGAGATAATGCCACCTATCCCATGAAAGGGATAGGGACTGTGACCCTCCATTTATCTCAAGGTCAAGTCCTCCAATTAAAAGATGTGTTGTAAATACATTATTTGAAGAAGAACATTGTGTTAATTTTGGAAATGGAAAACAAATGGTTCAAGGTGGCATTCGTTGATGGGAAGGTACATGCATGGAAGAAGAACTTCCAGGAATCTATTTATATTGGTTTTAGAGTTGATACACTCTACCAAGTTGAAGCAAGTCCATTGTGAGCCATGTCATGTGATACAACTCATCAAATAGAGTTATGGCACTAGAGGTTTACACACCTTCATTATAAAGCCCTTCCCGAAGCAAGGAAGGTGGTGACATGGATGCCCGAATTTAAAAATAAATTTGAAGACTCTGGCAGAGAAGTTGAAATTAAGAGGGAGACCACAACTGTGTACACTTTTGAGCAAAATGGTGTTGCTAAAAGAAAGAACAAGACCATTGTGGAAGTTTCCCATGCCATGTTATGTGACCAAGGTATTTTGAAGTTTCTATGGGGAGAAGATGTGAACATTGTTGTGTATGTTCAAAATAGATGCCCGCATTCCTCTCTAGACTCAAAAACTCTCGAAGAAGTCTTCTCTGGTAAGAAACCTGATGTTTCTCATTTTAGAGTTTTTGGTTATCTTGTTTACTTTCATGTGTCAAAAGAAAAGAGAAGAAAGCTGGATACTTTTGGAAAGAAAGGAATGTTTATGGGCTACAATGAAAAATCAAAGGCATATAGAATCTATGTGCCTGGTCAAACAGAAGTGGAGATATGCCACGATGTCACCTTCGATGAAAATGTTTCCCTCAAGAAAGTGAGAAATATTCCTAGCTCTAAGGAAGATAAATAAAATGAAGAAGAAGGGAAGCAGGAAGAGCTGAAGGATGAACTAATCCCCGATGTTGATGGACCTATGGATCCTATTGATCCACCTCCTTCAAATAACAGAATACCCTCATGGCTCAAGGATACTCTCGCAGATGCCGAGAGACATATTGCCCCAAGGGGACATTCCGTGAAAGCAAGAAGCCGAAGAGATACCAAGGGTATCTATCAACCATGAGTATGATAGTAAAATCTGAGCATGGATCATTTGAAGGATTCACAAAGCATCAAGTTTGGAAGGATGCTATGCATGAAGACTATGAGTCCATTATGAAAAATGATGTCTGGGAAGTGGTCCCCAGACCAGAGGACAAATCTATTGTCACCTTGAAATGGCTCTATAAGATCAAGCATGGATCTGAAGGAAGTGCTAAAAAGTACAAGGCAATAATTTTTTTCCTAAGGCTTATCTCAAAAAGAAGGCATAGATTATGATGATATATTTTCACCTGTGGTCCGCTATACCACTATCCAATCTATCATTTCCCTTGCTACTGCACAAGGGTGGAGTCTACATTAGATGGATGTGAAGACCACTTTTCTGCATGGTTCTATAAAGGAAGTGGTGTATGTGGAGCAACCTCTAGGTTTCAAAGTTTGAGATAGAGAAACCCATGTATGTAGGTTGAAGAAATCACTCTATGGGTTGAAGCAAGCCCTCAAGTCTTGGTACAAGAGGATAGATAGCTACTTATGAAGCTGGGCTTCACTTGAAGTAATGTTGATCCGAACCTTCACTTTAAGGTTGAAAGAGAAAGGCATCTCATCCTGGTTCTCTATGTGGACGATCTCTTCCTCTCAGGTGCTGACCCTCTCATTCATCAATGTAAGAGGGATCTAGCTTCCAGGTTTGAGATGAAATACATAGGACTGATGCACTACTTCCTAGGCTTGGAGGTCTGGCAGAGGCTAGACAAGATTTTCCTTTCTCAAGGAAAATATGTCATGAAGTTGTTGGAGATATTTGGTATGGCATACTATAAGTATGTGTCAACACCGATGGAACTAAACTTTACGAAGTTATGTGGAAACACTGTTGGGCCCATGCTAGCAAATACTACCGAGTATCGACAACTCATGGGGGCCCTGATGTTCCTAGTGAACTCCCATCTAGACATATGTTTTACACTGAACACATTGAGTCAACATATGGTTGATACTCATCAAATTCACTGGATTGGTGTCAAGAATCTATTTAGATATCATCGAGGCACAATCAACCATGGTTTGAGATACACTGTCGAGACATTGAGACTCCATGGATATATTGATAACGATTGGATTAACAGTGTCATGGATCGCAAGAGCGCATATGGATGTTGCTTCACCATTTCTGAATATTTGGGCTGGTAGTGTGGTGGATCGCAAGAGTCCATAGGTCCTAATTCCTCCCACCATTTTTTACTATTTGTGAAAATTTTTGGGTGGCCAAGCTAGAAATTTTCAAATCTAAATGGACGATTACATGGATAGATTTTTAGATCTAGGGTTATAATTTCCCATTGATTTTAGTCATGAATTGGGAGTATAGTAGCTTTTATGAAAACATCCCAAGCCAAAATATTCTCTATGATGAAGAATCGATCCAGCTTTGACATTATTTGATTTTGATTTCCTCTTTTATTATTCCATGTAGAAACCCCATTCACCATTTCAATCTCAATTTGTTTTAGATATTTTGCAGTATCTTGGAATACAATAGCCTCAACCTCCAATCATCAGATTCCCCTTTATTCTCATCTAGGGATTTAATTAGGTTGAAACTCTGAAAATTATCCATGGATTTAAGGAAATTAATGCATCAATATAAGATATTGATAGAATAAACAGAATCTTCTCATGTCATAATTTTGTTCCATATACATTTGAGACATAACACCTCTTCCTCGAGTTGACAAACTCAAATTGTATGGTCGGGACTTAGAATGTGGTAAATAGTTTTAGCACTCTGAACTCTTGTTCATCCCATATGATATTTATTCCTCCTAAATTCCATTTGGAATCTATTTCTATTTCCTAGATATTTCTTCTCCAATTGGTAGAAATTATGTATGGTTAGGGCCTCCCTTGAGATATTGGTTTCCTGAAGCATGGATATGGTTCATTTTTCTTCTATCCATTTCTCTTTTAGGAGTCTTTATTTTCTATGAATATTAACACCCTAGATATTCCATGAGATTATCTTCATGTATGAGTTTTATTAGATCCATGGAAAGCCTTTGTGATGACCCCAACTCGTCTAAAATTTACTAGGATTCCTCTTATCTCATCTAACATTTGTAGCTTATTCTTTTGGCCTCATTTATTTTGACTCCTTATGCGATTTACCTCATTCCTTTAGGGATTGTTTCTGTACCCCTAAAGACCCTGATATTAAGGTCAATTTAGCTGCAATATGTTTGTATTTGAGATACACTCATCCTATCATAGATTCTAGTGAGGGCGAATGGATCCTTACCTTGACAAGCCTCTGCAATTTTTGGTACGTTGTGGGTTAGGGCCTCCCTTAAGATCTTGGTTTCCTAAATCATCAAGAGGGTGGGTTTTTCTTATATTTATTTCTCTTTTAGGAGTCTTTTCTTTCTGTGTTTATTAATACCCCGCATGTTCCATGATATTATCTTCATGTATGCGATTTATTATATCCATTGAAAACCTTTTTGATGACCCTGAATCATCCAAAATTTACCAGAATTCCTCCATATGTGATATAACATGAATCATTCAGGGATTTTGATTGAGGTTTATTTAGATACAATATTTTTTTATCTGAGATACATTTGGCCTATCATAGATACTTATTGTTCATGGAGGGAGAATGGATCCTTACCTTTCCAGGCCTTTGCAAATTCTAGTAAGGTCAATGCATCCATATCTATCTCCATCTCATTGGGATATTGTAGGTTCGAATGGGAGGGGGATTAGGCTACACTAGATCTTCCATTGGAGGAGATATATGAGCTACATAGTGAATTGGGGCATATGATGCTTGTGCATGCACCTCACTAGTGGGATTTTAGGAAGGTCCTATTGTGTTATAGATCTCCACATCCATTGCTTTGTATGGAGTGGGGTTTTCGTGCTTGTATAATGATGCTAGTGTGTTAGACTTATTCACCTCTCTTTCTTTTCTTTTTGCTGTAATTAGATGCAAGGGCTATTTATTGTAGTTTTATTGGTCTCAATCTTCTATTGTAAACCCATATCTTGCCTAAATAAACATTTTTTCTGGGGTTTCAATTGGCTTGACCATTGGAAATTCATCGTATAAGTGCCCATACTCATGAAATATTCTGCATTAGAAAGGGATGTGATCACAATTAATCGTTTTCTTCCATAACTCTTCTTTGTAGTATTTATCAATTAATTTTGGGAGGGGCTCAAATATGTCCATAGACACGAAAATGTGCACATATGGTGTATACCAGCCTTGCTTTGTGGCTTCATATGCTTTAACAAAATACTCCAAGGCATTTGCAATTCTTGCTAGAGTCTTGTCCTCCTATAATTATCTTGTTAATGAGTACAACTAGATCCATAGTAGTGTTTTTGTGAAATATTCTTTATCTAGGTTAAACCTTTCCATCCATTAGCGAAGGTATATACTAGAAAATTTGAAGAAATATGGGACATTTTCAAATATTTTATACCAATATTCCACATTGGAAAAGATAACCATGAAAAAATCTCTAGTTCTAGGATATAGTTTTATATGACCTTTTGTTTTTTCTTGATTTGGATCCATTGGGATACATATTTTTCCATTAGCTAGATCCCCAAAAATTTCCTATAACCACATGATCATGCATGTACTCTATGAATTCACTGATATGGTTAGATCAGATCTCATTCTTGAGATATAGAACTACTTTCGATAAATAGTTGCACATTCATCGTTGTTTATCCTGATTTTCTTACTATTGTTGATCGAACTGATCAAGAGTCTGAATGGCTTCAGGAAAATTAGAATTTGAGACCTTTTGCTTCCATTTTCCCATCCATCCATAATGAAATAGATGTATGATGGAATTTTACTCCCTCTAGTGTCCTTCACCATAGGAAGAGCGGTAAACAAAAGAAATCCTCCTAAGAAAAAACTAGGGTTTGAAGGATTTTCCATTCAGGAATTGCAAATTTTCGGCCATTGTCCAAAAATTAATGTATTATTCAACAATATTAATATTATTACTAATGTTATTATTATTAATAAAGTTTAAGTAATTACATTAATAGTTTTATTAAGTGAATGATGATAATATCATTATATAATATTATCTTTATATATAACAACTCATGTTATTATAATGTTATTATTAGCATTAATATTATTAACAACATAATAAAATTAATGAAAATAATATTAAAATTAGTATTAATACTATTATTACTATTAATATCATTAATAAAATTAACATTATTACATTATTAACAATAATACATTAATTATAGCATAAATAGATTATTAATATCATTGTATAATAGTATTAATATATGAAAAAAATCGTCTTATTATAATACAATAATATTGTTAACATCAAAGTTAATTTTATTAATAAAAGTAATATTAACAACAATTAAAATATCAAAAATAATAATAATACATAATAATTTGATATTTCAACGTGACAATCAAACTTGATGTCACAAAGTAATTATCATTTCCCTATAAAATATTTTACAAGGAAATCCCCCCACATCCCCCTGTCAGAGACTCAGATCCAACCATGGATAAAACAAAAGAAAAAAACTGAACAATTAAGAAGATAACCAGGCTCCACACCAACATAAACAAAGTCACAATGAGAAGCAATGTTGCAATTTGATGATTAAAAAACATCATCAAAATGTGTGGAATAACCAATGATGTCACATTATGATGAATATTAAATTTCATTACAATGTGACCAACAATAAACAATAAACAATATCACATCACACTAAACATTAACATAGTCTTAATTATCAAGCATATTTAAACATGGGGACAAAATATCTATTCTATAATGGTCAATCATGGTCACATTGATCAACCATTATGACATGGTTGAACATAGACAAATTTATCACATATTCAACTTAGCTAATCATATTCATCATATTTAACACAATTAAGCATAATCAACATATCTAACATAAAAAACATGATAAAAAATAATCGCCCATAATAAACTTGATCAAAATTAATCAACCATATTCAACCATTCTTGAAAAAACTCAATAATGGTTAACCATGGTCACCATAGTGAACCATGGCCACCATAGAGAACCATGGCCACCATGATCATCCATGGACATCCATGGTTGGCCACATTGTCAAGTGTAGTGAACATGATCAACCATATTCATCTATTGCTAAATGTGTACATTTATGGTCAAACATGTAGCCAACCAAACTTGACCATAGTAACCATATTCATATTCACTCGTAGCCAACCAAACTTGATCATTTTCAACCATGCTCCCATAATCACATCAATTGTCAAATAAACTGGCAGTGAAAAAAACATTGACAAGAAGTTCAACCAAATTCAACAAAACTAGTTCAATACTAGTCAAACTTGGTTAATATGGTCATTAATGGTCAACCATATTTAACCATAATCGATCATTATCAACCCTTATCACCAATGGTCTACCATGGTCACTTATGGTCAGTCGTCATCAACCATAGCCAACAACAATCAACCTTATTCAACAATATGTTGACCATAATTAACCTTAGTTATCCATATTATGATTCATTATGGTTGATGTTGGCTTACCATGGGCAAGCACTCTCTAGTGAGAATGGATTTTTTGAGCATAGAGTTTATTCTCTACCATAGAGTTGAACCTCTACCAACAAACTTAAATATATTTTCATTGTGATGAACAACAAGCGATATTGCAATGTGATGAAAAATAACGATTTGTCACATTATGATGAATATTGAATGTCATTTCAATGTGTTGAACACCAAACACCATTATAATGTGACAAACAACAAATTCCATTGTAATATGATGACTAATATTCATCATCATAGTTTGAAGAACAATAAATTCCATTGCAAAGTGACGTACAACAAACAATGTCACAACTTCACAATTTTACGATGTTATGATGCCACAATGTCACAATGTGACAAAAAACATCATAATGTGATGAACAACAAACAATAAACAATGTCACAATGTGATGAAAAATGTTACAATGCTATGAATAATCAACATTGTTGCAATGTGATCAACAATAAGCATTATTACAATGTGACTGCGGGGCTTCACTACGAGAGCAATACCATAGCACATGGGTTCACATTGGGGGATATATAATGAGGAAAAATTGAGATGATGTATTGGGGGATATATAGGGGGTAAAGGTTTTTTATATTGTCTAGTATAAAAAATGGAGCTCAAAGTTAATGAAAAAATATAAAGGGTATAAAAAATGTTAACGAAAAAATAGATACCTACAATATATAGTGATAGTAGAGGTTTTTCAAATTGGGAAGGTGTATTGGTTTTATATTGGGAGGGGGTTAAATAATGTTATTTTTAGAGTTATTTTCCAATACGAATTCAAATTGTTTAATATGTTAGAGGTTCATTGAGTGAAGCCCCCGTGAACGTGACAAACAACAAATATTATCACAATGTGTTAAACAACATATGTCATACACAATGTACTATGGGTTGAGCATGGCTAATATACATTAACATAGTCCTAATTTTCAAACACAGTCAATTGTATTCAACATGGTTAAACATGGACATAAATTCTAAGTGTCACAATGGTTAATTATGGTCATAATGGTCAACCATTATGACATGGTTAACCATAGTTAGCCATAGTCATCACATTTAACAAAATCTTCCATAATCAAAATATCCAACATATGAAAGTAATGAAGTAGAATTGATTAATTGCCATCAGTAAATTGGTTGTTAACTGAACTGCTTAATGTGGATGATTGAAGGAAATCTAAATCATTTATGACTTAAACCATAAACATATTAAGAATGAACTTACAAAAAAGAACAAAGATAAGAGACAACAAAATTTGATTACGCAGTTCGTCCTTGGTGGACTACATCTCTGGGTCCACTTTCAAGATGGGCATCTGTTTTATTAGGATTGATCTGAGGAAGTCCTTACATAGAAAATGCACCAGACTAAATGTGTTCGCAGGCACCTCTAGTCATTGACAACAAAAATATCTCCCACCTAGCTTTCCAACGCCTATCTTTGCACTCAATTCCACCTCTGGACAACCAAGAAACACTGAAAATAACAACTGCCTCTCTCGCTCAAAATCTGAATACAAAGTCACTCTTCTGTCTCTTTGTCCTTCATGAATAAAATTTCATGTTTTAAATAAGTTCATCATCAAACTTCTCAAGGTCAAATTTGGCAAGTGATTGAATAAATCAAGGTGATAAGTCTTGGTCTTGTTAAATTGTGACACCTACTAGATAAGTCATAAGGTTGTTTAATGAACACCTTGGCGCAATAATAATAAAAACCCAAAATAGAACCTTATGATAAAATATAACCCTGGCAGTCAATAAAATAATGTAGAGGACAAGATGACGACGACATGTGATCAGGTGGTCAATTTGGTTTGTTGCTACCTTGCGGTTTGATCTCGGTGGCTTCGGCTTGCTAGCGGTCAACGGTATCCATATGACAACTCACCTTTGGCGATGAAGGTCTATCTTATGATGGTTTCTACAACGGTCTTATTAACTGCTGTAGTGTTTACATATCTCAGTTCCGTTGCAGTTAATTCTGACGTGGTTTAATCTGACGGTTAGTTGTGGGTTATATTACAATATTTTAACACATAGTTTGAATATTAGAAAGTCCACAACTCAATTGCATAGGTTTTAATAAATATAAATGTTTATACCACCATGTTGTTAGGTCCACCACTTAGAACTTAGGTCTTAGGGTTTAGACTTAGGTTTTAAGTCCTTTACATATTTTTCACCATAGATTTTAGGCTTAGGAATTTACACCACTTAGGAATTAAGCTTATTACATAATGTCTCCACCTTAGGATTTGACTATAGGTTTAGAACTAGGACCATTAAATAATGTCACCATGTCATCATCATGAACCCACATACACCATGATACCAAATTACACCATAACATCACACAGAACCATGGAGAAGTAACTTTCATCTAGAATATTGGAGGACCTAGCGATTTGAAGACTGAACTGGACATCGGACAAAGTGGAGCTGACTGGACCTCACTGTCGATCTGCACTGAAGCAAGATCCTCTTGGATCAATCCTCACCATTTGAAAGCTTTTGGACCAAAAATTTTTGATTTAAGTAGACATCAGGTGAGGGGACATCTCCCTCGCTTTTCCAATCTCTATCCATGTTGCCTTGCTCTGATTCATGCCCTTAAGTCCCACTCGAAGATATTCAACATCTCCTCGCTTGGAAATGCGAAATTTCCCATCCAAGATGGTATCTTCCTGGAACTCATTCATATACTCAGGTGCTAAATCATCAATGGTAGGAATCTGTGTATCTTCCTCGGGATGAATGATCATCAGAGGTTCATACAACTTCAGATTTTCTACATTCACAACTGAATAAATGCACATGTAAGGAGGTAAATCTAACAAGAATGCATTATTTCCAACATTTTCAAAAACCTTGAAAGGAGCATACCTAATGGGTTTCAGTTTCTTACCTTCTCCTTTCAACCTGTATTTACTGATATACAACCATACCTGATCGCCGACCTAGAAATAATGATCGACTCGATGCTTTTCGTGGCTCATTTTGTACTTGGCCCGACTCTTCTATAACTGATCTTGCGCTGATTCATGTATCTATCGTATTCGTTGAATGAACTTAATTGATTTTTTTGAATCATCGTGTCCATCCACTTTATCTTCTTCACCGAACATGAAGTCAATCGGTTACTTTGGTAGATACCCCAAACATGTTTCAAATGGAGATCAATTAGTCGAAGAATGTAAGTCTCGATTGTAAGCATGCTTCACATAAGGTAAATATTCATCCCACAACTTAGGATGTTTACTGCAATAACCTTGAAGAATATGTATCACTGTCCTGTTCACCACTTCTGTTTGTCCATCGGTCTGTGGATGAAAATTTGTGCTCTTCTTAAGCTTTATGTCCATGAGTCCCCACAAAGTGGACCAAAATTTCCCTACAAAGCGAGTATCTTGGTCAGAAATAATGGAAGTAGGTAACCCAAAATGAAGCCATACCTTTTGAAAGAACATCTATGCACAGAACAAGAATGTACATCTTGTTGAATCAATCAACCACGACATACATGTAATCATTCCCTCTCTTGGACATAGGCAATCCTCCAACAAAATACATGGAAATGTTGTCCCATGGTCTCAAAGGAACTATAAGTGGCATGTACAAATTAATCTTTTGATTGCTTGGCTTGCTTGTCGAACACATCACAAATCCTTTAATGTACTTCACAACTGTTTCATTCATGTGGGGCCATTAACAATACCTTTGAATTTTCACCATAGTATTGCTTACGCCAAAATGTACTGCAATCCGAGAAGAATGAGCTTCCCAAATTACATGTGCCCTTTCTGTATGTGGTATGCACAACTTACCTATATGATATATCAACCTGTCATGAATATGAAAACCTACTTCTTTCATCTAAGTACCATGATTTAGTGATTCATAAATATCTTTGAAATCAACATCAATACTATATTGTTCTAAATAACTTTCAAGTTTTAAAGAACTGTTATGTAGGACTACTGAAGCATTAAAATATTGTCTAGACAACATATCAAATACTTTGTTTTTTACACCTTTCTTGTACTTAATTACTACGTGAAATTGCTGAAGAAATCCCATCCATCTGTAGTGGAGAGATTGTTGCAACTTAGTCTGAGTCTGAAAGTATTAAACTAGCTGATGATCTATGTGAATAACTGTTTCCTTACCAATTAAGTAGTGTTTCCATTTCTAATTTCAACCAAAGCAAAAATTTCTTTATCATATGTCGGATAATTGATTACTACCTTAGAAAAAGTTTCGGAATGAAAACAGATTGGTTTCCCATTTTGAAGTAAGACTGCACCCATTGCATAACCACTTTCATTTGTTTCAATTTCGAATGGTTGTTGAAGATTAGGTAAATCTAAGATTGGTGTTGTGACAAGTTTATGCTTAAGTGAATCAAAAGCCTTTTTTTGTTTCCCTCCCCACTCAAAGGAAAATTTAGATCTCGTTAAAGCATGTAATGATTATGCAATCAATGAAGACCGAGCAATAAATTTTCTCCAATACTGAACTGCACCTAGAAAGCTTCTAACTTCAGTCACATTCTGTGGTCTTGGCCACTTAACAATAACATCTATCTTTAAATGACCACCTCCAACTAAGTAACCATGATAAACCAATGAATTTTTCCCAAACTCACATTTTGACAACTTAAGGTACATTTTTTTCTCTCTGCAACACTTCGAAGACCTGTTTAACACGCCTAACATGTTCTTCCATACTGGAACTGAAAATCAGGATATCATCTAATTAGATTATGAAAAAATTATCAATGTATGGATGGAAGTCATCATTCATAACACACATGAAAGTTGTTGGTTCATTACACAAACCAAAAGGCACTACTAACCATTCAAATAGTCTATGCCTAGTTTTGAATGTTTTTTTTATAGATGTCATTTTCTACTATTTGAATTTTATGATACCCACTATGCAAATCCAACTTAGTGAAATATGCAACATTTTTTAACTGATCAAGTAAATCATATATCCTGGGAAGAGGATACATGTTCTTAATTGTGCTTTTATTTAAGACCCTAAATTCGACACACATTCTCCATGTCCCATATTTCTTAGGAACTAAAATTATGGGTGAACCACATCAAGATGAACTGTGTTGAATTAAATCTTTTTCAACCAATTCTTGGATTTGTTTATTTATTTCTTCGTTCTCTATTACTGACATGTGATACATTCTGAAATTAGGAAGAGGGGAATTAGACATCAACTATATCTCATGTTGTATTTCCCATTTAGGAGGTAGATGTTTTGGTTATTTAAATAGATTTTGAAATGAATCTACCACTTTAACCAAACTATCTTTAAACTAATATTCACAACCTGAAAATACATCATGAATATCCTTATGTTGTTATTTTACAACCATGAGTACATATCTCTTACTTGAACTTATTAGTCTCTTTATCTGATTAGCATTAACTAAATCCAAGTGAGTTTTGATTTTATGTGCCCAAACAATGTATTCAATCCCATCTTTCTTAAGATGATATTTATGCTCTTTCCTATAAAACATTGCATCACGATCATAGAGATAAGGACTTCCCAACACTATTCCACATATGTCTAATGGTATCACATCTAAATCCACTTCGTCAATGTAATTAGCTGTGATGGAAAATTTTAAACGACACTACTTTGTGACATTACTCTGAGTCTTTTCCTTTAGCCAAACCCAATTTCTTAACTAATAATTCAGATATTAAATTTTCCTGTGATCCACTGTCAAATAATGTATCTATTTTTGTGTTCTTAGAAGTTACCCTTATGTGAAATAACTCAACTCTTTTATCTTCATCTAGATGATTAATGTTTGAAGAAGAAGAAGAAGTACTAGAACTTGAACTAGCGTAAAAAAATTTACCTGTATTAACCATTGCGGTTATTTTCCCTTCATCACTTGAACTAGAGCCCAAGTCTTGCAGAGCTGCTGCATTAGCCTTCTTTTCACCTTTCTTCTTCTAGAACTTCTTCGGTGTGAGTTCCGGGTGAATTTTCCAACATCTGGATTCATCATGTCCGATCCTCTGGCAGTGAGTACATGTAGGTCTTTCACCTTCCCTCTGAGTTGTTGTTGTCTTCTTTACCTTCGAACTGTATGGAATGAACACATATTTCATCAAATTCATTAGGATTAAACATCAATAACGTATGCTGCAAATATGAATGTAAACTGCCAATGTACTTTAATAAAGTTTCACGTGTATATAAAGGAATACCAAGCACCAATGCTTTCTTCCTGAACTCCTGAGTAAAGTCCTAAACATTCTGTCCCCTACCTTTCCGCAAATGCTGGCAATAAATAACAACTTGCTGCATGTATCCCAACGAATAGAATTGTTTCCTGAGAGATTTTAAAAACTTATACCATGAGGAGATGACTTAACCTTTACACTTTAAATCTATCTGTGTTTTACTCTCCCACCATATTAAATCAGTTCATCCCATCCTAAGAGTATCTAACTGAATCTTTGTCTTTTCATCAGAAATGTTTTGAATTCTACAATACGCTTCTAACTGCTTAATCGAGTTATCTAATTTCTCTGGGTTCATTTCGCCATCATGAATAGGTAATTCAAATTTTACATCAAGTTTTAAAAGAGATTTATGAGGTTTATTTTTTGTTTCATAATATGAATAGAAGAAGAAGAAGAAGATGATGATGATGGAGATGATGGAGGAGAAGGAGGTAAATATCAACTTTTTCTTTTCCCTTGTCCTTCTTCGATGCCTTTGAAGAAGAAGATGCATCTCTCGCCTTCTCGTCCATGACCTTCAGTTCAGGGGTTTCACCTGTATACGATCTTACCATTGTTAACATTCATTGGAAAAAATATTACGAAGCACAAACTTCTCTAATACCAAAATATATGATCTGAATTTGATCGAAATTAAGTGCTGAAGTAGAATTGATTAATTTCCATCAGTGAATTGATTGTTAACTGAATTTCTTAATGTGGACGACTCAAGTAAATCTAAAGCATTTATGACTTAAACCAACAACATATTAAGAATGAAATTACAACAATGAACAGAGATAAGAGACAACAAAATTTGATTACGAAATTCATCCCTAGTGGACTATGTCTATGGGTCCGCTTTCAAGATGGGAGTCCACTTTATTAAGATTGATTCAAGGAAGCCTTTACATAGAAAATACACTAGAATGAATGTGCTCGCAGGCACCTCTGGTCACTTACAACGGAAAAATCTCTCTCCTAGCTTTCCAATGTTTGTCTCTGCGCTCAATTCTACCTCTGGACGACCAAGAAACACTGAAAACAACAACTGCCTCTCTTGCTCAAAATTTGAATACAAAGTCACTCTTTTGTCTCTTTGGCCTTCATGATGAAAATTTCATGGTTTAAATAAGCTGATCATCGAAATTCTCAAGGTAAAATTTGGCAAGTGGTTGAGGAAATCAAGGTGATAAGTTTTAGTCTTGTCACATTGTGACACCTAGTAGATAAGTCATAAGGTGGTTTAATGAACACATTGGCACAATAATCATAAAAACCAAAAATAGAACCTTATGATAAAATTTAACCTTTGCGGCCAACAAAACAGTGTAGAGGATGATCTGACGATGGCATGTGAGCAGGCAGTCAATCTGGTTTGTTGCTACCTTGTGGTTTGATCCTGACGGCTTCAACTTGCTGGCAGTCAAAGTTGTCCATATGAAAACTCACCTTTGGTGGTGAAGGTCTATCTTTCGATGGTTTCTGCAACAATCTTATTAACTGCTGCAGCGTTCACATATCTCGGTTCTACTGTAGTTAATTCTGACGCGGTTTAATCTGACGGTTAGTTGTGGGTTATATTACAAGTTTTTAACATATAGTTTGAATATTACAAAGTCCGCAACCCAATTGCATAAATTTTAATACATAGCAATGTTTATACCACCATGTTACTAGGTCCACCACTTAGAACTTAGGTCTTAGGGTTTAAACTTTACATAATTTTCACCATAGATTTTAGGCTTAGGAATTTACACCACTTAGAACTTAGGCTTATTACATAATGTCTCCACCTTAGGATTTGACCATAGGTTTAGAACTAGGACCATTACATAATGTCACCATGTCATCATCATGAACCCACATACACCATGATACCAAATTACACCATAACATTACATTGATCCATGACGAAGTAACTTTCATCCGGAATACTGAAGCACCTGGTGATTTGAATATGAACTGGACATCGGACAAACTAGAGTTGACTAGACCTAATTGTCAATCTGCACTGAAGCAAGATCCTCATGGATCAAAAACCATCATCTAGCATCCTCGACTATGGTTGACCCTCTTTAACTATCATCAAACAACCATCCATAATCAACAACATTCAAGCTTAATAAACCTTACTCAACAATGTTGATAAATCTCATCAAACCCTCTTCAACATCATTCAACCTCATCAAACATGATCAAAATTATCAACCCTCTTTAACCATAATTAACCATTAAATAATAATAATAATAATATCAAGAAAAAATACTAACAAATTTTGTTTTCGATAGAACAAAAACTAGAAATAGAAGAAATCTAAAGATATATACATAAAGCAAACAAATTTAGGAAGCTAAAAGCTTTACACAGTGAATTTGTAAAAGCGTATGGGAAATTCACCCAAGATTTTTTTTTTATGATTTTATATATGAGGAATTTGTTGAATGTTGTGAGGAATTTGATAAATTTACAATAGGAGTATATATCCTCTTATGTAATTTGAATGTTGTTTATCTAAATTTAAATATTATAAAAAAAATCCCAAATGATGAAACTTGAAGTTGAGATGTTTTCATCTAAATTTTCCAAGCAAAGGAATTTAATGAAAAACAATTAAAACGAGTACATTGGAGCTAACATTCCATGGAGGGCAAAGGTTCTTATTGCTCAATTAAGAATCAAGTCACATCAACTTCAATGTGAAACAAGAATGTGGAAAAGGCCTAAAGAAGATTGGGAAGAACGGGTGTAGAAAAGGCCTAAAGAAGATTGGGAAGAACGGGTGTAGAAAAGGCCTAAAGAAGATTGGGAAGAACAAGTGTGTACATTTTGCACATTGGGGCAGTCGAATCAGAAAAAAGTTATGAGAATATGTTAGCATTCATTTCATTTTGGAATGTGATGTGTTCAAACACATCACTTGAACACATCACAAAAAGTTATGGGAATATGTTAGCATTGGTTTCTTAGCATTGTCTTTTCAACAAAGAGATTATTAGAAAATTGGGTTAGCTCATCATCAATTTAAATAAGAAAAATGCTTAAATGCAAAAACAAAATACACTGAACTCATAGTAAGATAGACTATTTTTAATATCATTTTTAATATCTTGAACTTAAAAGTTCATTTCATTTTCATTTCATAAATGCAATTTAACCAAACCTATACGGACAATTTTGCAGATAAATACGATTTAGATAAAACAAAGTTTTGCGCATAAATGCAACAATAATAATACCCGTGTCCTACTTAATATCAATTTCATATTCCTTCTGAAGCCAGGCATGGACAACAATATCAGAACGCGAATGTGAAGGATTTAAATGGCCCGATGGGCGCGAAGGAGCCGAGGTGTCCTTCACCTTCTTAAATAAAAAAGTTGCAGCCTGCCCATTCTGGAAAAGCCACTCATGCACATCCCACAGTACCTCGAAATAAACTGGACGAGGAGTGTAATCCACATAAAACCTCTCATTTCCTCTAAAATTCCATGCCAAATGTTTGGCTCGCACAGCCACTCGAGTACCAACCTTGATCACCATTTCCCAACTCCGGCTGGTTCTGGTATCACACTCTATGCATACTTTATAAACCCTGCCACCCCATTCCAGCCGAGCATTGGTGCGGAACACAGTTTTACCCACACCATGGGTAGTTGACGCCGCAAAGTTAGCCTGAGTTAATGCCCAGCCGTTGTTGCTGCTCATTTCAATGCCCCGCTTAATGTACCTTCCCTGCCGCTGCTTCGTGTCTCGGCTATCAGTTTTCTCTTCTTGGGTCATCATTGGAGTTGATGGCGAAGAAGAAGTTGCGCGAGCACGCTTTAATTCTGCGATTTTATGCATCTGTAATCTATGTAATGTGTTTAACGGGTTATCAAATTGAAAGCTCTTATTGGGCGTGCAACTTTTCGTCACGAAGATTGGTTATATAAATACCATAGTTACATTTCTTTGTTTATCCTTTAAATGGTTTTGAAGTTGTCGGCCACGGTTATCTCCAATTTGAGGAGGGAGGGGGAAATTTAATGTAGGGCCAGCTGCCACATAAATGACTTACCGATCCTGTGAGATGCCTTTTTATTCTCCTTGACAATCTTAAAATAATAATAATTGGTAATATCCACATGCACCCTGGGCAATTGTTATATACCATACATACATCATTATTGGCTCCAAATTTCTTTGAAGATGATAATGTCTTTTGGAAGGGGCTTTATGGCTTTCCTTCTTGTTTTACTTCTTATTGTAAATTGACTTTGCATAGGTTCTCATAACATATAACATCACTAAAATTAGAAAGAATGGTTTTTTTTTGTTTTTTTTAAACAAAATTTTGCAAATATCTTGTATTTAAAAACATGATGTAGTCTAGTTTAGTTTAGTTTTTTTTTTAAATAAGTTTGAAAAATCGACAAGAGAATCTATGTCCCATTTACACCAATGAGAATATGAAATAGAATGGATAAAAATGTTATGAAATAAAGAAAATAGGCTTTTCTTTTAATTGCATGAAAGTTTATAAAAGGAATCATACAATATCCATATAAATGGAGTCGAGAATAAAAAGACAACCATGCTATATCTATATAAATGGAATAGAGAATAAGAAGACCATGTTATATCTATATAAATGGAGTCCAGAATAAGAAGACAGCAATAGATTGTGAAACAAATATTAACATGCATCAACATCTTACATATTTAAATCCAATATAAAAGTTATTAATACTGACATATTAGAAAAAAAAAAACCAAACTTAAAACTCTATGCATTGGATTATGATTATGAAAGGTCTACCCACTCACATTCTCCTTAGAAGCTACCACAAATGAATAAAACTATAGAATTTGGCTGCTATCCGGTGTCGTGTTATTTTGAAATCTAAAGGCAGAAAGTGATGCAACTTTCCCTACTCTTCTTGCATAAATCTTTATGAATTGACTTAATGTCTTTAGCTGATTAATTTTTATTTTTAGAGAACCCGGGGGGAAATAGTGTGGTTTGCCAGCTGCGATATTAAATATTGAAGGAAATAAATGACATACTGATCCTGTGAGATGCTTTCTTATTCTCCTTAATAGTTTTAAAATGATAATAACTAGTAACATCCACATGCACTGTTGGCAATTGTTATATACAATACACATCATTGTTGGCTCTAAATTTCTTTGAAGATGATAATGTCTTTTGGAAGGGGCTTTACAGATTTACGGTTTTATTATTTTTTTAATTTTTTTTAATATATTTATGAATTTATTTTCCAGTAATATATTCATTAAAATTTCAAATTAACTAAAAATTTAAAGTATTAGATTACTAAATTTAAAAATAATAGATAAATAAATTATAAATAAATAAATTATTGCTTCCTAAATTAATGTGCATGAGAGATATGAAGAATCTTTTTTTTTGTTTTTTTGTTTTTTTGTTTTTTTTTTATATGTGCACTAGGCATATCAGCATTTTTTTTTAGTGCAAAGCAATTTTTGGAAGTCTAATCATTGTTGAGAGTGATTTTAGCTTGGTAATTTTTGAAACTTGTGCCCATTCACATTCTCTTCACTGCAGCTTGTTGTGGCAAATGAAATGTGTACAAGTTAATGAGAATTAATAAAAAGAGTATTCAAAGCATAATTTAAAACATAATTTACAAAACATGTCTTGAAATGTGGTTTCACTCA
Organism: Pinus albicaulis; assembly: GCA_034641835.2. Lineage (NCBI taxonomy): Eukaryota > Viridiplantae > Streptophyta > Pinopsida > Pinales > Pinaceae > Pinus > Pinus albicaulis. The sequence goes on along the minus strand of CM076570.1, from coordinate 266,560,336 downwards.
TGTAAGGTGTTATGGTCCATCGAATTATGGAACATTTCTCCAAGTAACATCTTTGCTCTTTGCTGTACAACAATAACAGGAGTTGTTTATTGATATAACAAAATAGTTTGGATGACATTTTTTTGTGGGAATTCTGTAATTTTTTTCTTCTTCAAAAAATCAGGTAGTTGGACTGTTTAAATTGCATTTTTGATGGTGGAAATGGATTCATACTATCAAAAGCTTTTAAGACACCTAGAATACTAAAGTTTAATGACTGTAATCCAAATTTTCAAAAATCTTTACCCAAATGTCTCATAATCTTACTGAAATTTCTAAATTATTCTATAGATATTTTAAACTACAGCACAATAAAATTAAATAGTAGGGTTTCGTTCTCGTAGGGTTGAGCACTCTAGAATTCAATGTTTTGTTTGCAATTTTATGTGTTAAATGTAGTGCATGGCAATTAGAATTGTACTTGATGATGCAACCACTTCTGGATATCTGCCCCTCCCTTTATAGAAAGGCAAGATCATAGGGAAGTAATAACCTTCGATTTTTAGCAATAAACTTGAAGAGGTAGGTATGGGAGGAGTAACTTCCATCACTTTATTCCCTTTACCTACTTTTCTCTGGGACACTGCCATACTTAGAGAAAAATAGTGATTGGAAATTGCAAATCATATAATAAAAGCGTGATTATTTACTTTATAGTTAGATATAGTAATATTATTTCATTTAATGTAATAATAATAATAATAATAATTTATTAATTAATATAAATATATTATAATATTATTATATTATTATATGTAGCAGTTCATTTTATTATAATGTTATTATTGATATTATTACCATAATATTATTGATGAGGATGATGATAATGATGATGATGGTTAACGTCCATTGAGACCAATATTTGGTCTATCGGACCTAAAGAAAAGAGTTATTTAATTTGATTTAAGATTTTATTCCTATGCTCAAAAAGCTTGTTGAGAAGCCTCCCGAGCTCACTATAATTTTGGCATCTTAAAATACTAGGAAGGTTAGTATTACAACAAAGATTATGAAATTGAGCTCTAATGTGGTTGTACGCGGGGAACTCTAAGAGGAAGTGATTTTCATCCTCGATTTTCATATTCTCAAAGAGATGACAGATCCTTTCCATCCATGGTGTTTTAGGAACTGTCCAATGACCTATTTCACTATGGAGCTCATGAGAATTCGTTCTAGTCTTGGCTATATTAATTTTCCTCTTTGAGCTAGTTAAAACAAAGAGATACTTTTGATCTTCTAAGGTGGGGTTGATGACCTCCTTATAATACCTTAATTTTCTTTTAGCTTCTAGATCTTTCTCACACCACATTTTTTCTTTGAACTTAGAAGTAACAATTTTTTAATGTTATTGATGTTTTGCAATGCAACATTCTCGTCGATCTCCCAATGGTTTAACCAGGCCCTGGTGTCTTTATACCAACATCGTTTAAGCCTTAGGTGGTTTTGGCTGGAATTTGAAGCTAGCTTAGGAAGTCTATGGATTCCTATGCTATTGAGCTTGTGCTTGTACAACAAAAAACTAGTCATAGCTAGGCTCTTGATAGGGGAAAGACCCACTTCTATAAGGAGAATATGATAGGGTGAATTTATTTTAATTTTAAGGTTATACATTATAAAACGCTTCTGGATTTGCTCAATATTTCTCCAGGATTCTCTAGAGATGCTGCAACCCCAAACCTCACATCCATATAAGATAACAGGAGTGACTAAAGTTTCAAAGAGGAACTTATTTCTATCCCACATTATGAGGTTTGCCGTTTTAGAATTATTTTCAAGACAAAATTAAGCTTTCCACCCCCCATTAATCCTTTTCTAAATGCTATAGTTCCAATTGAGCTTGTGATGAATATCAATTCCTAGGTACTTGTAAGAAGACACTTCCTCCAAGTTACTATTGTCATACAAATAATATATATATATATATATATATTCTTTAATAAAATGAACAATATTACTCTTAATAATAATAATAATAACAATAATAATAATAATAATAACAACAACAACATTATTGATGATATCATTCATGACATCAATGATCTTATATTAATAAAATTGATTCATAATGAATATTAATATGATTAATATTAAAGTAATAATTAGATGTAATAATATAATTGTATTTAATAATTCTTCTTATCATTAATGATATTATTATATTATAATAATATTCTTATGAATTTTTTCCCCAAGGAAAAACCATAATTTTCATTAGTAGATGAAAATTGCATTTTGAATGTGCCCAAAACAAGTACATGTGGAAATACTGTTGAATAATAATATCTATATCCTGACCAAAATTTCAAACTAACTATAATAGTAAAAAAATAAGTTTGAGCTATGTCTACACAAGATTATATAAGAGAAACATAGTGTCATGTATATAATAAAAATATATGCTAAAAAGAAAGAAACAAAAATCCTGGTTTGATGAGTTCTTGCTCCCAAAATATTATCCAAAAAACCACTTTCTCTATCCCTATATAACATTGTATCAGTTATGGACATCTATCTGCTGTAGGGTTTTATAAATGGCCTATGATAGTATGAATAAATCTCTCGATAAACCTACTCCATAATATTCGAGACCCCCCGCTCCTGCTGCACACACTCCTTGGATAGGTTGTAAGAAACTATATTCTGCTCCCTGTAAATATGAAGACATGATACATGATAAAAATTCCTTTTTATCGTTAAAATTTCCTCTAGGACCGACCTATGTGTGTGCATGTGAAAAAGATAACACCGATTAAACAAATTCACCAATGTACAAGAATCTCCAAAGACCTCTTGCTGTTGACAAAATTTTACTGAGACAAAAAGAAGACGTAATTTGAGGCTTAGAAGTTCAACACAATTATTTGTTCTTATTCCCAAACCTACTTTTGTTTTGTAGGAATGATTCTCGGATAAAAAAAGAATCGACCTCCCTCCACATCTCCCCCCTTCCTGAGCTGACCCATCAAAATAGGCTTTATCAATCTACTCCTCAATTATCATTATAGAATTTTTGAAACCTAAAATCGGCCTCCTAAGGAATATTATAAAGTAATAGTGGGAATAATAAAATAATATTATATTACATAGGGGAAAAGAAAAAACTATTTTTCCAACTCTTATTTTCAGCTTATGTCCCTACGATTTTACTCAAATTTCGAGTAAGAGCACTCATTCGATGAAATTTAATTCCTCATCCAAGGACTGCTCATGTTGCATACTTTCAATGGACCTTGCTACACAAAAAATAAAAAATACATGAAAAAATATGATTTCAATAACATTTTTTCATGTATTTATCATTTTTCATGTAGCATGGTCCATTGAAAGTATGCAACATGGGTACTCCTTGGATGAGGAATTTAATTATGCATCCAATGAGTTCTCCCACTCGAAGTTTGAGTAAAAATGTAGGGAGATATGTTGAAAACGTATTTTTTATTTTTATTTTTTAATATTTTTACCTTTTTACTCCAAAAATGGTGAATCACCCCCATGGTTGATATCATCATATTGAATCTTATTGGTTCTTATAAATTTGATTTAGGTTGTAAATTTTGTTTTGAGGCCCATTTTAGACCTCAAAAGTTCTCTAATGGTTACGAATTCTATCATTCTCTTCATCTACTGGAATAAAATAATATCTAGTCAGTACTTTCCCATCAATTATTTCTGCATTAATAGGTATTTATTTAAATATTAGGTTGTTCCTCCTCAACCAGATGCCCTAAAGGATGACCAGAGGCAAGTTTATCAGCTTCTTTAGATTTTTAAAATTCCACTAGTCAGACCGTGCCTCTTTGAAGGAGAAGAGGTGTCCTTCAGCTTCTTAAATAAAAAATTTGTAATCTTCCCATTCTGCAAAATCCACTCATGCACATCCCACAGTACCTCGAAATAAACTCAATGAGGAGTGTAATCCACATAAAACCTCTCATTTCCTCTAAAATTCCATACCAAATGTTTGGCTCACACAACCACTCGAGTACCAACCTTGATCACCATTTCCAAACTCCGGGTGGTTCTGGTATCACACTCTATGCATATTTTATAAACCCTACGACCCCACTCCAGCCGAGCATTGGTGCGAAACACAGTTTTACCCACACCATGGGTAGTTGATGCCACAAAGTTAGCTTGATTTAAAGCCCACCCATTATTGTTGCTCATTTCATTGACCCACTTGTACCTTCCCTGCCATTGCTTGGTGTCTCGACTATCAGTTTTCTCTTCTTGGGTCATGATTGGAGTTGATGGTGAAGAAGAAGTTGTGCGAGCACACTTTAATTCCACGATCTTATGAATCTGTAATATATGTAATGTGTTTAACGGGTTATCAAATTGAAAGCTCTTATTGGGCGTGCAAATTTTCGTCACGTAGATTGGTTATATAAATACCAATTTTAGATTACTTTTTTTATCCTTTAAATGGTTTTGAAGTTGTCGGCCACGATTATCTCCAATTTGAGGAGGGAGGGGGAAATTTAATGTAGGGCAAGCTGTGACATAAATGACTTACCGATCCTATGAGATGCTTTCTTATTCTCCTTAACAATCTTAAAATAATAATAATTGGTAATATCCACATGCACTGTGGGAAATTTTTATATACCATACATACATCATTGTTGGCTCCAAAATTATTTGAAGATGATAATGTCTTTTGGAAGGGGCTTTACATTTTCACTTCTTGTTTGTAAATTGGTTTTGCATATGTTTTCATAATATATAACATCACCAAATACTGACTTAAGGAGAGAAAGAATGTTTTTTTTTCTTATATCATTTTGGTAACAACATTTTGTATATATTTTGTGTTTAAAAACACAATGTAGTCTAGTTTTCTTTAATATAGAAATAGAATTCTTTATTTTCTTGTATTTTCAAACTTATGAGAAATCATCAAGAGAATTTATGCTCCATTTACACCAATGAGAATATGAGACAAAATAGATAGAAATGTTGTGAGATAAAGAATGTAAGTTTTTTTTAAAATTTCATTAGAGTTCATAAAAGATGCATGCTATATCCATATAAATGGAGTCGACAAGACCATGTTATGTCTATATAAATGGAGTCTAGAATATATCTATATAAATGGAGTCTAGAATGGGAAGACAATGGCAATGGCTTGTGAAACAAATATTGACATGCATCTACACCTTACATATCTAAATTCAATATTTAAATAATTTTAAAATAATATTCCTATCAAATATAATGAAAAGATTACTTTAAGAGTTATTAATGATGACATACTAGGAAAAAAAATAAAATAAAAAACTACTTAAAACTATATGCATCGGATTATGAAAGGTCTACCCATTCACATTCTCCTTGGAAGATACCACAAATGAATAAAACTATAGAATTTGGCTGCTATCTGGTGTCCTGTTATTTTGAAATATACAACCAAAAAGTGATGCAACTTTACCTACTCTTCTTGCATAATTCTCTATGAATTGACCTAATGTCATTAGCTGATTAATTTTTAGAGAACCCCAGGGGGAATACTGTGGTTTGCCATAGGTACTGGTTGAATAGTGTGGTTTTCCATAAGTACTGGTTGAATAGTGTGGTTTTCCATAGGTACTGGTTGAGGTAGTGGATTGGTCCCATTTACAACATTTTGGTTCCCCGATATTACTAAATGGGTTTCAATCAATGATTGTTGGGAATCAGCTGAACCCACATGACAGTGTATTAAGAGCTTTGTAAATTGTGATTCAGTTGACCTTCAAAGGATTTGGTTGAAAAAATATGGCTTCAATTCATTATACTTCCAGTAAATTGTCTGTGTAAGTCCTCTTGCAGTTTAAATTTGTAGTAAATAGATTCCATTTTCTTTTGGTATAAGGGAATAAATTTGAATTTGGTTGAATTTTTTTTAGGGTAGTCTAAGTTCAAAATGCAATATCAAATTTTGTTGTGAAATATTTATTATTATTTTTTGAATTTATTTATATATTTATGAATTTACTTTCCAGTAATATATTCATTAAATTTTCAAATTAACTAAAAATTTAAAGTATTAGATGAATAAATTTAAAAATAATAGATAAATAATTATTACCTCTTAAATTAATGTGTATGAGTGATATGAAGAATCCAATTTCTTTTTAATATGTGCATGAGAGAGATCAAAATCTGTTTTTTTTTTAATTAATTAATGCAAGGTAATTTTTGGAAGTCCAATCATTCTTGAGAGTGATTTATGAATTTGTTTGTTTGGTAATTTTTGAAACTTCTGCCCATTCACATTCTCTTCACTGCAACTTGTTGTGGCAAATGAAATGTGTATAGGTTAATGATAATTAATAAGAAGTGTATTCAAAAAATAACTTACAAAACATGTATTGAAATGTGGCTTCACTCATGTAAGGTCCTATGGTGCATTGAATTATGGAACATCTCCCCAAGTGACATGTTTTTCCTTTGTCGTAGAGCAATAAAATGGTAGGGTTTCACTCTCTTAGGGTTGAGCACTATAGAATTCAGTGTTTTGTTTGCAAGTTTATGTGTTAAATGTAGTGCAATGTAATTAAACTTGTACTTTATGATATAACCACTTTTGGATATATGCCTCTCTTTACAGAAAGAAAAGATCATAGAGAAATAGTAACCTTCGATTTTTAGCAATAACCTTGAAGAGGTAGGTATGTAGGGATTGGAGGAGGAACTTCCCTCACTTTATTCCCTTTACCTGCTTTTCTCTAGGAAGTTGCCACAATTACGAGTAAAATAGTGATTAGAAATCGCAAATCATATAATAAAATATGATTATTTACTTTATAATTAGACATAGTAATATTATTACATTTAATGATTCATTTAATGTAATAGTTAATTATATATTAATTATATATTAATAATAATAATGATATATTAATTAATACAAATATATTATAATATTATTATATGTTGAAACTCAACTCATTTTATTATAATGTTATTATTGATATTATTAGTTTAATGTTATATATATATATATATAATGAAAAATATTACTTTTATTATTAATGTGAATAATAATAATAGTAATAATATCAATAACATGATATTCATATTAATATTAATAACAACATTATTAATGATATCAATGATCCTATATTAATAAATTTGATTCATAATGAATATTAATATGAGTAATATTAATGTAATAATTAGATATAATAACAATATTATATTTAAGAATTATTCTTAACATTAATGATATTATTATATTATAATAATATTTTTATGATTTTTTTCCTCAAGGAAAAATCATAATTTTCATTAGTAGATGAAAATTGCATTTTGAATGTGCCCAAAACAAGCACATGTGGAAATACTGTTGAATAATAATATCTATATCTTGACCAATATTTCAAACTAACTATAACTGTAGAAAAAATAAGTATGAGTTGTGTCTACACAAGATTTTATAAGAGAAACATAGTGTCATGTATATAATAAAAATGTATGATGAAAATAAAGAAACCAAAAGCCCAGTTTGATGAGTTCCTGCTCCCAAAATATTATCCAAAAACCTGCTTTCTCTATCCCTATATGACATTGTATCATTTATGGACCTCTATCTACTATAGGGTTCTATAAATGGCCTATGATAGTATGAATAAATCTCCCGATCAAACTACTCCATAATATGCCAAACCCCTCGCTCTTGCTGCACACCGTCCTTAGATAACTTGTCAGAAACTATATTTCACTCCCTGTAAATATGATGACATGATACATGATAAAAAGTCCTTTTTATAATTGAAATTTCTTCCACGATCAAACTATGTGTGTGCATGTGACAAAGATAAGACTGATTTTGGGTGAAAAAGTGAAGTTGTGCGACACTTTTTGCCCTTTTTTGAGAAAAAATTTCATTTTTTTCTATTCTTAAACTTTCTGCAAGCCAAAACAATTTGTCTGTTTAGAATTTCATTTTGCGATAAAAATAAAAGTTGTCAAAAATTTTATTAGCTTTCTATTACTTATTTTTTGGAAATTTTTTATACAGATTTGATATGTCAACTTAGCGTTTCTTTGAGTCTATGTTTTTTAACAATCAAAGGATTCATAAAAATTCATGTTAATACGCGCTTGTGTATTATTTGAAAACTTTGTGGTTTTTAGAAACAAAATGTGTTACAACAATCTAGACAGAGTCTACTTCGGTTTCGTTATATTTACAAAACCAATTGATGCATATCATAATTACTAGAATTTTTTGAATTGATCCAATATGAAAAAACTGCATATTTTGAATATGTTTTGCGATGCACGAAATTTCTCAACATATATGTTATAAACTAAAAATATAAAAACTATCCATTACAGACGATGAACCAATGTAATCCACCATACTTTAAAAAAAAAAAATTACAATATGTTTTGGAAGATAAAGAATATTGATTTCATTGTATCATAATGACATTAAAAAAATGTTTGTACCCATTTTATTAAAAAATTAATTAAAATTAGTAAAGATTTATGAAATTCCATAAAAGGTATATTTCCTAAAAGTAGATTGAGTTTTGCAAATTCTTGTCTTGGTTCCAAAAAATAATTTAGAAAGTTTCATGGAGTTTAATGAGTCAAAAGTTGAAGAAATTTATTTAGAGCTTGGCTCTGTGTAATTGTAGACGTGTTAGTTCGGACGATCTTTTAAAAAAAGTTCGGCTGATTTTTTTATTTTTATTTTTTTGCGTCGATGGCCCGTCAATTCTAACGACACAAAAGTTCGGCCGGAATTTTACTTTACTTTCTGTCAGTCTAAAAATACAACAAAGCCCCTCCAAAAGAAACATTTTGTAGCAATATAAATTGACGTAAAAGAATTCATTATTTTTGCATAATTTTGCACATTTCTTCATTTGGTCTGATTTTGCAAAGGATTGTTTTGGGTTTAAGGAATTTTTGGCATAACATTCAAAGGAAAAAGGTATGATTTTGCAAAGGATTGTTTTGGGGTTAAGGGATTTTTGGCATAACATTCAAAGGACATTTCTTGGAGGTATGTAATACATTTTTTGGATTTTTTTTTGGCTTCATTTTTTTTTTTTAAGGTATTTTGTTTTTAGAGGTTTTGGGCTTAATTTTCATTGTTTTTTTTCAAGGTATTTTGTTTTTAGAAGTTTTGGGCTTAATTTTCATTGGTTTTTTTTAAGGTATTTTGTTTTTAGAAGTTTTGGGCTTAATTTTCAAAGGACATTTTTTTGGATGTATTTTGTTTTTAGAGGTTTTTGGGCTTAATTTCCAAAATACATTTTTTTTAAGGTATTTTGTGTTTAGAAGTTTTAGGCTTAATTTTCATTGTTTTTAGAGTTTTTGGTCTTAATTTTCAAAGGACATTTTTTTGGATGTATTTTTTTTTTAGAGGTTTTTGGGCTTAATCTCCAAATTACATTTTTTGGACTTAATTTTGAAAGGACTCTTTTTAGCCTTAATATTAAAAGGACATTTTTTGGAGGTATTTTTTTAAGTGATATTTTTTAAGAGGCTTTTTTGAGGTACTTTTTAAAGTGGCATTTTTTAAGAAGTTGGAATTAATTTTCAATGGACATTTTTTGGAGGTATTTTTTGAAGTGACATTTTTTTAGAGTACGTGTTTTGGGTTGAAGTAAATCTTTTATAATGATTTTTTTAAATGAATTTTTGTCTAAATTTTTAAATGAAATTTTTTTACAGGACTTGGAAGGAAATATTTTGAGCTTCATTTCATTTTTATAAGACATTTCTCTCTTGGAATTTTTAAAGTGTCTTGAATTGATGTACTTTTTGCAAAATTTTTAAAATGAGTTTTTTTTTTAAATGAAATCTTTTGTGATGTTTTTTTTTAATTGAGTTTTTGTCTAAATTTTTGAAGGAAATTTTTTGAACTTCATACTCTATTATCATGGGAAATTGAAGGAATTGCACGAGAAAATATGACCAAACAAGAGACCCTGAGGAATGTAGAGAAGAGGGGAGAGAATATCGCAAAAGAAAGAGAGAAGCACTCTCAAATATTGAAAGGGAAAATCAACCTCAACTAGAAGTTGAAGCAGGTATGTAAATGTAAATATTATGAATTTGATATTTAAAATTTTGCTAGTGTAAAATGTGAAGCTTAATTTTTATTTAATGAACTAATTTGAAAAATATTTTGCAATGTAAAAAGAGAGAGATATTCCTCAAAAAATTGATGATGAGATACAAAATTTTGAAAGAGAAAGTGAAAGAGATATTGAACCAATGATTGAAGATGGTGAAAATGTTGAAAGAAATTCAATTGAAAGGAAGTTAGATACACAAGGTAGATACCATTATATATATATATATATATATATATATATATATATATATATATATATATATATATATATATATATATATATATGTTGAACACATGCACGTATTAATGAAATTATACATATTTATTAATTTGGTTATTTATTGAATATGTAAACTTATTATGTACTATTAATTTGAATATGTACAGATAAAATCAATATCGATGATGAGATGTTAGAAAATGTTGACACTCGAACATATGGAGATAAAAGAGTTCACATGTTATACGATATCGTGTTAAATAAATTTTTTATACGTACTTCATAAAGGAAAATGTGATAGTTCAAGCCCAAATGTTGAAAGGTATCCTATCATTAAGGAAACTAAAAGAAGCTATGACTTTATTGGGTCTCCGAAAATTAAAAAAAAGATAAAAAAAAATGAAGGAAAATGTGATACAAAATATAAATAGTGCTATAATTTCACTTAGAAGATCTAGACAGAAAAGTGTTTCAGTTGCACGTAGAGAAATACATATGGTAGTGGTTTCATCAAGTACTAAAGAGAATCGATTGGTAAAATCTATGGCACAAACATTAACCTCACGAAAAAATTTGCACAAACATCAGAAATTTTGGTTTCAAATAGATGTAAATGATGAACTCACTTCTTGGAGAGATATTTGTAGGACACCATACAAATATAGGCTTGGAGAAAATGTTAAAAAACAATATATAAATATTGGAAGAAAAATTAATGTGTTTCGCCAAATGCAAGGGATGTGATGCGAAGAAGAATAGCACGAAATTAGTATGAAGAACATGAAAAACATTTCTTGGACCCACTCAGATAGATTTCTTCAACAAGTTCAAAGAAAAGAATCGTGAAATTGATGTCTCAATCAGTGCTTTTTTTCAACAAAAACCATGGTATGTAAAACCTATCACCATACACGACACTTGTTATTATCGTTATCATGTGGAATTTCAATTATATTATGACACATTACTTAATTTTGGTAGAAAATTTTGGAAAGATTCACCTCCTCCTTCCACTATCCGTGATTTCATATCTCAAATTCTATGTGTAAGAGAAAGGCATGAATTATTTTACGAAAAGAAATGTGTTGGTGGTCAAAAATGTGTGATTGTGGAAATTTGGCTAAATTTCAAAACAAATATCGTACTGATATAAATGATCCATCATTGTCCAACTTGAAAGTGAAATGGAAGAGATATGAATATATCCATACATTGATTCAAGGTTCAAATAGAGCTAAAAGAATTGAATTACAAGAAGAAGAAATTTTTGTGATAGATTTTTTGAGAAAGTTTGAGGAAAAAAAATATAAATACACTAAGCATTCCCATAGAGCTTGATGGCAGGACTTGCAATTCAAAAAATCCCGTGAATTTTTTCCACCAAGGACCATTTTGTCAGTAATTGATTTTGTAGAAAACTACACATTTGTTCCACAAAAAGAAATTCAGAGTGAATACTATCATTCTGACCAAGTCTCCATGCTCATCCATATTATATATAGACATGCTGAACAAAACATTGATCATATAGAAAGCACCAGTGAAAATAGACATGTTATTAAAGAATATCACTTTTATATTGGTGACGATCGTACACATGATACATATTTTATACAACACTGTTTTGGAAATATTTATGACTCCTTGAAAAGTTGTGGAATAAAATTCAATGAAATTTTGATATGGTCAGATGGATGTGCAGGTCAATTTAAATCTTCACGATCATTATTTTGGTTGTGTTGTCTTCATAAGAAAACCAACATTAAACATTGTTGGAATTTATTTGAGATTGGCCATGGAAAACGAGAACATGAAGGTGTAGGGGCATGCATAAAATGAGCACTTCGAAGATATAAAATGAAACCCTTTGCAAACCGACTTATGGACACTAAAGAAGTTGTTCAATGGTGCATCGCTACACTAAGCCATGAGACTAACCAATCAAGGGAAGTGCGAAGGTACATTCAACTTAATTTTTATTGGATATATCTAATTGTAAACAATGTACATTTATCACAATTGTTATCTTTGATGTATTTTGATATCATATTTACATTCTTCTTTGAATTTTCCATATATAGGTTTTCTTGGCATATTGGGGTCGAAAACGCAGATAGATCGATTGGAAATGACATTGAAATAATAAAAGGGACTCAAAAATTGTATTCAATTAAAACAAAGTTGTCCACAAATGTGTTTTCATTGGATACAAGAAAATATTATTGTTTTTGTCATGTTTGCATAGACAACATAGAATCCAATGATGTTTGTGAAAACAAAATGTATGTAAAATATTGGGAACATACAGAGCTAAATACAAAGGGAAAAATGTTCGTTGAAATGTTTGAAGAAATGCAATTAGAGGGGACTACAATATCATCTGATGGTGATCGAGTTTATAATATTGTTAGATAAGGTAACATTTGAATTGCTTTCAAATGATAGAGACATAGAAATAGATACAAAAATTATTTTAAAGTTAATTTTTCATGTTAATTATGATCTAAATTTAAATACATAAGTTTTTTTTATTGTGTAGGAGATGTTTTTGCTGTAATTGTACCTACTAACAACGATGAAAATGTGAAGTATTATTTGATTTGTTGCATTGAATGAAAGATTAAATTATTAGAAAACTATAATGATCATGGGTTTCCATATGACAGAGGATCTATTATACTGAAAGGTTATTTTTTCAGACAAAATAATCAAAGTGGGAATTTTTTTTACTTTGAAGACTATCAACCTGGTGTCATAAGTTGTCAATATAGTCACTTGGTGTGTGCAGCACGCATAAAATTGATAGAGGTTCAATCAAAGAAGAAAACAAAAATTAAGAAATGGAAAATGTCAAAATCCGATCATGAATGGATCATTGAAGATGGAATTCCATTAGAATTTTTTTAATTGAACTACCCAACAATTTATTCTCTTTGGATTCATGTTTTAGAACTTCTAAACCTCAACTAAAAATTGAAGTGCCTTGTTATGTTATCTGTGCAAGTGTTTGCACATGTACATTGTTTTGGTACATGCACTAGTATTAAATGAAAGTAACTTTTCTATGTGCATTGATGAAAAATGTTAAACTTATTGGATATATATATGTTCTAGAATGAAATTAACTAAAATTAGCATTTCTATTTGCATTGATGAAAAATGTTGCATGTATTGAATATATATATATATATATATATGTTCTAGAATGCAATTAACTGTTCAAGTAGTTTTAAAATGTGCATTGATGAAAAATGTTGCAAGTATTCGATATATATGTTTTAGAATGCAATTAATTGAAATTAGCTTTTCTATTTGCATTGATGAAAAATGTTGCAAGTACTGGATAATATATACATGTTCTAGAATGCAATTAACTGAAAGTAGCTTTTCTATGTGCATTTATGAAAAATGTTGCACATACTCGATATATATGTTCTAGAATGAAATTAACTAAAAGTAGCTTTTCTATACATGCATTGATGAAAAATGTTGCACGTACTGGATATATATACATTATAGAATGCAATTTTAAAATTTTTTGATTGTTTGACACATCTAACAAGACCTAGAATCTTATGATTTTTTATACTTCAATGTTTTAACATATATATTCAAACATGTACTTAAATCATTCTACATGTACATGTATATATTCATGTGAACTTTTTTTTGTTTGGAAAATGACAACTTGAATTTTAAAACCAAATGCCAAATGTAGTTCAACCATCCAAAACTTGAGCTTTAAAAACAAAACATTATATCACATTCACATGTACCGAATTTAGTTCACATAAAATATGTCCAAAATTTATATCTCTCAAGTATCAAGTATCAAGTTATATATGACTGCATCTAGATAAAACTATATATAAAAAAGTAAATTTAAGACTATTTATCTATTGAAAATATAATATTGCACGTGCATGTTCATCATCCATGAAATATAGATGGATGTAGTGTCTCTCCCAGCAGTGTCCTTGTCCTCGAGCTGTCGTACGAAGCGGAAGCATGGGGAACCTGTGCACAATTTGTACAAACATTAAAATTTAATGTTTTAAAATTGAATTAGAATATATAGAGAGTTTCCCTTTCCAATTGTTGCTCGCCGACTAAAACTTTTCCCACTGGAACATATTCAATAGTAAATTGTACAATATACATGTACAAGTATATATATATATATATATATATATATATATATATATATATATATATATTAAAAAATTTCAAATTAAAATGCATATATAAACTTATTTTCTATGATATTAAAAAATGTTAGAAAACTTGTTCAAATGGTTTAAATGTTTTGGATGTTCCTATCTTTATCACTAGAGTCCGTGGAGAAAAGAAATCCTCTATAGGAACCTAAAATTCAAAAAAATTATTTAAGTATAAAATAACTCAAGATCTAGATCTCAATTTATAATAAACTTTTGAACTTAAATTTATAGCTTATAAATTAAAAACATATATTTAAAAGTGAAAAATTGAATACTTGTGCTGGTGGATTTGGCACATCTCCTAAGAGAGGCTCTATAACAAAATCTCCAAAAACCTAAAATTATAAAAATTTAAAATAACTCAAGATCTATAGATCTCAATTTATAATAAAACTTTTAAACTTCAATTTATAACTTATAAATTAAAAACATATATATTTTTAAGTGGAAAATTGAATACTTGTGCTGGTGGATTTGGCACATCTCGTAGGAGTGGCTCGGAAAGAAAATATCCAAAAACCTAAAATTCAAAAAATTTTGAAATAACTAAAGATCTAGATATATCTCATTTTTTAATGGAACTTTTTGAGGTGGAATATATTTAACTTAAAAACATATTTAAAAGTGAAAGTTTTTTCATACTTGTGATGGTGGATCTGGCACATCTCCCAATGAAGAAGAAGGTATCGGCATCCCAAAAACATCGGACAGAATCGGAATATGGTAAAAAAAATTATTATATATATACATGTACATGTGTGCACAATTATTTAATTTTAAAATAAATCATCATGTTTCGATATATATAATAATAGATAGAAAATAATTTTACATCATCATGTGTTCACTTAAAAAACACTAACATTTTCCAACATGTCTTGATGGTGAGAACCATCTTGATTATATGATTGATGGTGGGACCCATCTTGATTGTTTGAACCAAAGGCTCCGACCATGATATTAACATTTTCTTCAATCATCAAGCATGACAACTACAAATGGTGTTAACATATAATGATACATTTTTGTTAGATTAATGCATATATATATATATATATTACAAATTGTACATGTGTTAAAATAATCACCTTAATCATTAACACATACTGTTCCCATGCGCTCTTGCTCATGAAAAATTAGGTCTTTCCAACCATTGCAACAATTATTTGCATATGTTTTGAGATTTTCAACACTCATGTTTTCAATATCTTCATCTGTATAATACACAAAATTAGCGCATGTATTATCACATTCTCTTTGTCGATTTAGACAAACATCAACTCCAGTCAATCCACTGTGAACATTGTCAATGATGGCATCCCTTACTTCTCAACTAATTTGATAAGTGGAATCCATTTATGACCGCAAAGTTTTGACACGAAGAGGTCGACTAACCAATGGTGGCTTAGGGCAAGGAAACTCAACATTACGCCTAGTGCCCCTATGGTCATACACTAGACCTTTCCCAGGACAAGAAAATTCAGAGGGAAGGTCATTTTAATTGGGTTTCATTTGAAAAATAATTCTCCATAAAATAATTTTGCAAAATAAAGTGAAACCTCGTCATTCCATGGGAGTCTTCCATAGGCTGCAAGGTGTCTATCATACAAATAGTGAGCTATATGAGGGTGCTTGAAATATTTCATATTCAACATATTTCTTTTTGACCCTTCTTTGAAATTAAACATATACTTGGCCATTTCTAATGTAACTATTTGTTTAACAACCTCCCAGCTATTGAGACCCATCACTATTTCCTTTCTTTTTCTCATCACTTCTACAAAAGTATCAGTGGTTGGTCTAAGCTTTAGGTACACATCTACTAGTTCTCTTAAAGAGTGTGTAACTATTTCCAAGCTTTGTCGACTCTCAGCAGGTAGAGTCAAAGCCACAAGATCTCTCTTCAATTTTGTATGAATATGTTGACACCTTTGTAAGGTGCATTTCTGCATGTTTGTTTCCCATGGTATATTAGAAATGTCAGATGGATAAGTCATGGTTGGTGTAGAACCTTCTTCTTGAATGACACGTTCTGCCCTACGTCTTTTTTGAGCAACATTTGGAGCAACATTTTAAACCTCTGCATAAATATATAAAATTTTGTATATATTAAAAAAACACATGTAAAAAAATTTGTACAAATTGAATGAAAACAATATTCAAATTGATGGTCACCTCGATGTGGTTAGCTAGCATCTTGACCACCGTGAGATTGTTGAGAACCATAACAGCCACTGATTAGTTGAGAACCAACACGGCCATCCATTGATTGGCCTTTGGGGGAATACATATCACCACCTTCATGTAATCCACCAACACTTATTGATGGCATCCCTCCAAGGGAATGTGAACCACCACCAACCTCACAAGACGAGAGAGAAGCTTCATAAAATAATATGAATTTATAATAAATTCCAAAATACATTCATACATATAAATACATGTACATATTCATTGATTAAATTGCATGAACCATACCATGATTGCATGAACCAGGGGCATGATCCATTGATGGAGTAGACACCTTTTTCCTCCTAGCTCCTAAAAAATAAAAAATGAAACAAGTTAACAACTAATTTAACTCAAAAAATTTATAACAAATCAATTCCATATGTACACATATGTATGTATATGTATGGATATTTAAAATTATATTTAAATACCATGAACATCCCTCGATCCCTGATCCCCTTCTCTCGTAGAGATATGTGATTCTGTTGATTTTTGTCATTCATCCTCCACGATATATATAGATCTACAGTGGATATTTACAATTATTTTTTTAAATTACTATTTAAAATAAATTTCAAAAAATTAATGTAATTTAGTGTACATAAATTATGCAAAACACAAATTTCAAAGCACTAATTGATGTGTGAAACTCAATTTAAGCAAAATTTTTATCAAAATGTTAAGTTCACCAAATTGCACTTTACATGGTGGGAGCACCCTTGGTATATAATTGAAAACATAGTGGGAGCACATTTCGTATAAAATTGAAAAAAACACATGGTCATTAAAAAAGAAGCATGAAACTGCATTTAAACAAAAAATTGTTCAACTCCTCGAATTTTTATAAACTAAAATGTGAAGTTCACCACTTGTTGAAAATGTAAAGCTCACCAAGTTGCGCTTTACATGGTGTGGTGGGAGCACACTTGGTATATAATTGAAAAAAACACATGGTCATTAAAAAAAGTGCATTTATAAGTACAAAACAAACACATATCCAAGTTATGTTACAATGTCCATCAATAAATTTTAAAGGAAATCTTCTCAATGCTTCACCACTTGTTGAAAATGTAAAGTTCACCAAGTTGTTCTTTACATGGTGTGGTGGGAGCACACTTGGTATATAATTGAAAAGAACACATGGTCATTAAAAAAACGCTTTTGTAAGTACAAAACAAACACATATCCAAGATATGTTACAATTTCCATCAATCAATTTTGAAGGAAAGCTTCTCAACGCTCATTCATCTTTGAGAGATGAATCTTAAATTTTTGAAGAAGAGCGTCTCAAAACTAATTCATCTTTGAGAGATGAATCTTGCATTGGAATTTCCCCGTATAATTCTAATTCATCTATTAATTCATTTTTGATAGATGAATCTTGAATTGAAATTTCCCCACGCAATAGATCAACAGACATCTTATTAATATTTATACAATGTATTATACTAAAAAATTGAAATTGGATAACAATATTGTTTTCTTTTCCATGCAATTGTTTTAGCCTCTCCTTCTTAACTTGGTACACACCTTTCATCTGGTTGCACACAAGTTCAGAATTGGTGAAAACTACAATTCCATTTGATCCATACTCCCTAGTCGTTTCCAAGGCTTCTATCAATGTAATATAATATGCCTCGTTGTTTGTTGTTCTTCCCAGTATATTCATTTTCCTTTGGACGACCTTGCTAGTCGCAATATTGGAAAGCACATCCGTAATTATTGCTTTCCCTAGATTTGGATAGCAAGAAACATCTATGCATAATGTCCATTTTTCATCCATATTTAGTGGGTTTTTTTAACCCTGAAAGAAAAAAAATTCAATAAAATATATTAAATTAACATTTATTTCAAATGCATGGGATAAATGACACATGTGCATGGTTTATCTTAAAGTTTGAATTAAATTTTATCGTAGAATTCACATCTAGAAATGAGATTTGTTAAAGATTACATTGCCTCGAGTTTAAGGGATATTCATGACACATATACATGGTTCATGCATGGTTTGCATGAAATTTTTCCTTAAAATTTATGGCAAAAATCACATCTAGAAATGACATGCCTTAAGACAGGATGAGATCCAGAGGCTACATGGCCTTTTACAGACTCCTTTAGAGCTTGTAGAAGTTAAGACTCAACAAAAAAACTAAAATGCTATGGAAGTTCAGCCACTTTAGGTTCAGTTTTTAGGCCTTAAATTTTTCCTTGAATTAATGGGGGAAAACCTTGAGTTTGGGGGATCCTATCCTATGGAAGTTCAGCCACTTTAGGTTCATTTTTTAGGCCTTAAATGTTTCCTTGAATTAATGGGGGAAAGCATTGAGTTTGGGGTATCCTATCCATGGAATTTCAACCACTTTAGGTTCCATTTTTAGGACTTAAAGTTTTTCTTAAATTAATGGGGGAAATCCTTGAGTTTGGAGGATCCTATCCTATGGAAGTTCAGCCACTTTAAGTTCAGTTTTTAGGCCTTAAATTTTTCCTTGAATTAATTGTAGAAAGAATTTATTTTGTGGGAGAAATGACATTTACATGGTTTTCAAAATTATTTTATGCACTTACTAAAAAAACTAGTGGTGGTGGTTGATGAAGTTATGTCAAAAGTCACACCTTTATGAGTTTGTGGGATAAATGAAATAGAAATGACACATGCCTTAAATTTTTCCTAAAATTTTATGGAGAAGGGATAAATGACACATGTACAAGGTTTTCCTTAAAGTAGTAGTGGTTTATGGATATTAAAATGAAGAACTTATATTTTTGTTCCAGAGATTGACTGTAGGGGAATTTACTAGATATGTCACCTTTGAGAGAAGATGAGATCCAGAGGCGAGCTGGCCCTTTACAGACTCTGCCTTTAGAACTTGTAGAAGTTAACACTCAACAGACAGACTAAAATCCTATGGAAGTTCAAAATCCTATGAGAGTTAATCCACTTTAGGTTCAATTTTTAGGCCTTAAAGTATGCCTTGAATTAATGAGAGAAAGCCTTTAGTTTGTGGGAGAAATGAAATTTACATGGTTTGAAAAATTATTTTATGCACTTAGTAAAAAAAGAGGTGGTAGTGGTTGGCAAAGTTATGTCAAAAGTCACACCTTTATGAGTTTGTGGGAGAAATGACAAATTGCCTTATAGTTTATGGGAGAAATGAAATTGAAATGACACATGACTTAAAGGTTGCCTAAAAGTCTATGGGAGAAGGGAGAAATGAAAAATTTCCTTATAGTTTATGGGAGAAATGACACATGTACAAGGTTTTCCTTAAAGTGGTAGTGGTTTATGGATATTAAAATGAATAACTTCTATTTTTGTTCCAGAGATTGACTGTAGGGGCATTTACTAGATATGTCACCTTTGAGAGAATATGAGATCCAGAGGCTACCTAGCCCTTTACAGACTCTTCCTTTAGAACTTGTACAAGTTAACACTCAATAGACAGACTAAAATCCTATGGAAGTTTAAAATCCTATGAGAGTTCAGCCATTTTAGCTTCAATTTTTAGGCCTTAAAGTTTGCCTTGAATTAATGGGAGAAGGCCTTTATTTTGTGGGATAAATGACATTTACATGGTTTGAAAAATTATTTTATGCACTTACTAAAACAACTAGTGGTAGTAGTTGATGAAGTTATGTCAAAAGTCACACCTTTATGAGTTTGTGGGAGAAATGAAAAATTGCCTTATAATTTGTGGGAGAAATGAAATAGGGATGACACATGCCTTAAATTTTGCCTAAAAGTTTACGGGAGAAGGGAGAAATGACACATGTACAAGGTTTTCCTTAAAGTGGTAGTGATTTATGGATATTAAAATGAATAACTTCTATTTCTGTTCCAAAGATTGACTATTGGGGCATTTAATGGATATCTCACCTTTGAGAAAAGATGAGATCCAGAGGTTACCTATCCCTTTACAAGCTCTACCTTTAGAACTTGTAGATGTTAACAGTCAACAGATAGACTAAAATCCTATGGAAGTTCAAAATCCTATGAGAGTTCAACCACTTTAGGTTCAAGTTTTAGGCCTTAAATTTTTCCTTGAATTAATGAGAGAAAGCCTTTAGTTTGTGGGAGAAATAACATTTACATGGTTTGAAAAATTATTTTATGCACTTACTAAAACAAGTTGTGGTAGTGGTTGATGAAGTTATGTCAAAAGTCAGACCTTTATGAGTTTGTGGGAGAAACGATAAATTACCTTATATTTTATGGGAGAAATGAAATAGATATAACCCATGCCTTAAAGTTTTCCTAAAAGTTTATGGGAGAAGGGAGAAATGAAAAATTTCCTTATATTTTATGGGATAAATTAAATAGAAATGACACATGCCTTAAAGTTTGCCTAAAATTTTATGGGAGAAGGGAGAAATGACACATGTACAAGGTTTGCCTTAAAGTGGTAGTGGTTTATGGATATTAAAATGAAGAACTTCTTTTTTTGTTCAAGTTATTGACTGTAGGGGCATTTATTGGATATGTCACCTTTGAGAAAAGATGAGATCTAGAGGCTACCTGGCTCTTTATAGACTCTGCCTTTAGAAATTGTACAATTTAACACTCAACAGAAAGACTAAAATCCTATGGAAGTTCAAAATATTATGAGAGTTCAACCACTTTAGGTTCAATTTTTAGGCCTTAAAGTTTGCCTTGAATTAATGGGAGAAATCCTTTAGTTTGTGGGAGAATGACATTTACATGGGTTGAAAAATAATTTTATGCACTTACTAAAACAACTAGTGGTAGTGGTTGATGAAGTTATGTAAAAAGTCACACCTTTATGAGTTTGTGGTGTTAGTGATCATTAATTTTTACCTGTGTAAATGACTAAATACTTGTCCTAGATTTTTAGAAACAAAATTCATGGATCTTGTGATTTCTAGAAATCTCACTACCTTCATTATCCTTAGGATAATTTTTTCACTCTTCTACTACTCTACGATGCCTTGGCCAGCCTACTACTCCTGAAGAGTCCCTCATAAAGCCTAAGTCACTCATTCCCATCCTATTTTTTACACCTATGGTTTGGACACTCCATTTTGCCTCTGCCTACTTTTCACCATGCTGACCTAATGCCTCAAAGCCTTCAAAAACCCAAATTTTCCTCTAAAAACTCCTCAAGAAGATCAATTTCAGTGGTTTGTGAATCTTCAAAATGATCTAGCTTGTCAAAAATAACTCAGTTCCCTCCTCTTTCCTAAAAATCCCCAAGTCAAAACTTCAGTCCATAGAAGAGTTAAAAACCCCCTCTCTAGGCTCTTTAGATAAATCAAATTTTTTAGTTTCTAGGATGGTAATGCATAAAGGTGCGTCAAAACCCTATTTTTACCTCCAAAGCTTGATTCAATTTTTTCAGTCAAAGACCTATTCCAGAGGACATACCAATAAATCATGTAGGGTCCCCTAGGTTATGCATTACTTTGGTTTTCTAAAAGCTCACTGTTTTACATGTGCCCAAGGATGAAATCAAATGAAAGGGGCATCACTTAAAGAAAGGCTGAACTTATCCTTTTCCAAAAGGTATCAAAGGCATCCAAAGGTACCTCCTTGATCAAAGCATTATAGTCTACAAAAGGACAGTTTACCTATGTTAAAGAATTTATGCAGGAATTATTTATGATAGTTATCAGCAGAAGAAAGGTAGGGTAAGAAGCCAAAAACTCCTCAAGGGCATCCACAACAGGAGAAATGCAACATGCTTGAGTTTACAAAGAGTATCATTGGTGTCATGACCAATTTTTTGTAAGTTTTTGCCCAACAAAGAGCCCATGCATAGGATCATGAAGACAATGGTACATAAGCACAACTGTGCACAAATCAAAGATTCAATAAACAAGAAATCAAAGTGAAAGGCCTCCTTGGTGACTGCAGGCAAAGCTTAAAAATGATGTTAGAGAATAACTTATAAGTCTTATTTAGGCACACTCTTTCACTACACCAAAAGGAATAGATTGAGAAAAGTATCAGTGTGAAGGAGACAAAACTCTCCAGTATAGTCAATTTCCATCAAAATGGTCAAAGAAAGAGATCAAAGGTTTAAAATTTCAAAATGGAGAAACCAAGCAGATCATCAGTTTGCTGAGTAAGTGACTAAAACTACCAAAATTTCAAAGAATGAAAAAGAAAACAAAACAATGTATTATGGCACCTATAATAAACAGAAGTGGCCAAAGGAAAAGAAGGTGTGTTTGGAAACCTCCAACAGAGATCATTTTTTGCTTAAGGTTATCTCCTGCATGAAAGAGAAAAATAGATGTCAATGAAGGTAAAAATACCAAAAGCAAAAACATTAGACAAGTGGGTTTTACCCCAAATTATTTCTCCCAAAGGGTATAAAAGACTTTGGTTATCATTTAAAATCATTTTTTCATAGGAAAAAAGAGAGAAAAACTCCCAAAGCATAGAATTCAGGGTTTCTGGAAAAAGTTTTGGGCAGGAGGAAACCACACAACGTTCCTGAAGATTTATGCTATGCACCTGTGAGTGCACCCCGCATAAATTATAAAGGGGTGCTACACACTTGTAGGATTGTGCTACGCACAGAGGCGTGCAGCAAACTGCCCGAATCCTTGTGCAACGGCTGCCCGCTATGCATTGTTCTATGTGCAGAGGCATGCAACAAATTGCCCGACACCTCATACAAGGGCCACTAGCTGTGCATTGTGCTACGCGCAGAAGCGTGCAGGAAATTGCCTGACTCCTTGTGCAAGGGCCACCCACTGTGCATTATGCTACGCTATGGGTCATGCAGTCTCTGCCTGGAGGACCTGACAGCTAGTGCAGGGTCTTCCGTGCTGCGCTCCTGCTATCCGTTCAGGGTTGCCCGACAGGACGTGCAAAAGGCACCTAACTAGCCCGTGCTACGCTCCTGTGACCCTTTGCTCTAGCTAAGAATTTTATAGGTATTTAGATTTTTTACCTACCTTTCAAAATACTTTTTAAAGGTAAAGTATAGAGAAGTGTGGAGGGAAAGCTTAAAGGGAATTTGACAAAACCCAAAAAAGAAAGTAAAGTCCCCTTGTTTGTAGACATAGATAATTGAAAAACACATGTCCGTCCACACACTACAAGCACAATGAGGATAAAAATGTCTAGAGAAGAAAATGTTGACAGTGGCGAGAGGGGCCAAAGGCCTAGAGAATAGTAGAGGAAGGGTGGGAAAGAAAATAGGTTTGAGCCTATAAACACTAAGGAATTGACAACCTCTCCTACTATAGTTTCATGTTTCCAAGAAGTAGGATGCTTTGAGTTCTGCGAGAAAGTGCAGAAAGTCCAAAGTCACCCTCAATTGACCAAAATTTTTGTCCTTAACCTCCATGACCACCATTTAAATCTAGCTAGAGTTAATTTTGAGCTAATCACCAATGCAATCTCTATGGCCAATGGAATACCTTGCATGGGGGAGGAACAATTCAAACAGGTGTATCTGGAGCTAAGACATTATCAGGCCTTCTTAAAACCAAGTTGCCACGTTGATTGCAAGACCATTTTCCCCTTTTCTCATTTGTTGGATAGATATGCTCCTTTCATGAAGATCATTATGAAATAATTCATCTGTGAGGGTAAGTTTTCCAGATTCTACTCCTACCACATAAGACTACTCATGCATTTTACTAAGGTCAAACTGCTCGATTTTCCCTACTACATTTGTAAAAGTATTGATAAAATGTCATCCATTGTGCAAAAAAGGCCTCCCTCCCAAAAAATTTCAAGTCTTTTCCACCATTCCCTCATCAAAATGATTTCCTTACACCAATTGGAGCAACAAGGCATCCCATGGGAATTTTTCATCGCCCATGGTGTTTTCACAAACCCACATCCTCTTCCTCTGCAAAGTTTACCATCATCATCTCAAATTCCTCCTCCCACACCTCCATCACCCTCCACTGACTGTGATTCATCCTCTTCACATGAATCCTCTCCCAAAACAAACCTCCCTCTCTCACCTTCCCCTAAATCCTCATAACATGAAGAAAGCAGTGACAAGGAAGAACATGATAGTCAAGAAGAAAATGACAGTCAAGGAGAAGAAAAAGTGATGAAGAGGAGGCATATGAAAGCAATAAAGAAGACAGTGACAAAAGAAGTGGGATAAATGATGAAGAAGTTAACAAAGAAAATAGTGATGACAAAGAGGAAGAAAACAGTGACCAAGATGAACATGACAATCATGAAGAAATTGATGACCAAGATGAACTGGCAGTTATGAAGAAAGTGCTGACAAAGAGGTTGATGATGAAGAAAGTAGTGAAATAAAAAGTGAACAAGAAGGCAAAGGCAGTGAGCTAAATGAGGATGAGGAAATCAATGACAACCCAAGTACAGAGGAATATTTTGATGAGTAAAATGATGAAGGTGAAGAATAAAATAGTGAGCCCAATAACAGTGATAAAAAGAGCAGTGACATAGATGAAGATAACATTCAAGAAGAGGGAGAGTTTGAAGATAATTGCAGTGGACAAGACAAACAAGACAGTGGGAAGAAAATTAAATAAAACTCACATAATGAGGAAGAAAGTGAAAATCAAAGTAAAGCAGAGACTAATAAAAGTGCCTCTAACAGTGACCCCACAGGAAAATGTTCGCAGTCAAGAAGAGGAAGAGTTTGAAAGTGAAAATAGTGGGCAAATCAATGTGGGTATAGACATACATAATGAGGCAGAAAATGATAGCCATGGTGAAGAATAAGATCATGACAGTGCTCATGAACAAAGCAGTGATAACGAAGAAACAAATTCTGAGGGCAAAGACAGTAGGCATAGCAGATGAAGAAAGAAATGAAGATGCCTCTGACAGTGACTCCACAGAAAATGCAAGCAATAATACAGGGAATGAAGATGCAGAGACAGAGACAAAATTTGAACTTGAGTGGAGTGGGCCAGATCATGAATAGGAGGACAGTCATGAAGATACATATGTACAAAGCAATGATGAAGACACCTCTAATGTTGCAAATACATAGGATGATAATCATGAAAATCTTGACAGTGACACTAGCATGAGGGAAAATGAAAATGCCTCTCAAGAAGGCAGTCAAGAGAAAAGTGAGGAAGACACACATAAATAAATCATCAGTGAAAAGACAAACAACCCTAAGGTCACCAATGATCAAGGTATTAAAGTGAAAAATGTTAAAACTTTTACTCTCACTTACCAAAGAGGATCAATACAAGTGTTTGCTGCCTCTAAGAGGCAAGGGACTTTGCAATCTACTTCAACTCAACCATTGGATAAAGTTAAGCGAAAAATGAAAGAAGAAGAGGAAGATCATGAGAAAGAAAGAGAGTTTGAACTCATTCACATAGATAGTGATGATGAGAATGAAACAAGAATTTCAAACTCCCTCCTCCAAGACATGAATGCACAAATCAAGGACTTGGAGGCTGAATTAGAAAGAGAAAAGGATGTGATTCACTTCTATCAGATGGAAAACAAGCAAATGAGTGCCCAACAAGCCATGCATGAAGCAAGAACACTCAGGTACCGGAAAGAGGCTCAAAGGGCACAAGTGAAGTTGGCAGAATTCATGGGTGCTTATGAGGATCGTAGTGATGAGGAGGGTTAAACTATAAGGAGACCTAGAACTATGGCTCTATGGAAAGAAGTGGCAAAGCAGAGAGAAGAAGAATCAACCCAAGCAGAACAAATTTCTCTCCAAGAACTCCTTACACTAGAAATTGAACATGACAGGGAATCATGGCTTGAGAGGGCTAACATTCACCTTGAGGCCAAGTTGGAGAAGGCCAATAAAGACTTGGATCTACAAAGGAAAATGGCTAAGCTTTATGCTCAAAGGGACCAATTTGCAAGGCAAGAACTCAAAAGGGCCAAAATTGAGATCCAAGCACTAAAGGAGGAAAAGGACCAAGCTAGCCTTGGTATTTTGGCTCAAACTTCTCTACAGGTCTTCCAGGACCCATGAGGCACTTTCCTACCAAATTTGGGAGAAATTGAACAAGTCTTTGTTTTTTTAAAATTTTGAGGCTAGGAGCACAACACACCTGGTGCTACGCTCTTTTTCAGAAAATATTCAATAGAAAATCCTTGCATTTTTTGGATTTCTCATCATGAGAGGAGCATGTTCACCAATTTTCTGCTCAATTGGAGTTGTTTTGATCTCCCAAAAGGGTCAAAAACACTCATTTTTCATTATTCTGCTCTCTTTTCAGGACATGTGTTGCGCTCCTACCAGTCTTCAAATTTTCACTTTTTGGATAGGTTGTAGAGGTCATTTCAGAAAACCAAAGATATATGTGGAAAATATACTTCAAGGCCTTTCCAATAAGCCATCATGGAGCCTTATCCGACATTGGGAAGGCCTTCAAAACACTACTGTAAGAAGACATATTTCTTTTGTTCCTGTGCTATGCTCCTGGCATGAAATTTCAAATTTGACACACAGTGCTACACTCCTGTGATTGACAAGGCATAATGTGCATTTGACAGGTTTTGTAGGTTTCTCAGAGCCTAAAGGTCAATTTAATTACTAAAAATAATCGAAAAGATATTTATTTTAGATATTTTCTGCCTCGGGCCTTGCAAGGCCTCAAGGACAATAGGGATACTTTTGTTTATCCAATGGACTTCTAAATACTCTATTGGGTTTCTCTCCTATTTTCTTGTTATATAAGGCATGAGGGTTCATTGTAATAGTGGGCTTTTGATGTGTTTAAGATAAATACATGGTTTTTGGAAGTTGGAGAACAATTTAATGTTGTGGAGCTTGTGGATGACTTGCCTTGGTTGATAGTGATGAAGGCTTGCTTGCTGGATTCCTGAGTTTAGTTAATGGTGAATTATCTCTTATTTTTTCATTTTTTTCGTGTTTTTCATACGCCCATATTTCTATATTGCAATAGCTCAGAAGAGTATAAGATGAGAAATGTTTTTTGAGGCACCTCAATCCTCCTGTTCGCTATTGTCTTCATGTTTTCCTCTGCTGGGTTAGTTTAAGGAATTATTAGTTTCTCCTTAGGCCCACCTAAGCTTTTCTATTTCATTATTGGATTAATATTCTAGTTTACAAACATGATTGATGGTAAGCCTTGCTTGTTTTATGCTATCTAACCTTTGTCTTGAAATCTCTCTTTGATGTATTGATTGATTAGGTTAAGCCAAAGAGGTCTTGTTTCGATCTTTCCCTTTGTATATGCTTATCAGTTTGCCTCAAAGTTATTTATAGTTTAATTAATGATGTTTAGGCATTCCCTCTTCATTTATTGGTGTTATTTGTCTCTTATATGTTTTCAAATCTTGAAAGTAGAATCATTGAAGTTAGATAAGTTGTCTTACTTTATTTTGTTCCACTAGATTGTATATCTTGAATGTGTATTTGTTTAAAAGTATTATCATTGAGAAAATGGTGTGCCCTATCTCATGACTAGTATATTTTGCTTATTAGTATTTGATATCTCTCTGTTCATAGGTATTTGACAAAGGATTCTTAACTTCCCTTTTCCCTACCTTGGTTCCCAAACTTAATTTCCATTTCACCTCACACATAAACTTTAAAAATCCATTAACTACACTAAATTTTCCCTGTGATGTACCCCGATTCATTATTGAGATATCAATGGCTTCATTGACTCCATATCCAAATTGATTTAATAACCTCTCACTCCACCTATCCTACTTGATCATCTTACCCCAACCAAAACAAACAAACAAACCTACACTTAACAACTAGCCTAAAATAAAACACTTAAAGCAAACAAGTTCACATCCTTCACATAATAGAGAGAGCCTTCTCTGAGCCTAGGAAGGCTAGGTCCTAGGACTCTAAAGACTAGTCCGATGTTACCCTATGCATTTGGTCTACCAATCTGCTAAATCACGAGACACCAACATAATGGCGATCACGGTGGGACCTTCTGAGTAAGTCACAAGCTGAAACATTCTATATCCATTGATTCATTGCCACCTCATCACCAACACCAAAATAATGTCGATCATGGTGGGAATTAGTACATAGTAGCCTAAAAACTCTTATATACTCATTTAAACTCTAAGTTAAGCTTAGAAAATCAACTGATAGCCAAAGAGTATAATCTGGTTGTCTCACCATCCTAGAAAAATGATGACTCAGCTATAGGACACTCTTACAAACCTTAAGGCTACATATAGAAACTCAGAAAACCCCAAAACATTCCTAGATTGTATTCTTGTCGGTATTGGTGGTGGTTATAGGCACATACCTTTAAAACAACTAAAAATATCCACCTGGTGACTCCACTAGCTTCCAGTAGGCCTTCTAACTTTACTAGTGTCCATAGAATCCTATAGGATTGTGTCGAATTAACCCTGAGGATTCCATAATCCTAGTCACACACAGTGTGAGTTTAGCAAAAACCAAGAGAGGTAAACTTTTCAGAAAAGTTCAAAAACTTTCAGCCTTTCTAAATTTTGAGGTTGAAATCTGGCTTCGCGAATAATCAATACCATATCTCATCCGGACCCAAACCCTCCTACTATAGT
This sequence comes from Pinus albicaulis, assembly GCA_034641835.2. Taxonomy (NCBI): domain Eukaryota; kingdom Viridiplantae; phylum Streptophyta; class Pinopsida; order Pinales; family Pinaceae; genus Pinus; species Pinus albicaulis. The sequence continues at coordinate 266,531,072 of CM076570.1, read as the reverse complement.
TGATGACCCAGAAAGGATTTTGTGGCAAACTTCTAAAACTAGAAACTTAACTACTGTTAGGACCATTCATAAATCAAGCTCTGTCCCTGAACAACTCACAACCTTGCAAGATTCTTAGTTTGACTTGAACCATACAAAAAAACTTTTCCGGACCAAGTCACACAGTGAGATTGACCATACTGAACTCGAGCCCATAGATTTGCAATAGGGTTCTAATAGAGAAGCCTTTCCTTCCATCCCACCTGATTTTCAGCTTCTCCACCACTTCAGCTCTTTACATACCAAATATGCTCAGAATGAGTCTGCTGTTCCAAGCACCTCCACTACACCCATCCATATTACCGTTGTGCAAACCACCCCACTTCATCCTACACCTCATATCACAAATCCTTTGCTTGTAAGTCCACCATTAGCTCCTATCATGGTAGCTTGGTATGCTCCCCTAGTTTTACCACAACCTTTGGTACCTTTGCCAAATGATTACCAGTCTAGAACCCCTCACTTTACCGGGGTTGAATCTACCAATGCCCAACAACATGTAGATAGAATAAATGATGCTTTTGACTACATGGAATTATAAGAGGAAACCATGAAGATGAGTATGTTCACCCAAAGCCTAGGAGGAGAAGCTAAAAAATGGTTTAAGAACTTGACTCCCAACAACATACATGATCTCCCTTCCCTTTACCAAACTTTCATAAAAATGTGGGAAATTAAGAAAACCCTCTCTAGATCCTCTAAGAATACAGCAATCTTAAAAGAAACATTGGGGAAAGTGTCCAAGACTATTGCACTAGATTCAATAGTGTTTACAACGCACTACCACCAAACATGAAACCCCAACTAGGCCTAGCCTTAGCTAAATTTCTGGAAGGTTTTGAACCCAACATGGCCTATTAGCTAAGAGAAAGAGAGCCCCTAACTTTAGGGGACATGAAAAATGGAGCTATAAGTGTAGAGGCCAACTTAATTGAAAAGAGAGCTAGGCTAAGATCAGAAAAGAGGGTAACCTACAAAGACGAAACCATGCCCTCAACCTCCTCATCTAATTCCAAGATTGACAACCTACTTAGAACCATGGATAGAATGATGGAGAGAATAAGAATAAATGAAAGAGCACATTCTAGGGAGAACCAACCGAATCCCCAAAACAAAAACCAGAATCAGAACTTCAGAAGAGACCCACCCCAAATCAGACAAAGGGAAAATGATCAACAAATCAGGCCACCCTTCCAAGATAACTATGTAGATGAAGGGGAAAGAGGTATTGAACAGCCAGATGAAAATCACCTAAACTTAATAGGCTCTGATAACGAGGGTGATTTTTTTCTCATAGAAGAAGAACAAGGTTTCTTCTCCTTGAATCTAAATGAAACAAGCCATGAAGATTTTGAAGACTACAATTTGGGATTGGAAAACGCCATAATCGAAGTCCACAAGAATATGACCTTAGGAGCAAGAAAAAACAATACAACTCCAAAAAAAACAACTTAGACACTGTTGTTAGGAAAGCCCCCGAAAACATTCTTAAAATAACAATAGACAACAACAACACCATGGCTAAGAAAATTGATCCTAACAAAGATAAAACTAGCCAACCAAATGGTGACACAAGCTACCCTAGTACCTCTACTAGTGGCCCTGAGAAAACTCTTTTAACCAAATCACAAATTATAATTAGCAAATTGAAAATGTAGAAAAGTTTATGGTTGATAAAATTGATGTAAATATGTCCAAAACCCAAGTACCTTTCAATTTTGAAGGAGAGATTGCTAAAATCAAAATAACAATCCCTCTCACTGAACAGGTAGCTCAGGATATGTACAGGTCCCAAGTTCTAAAAGTTCTAAACATAGGAAATGATACCAATACTATGAATTTGACGGATGACAAACCAGATCTGTTGTTTGGACCTGAATTAGATGGAAACTACCAAGAAGGAGCCATTCCCCATTTCTTTGTTAGCCTAAACATACATGACAAAATATTACATAATTCCATGGTAGACTCGGGTGCCTCTCACAACCTCATGCCAAAGGCAGTGATAGAGAAATTAGGACTATAAATAACCAGGCCCTACAAATATCTATACTCCTTTGATTCAAGCAGAGTTAAGTACTTGGGCCTAATCAAATATTTATGTGTCAATCTAGCACAAATCCCTGCTAAGAGCCTGGTTATGGACATAGCAGTGGCTGAAATCCCTCCCAAATATGGCATGATTTTGTCCTGATCTTGGGGAGCCAAGATGCTGGGAAACCTCCAACTTGACATATCTTATGCTACCATCCTGATTTTTAACCAAACAAGGAGATTGTACCGGGAGTCTCACATGAAGTATATGGTTAGTAGCTTAGGTAAACCCAACAACACCCTAGTTTATTCCATTCATTCAGACTTAGACTCATTCATCTTGTACAATGAAAATTACCTTGACGAACAAGTGAATGAAAATGGAAAAGATATAGGCACACTACAACAACCAAATCAGTCCCTCTATGATGAGTTCGACAGTCAGAACTATCACAACCCTGAAAAACCACATAATGTTAAAACTTAACTTGAATTTCTGCAAATTGAAAATTAAATTTCAAAACCAAAAAGTAGTTTACAATCTAAAATAGGTCGCTCAAATAAAGGACAAACCTCAAAGACAGAACTTTTTCCTTTTACCAAACCAGAAGTACTAAAATACCCTCACAGAACAAAAATCTTTAGGAATCTGGATCCAGATAGTCTTATGTTTTTACCTTACCTAGATGCTTCATCATCCAAAATTTTTGTCCCTTCAAAAGAGCTATCAACCCCCAAAAATATTACTATGGATCCCAAAGAAATCTCTACTAAAGCTGATATAGAGGAGTATAGCATGGGTAGCCTTAAGGAACCTAAAATGATTGACTTGTTCAGAATTTAATCACTACACAAAAAACAAAAAAATGTGAAACTATACAAAAGGTTTTAGAATGCTTATGTATATAGGGAGGCTAGTTTAAAACCTTATGACACAGACATTGTTCTAAGGAGCCCTCTTTTCAAAAAAGATCATAGAAACCTTGAGCAATTTGTGTCACTTAGAAAGAAGGCAAAGGGACATAGGTTGTGTATAGATTTTAGGTACCTAGATCAACCCTCCCTAAAGAACAAATACCTTTTTCCCAAGATAGATCATGATTTACAAGGGGTAGGGGTTTCTAACCTGATTTCATTGCATGATAATGTTTCAGGTTACCATCAAATGATACCACTTCAAATAAATCATCTTAAAGACTTTTTCAAGTTTCCTGGGAGAAATTACATATTTAACCAAATGTTTCTTGGGCTAAAGAGTGCTGGAAACACCTTCCAAAGAACTATGAATCCTATTTGCAATTTGTTCACTATGGTATACCTTGATGACATCATCATTTGTTTCAAATATGATAAAGAATACTTCTTCTACCTAAAGAAGATCTTTGACAAAAACAAATTTGGGGAACAAGAGTCAAAGAAGAAGCACCAAGGAGAACATGGATTGTTTGAAAATTCTTGGAAAAGTACTTATAATATGTTTGCAAATAGAGGTAACTATATTTTCTATTTACAAGAGCTGAATGGACAAAGAATGTTACGAGATCCTTTTGAAGACAGGATGTTGAAACACCATTATTATAAAAATCCTTAGCTTTAGGCCTGCACTCGTTGTACATACCATTGTTTGATAAAAGGACATAAAGAGAAAAACATAAAAGCATAGAAAAAATAGAAAAAGAGGGCAGATTCAAAAAAAAGGTATAGGCCCATGCCCAAAAAATAGTCTAGGTAGAGAATAAGAAGAGTTCACTAGCATAATCTCAACTCTTGGAAGAAATAAGTGTAGAAGTAAAGAGTTTGTCTTTTCTTTCAAAAGAAAAAAATGTCAATGGGCCTGCTAGTTCAAGTGCACCCAAGGAAGAGAAAATGTTTAGAAAGTAGGTTGGGTAGGTAGAGATGAAGTTGAGCTAATCATGCTTTCAGATTATCAAAATCACTACTTTAGGGAAGCAACAAAAAAGAAAAGAAGAAAAATATGCCTAATGGATGAGGCACTGGTATTCATAAACCAAGAGATCTGAAAATTCTGGACACTTCCTGAAGAGGAGTTTCCCTCCCCAAGTGGAGCCACTATTATTCATCAATAATTTTTACCTGTTTAGATGACTAAATACTTGTCCTAGATGTCTAGAAACAAAACTCATGGATCTTGCGATTTCTAGAAATCTCATTGCCTTCATTATCCTTAGGATAATTTTTTCACTCTTCTACTACTCTATCATGCCTTGGCCAGCCTACCACTCCTAAAGAGTCCCTCATAAAGCCTAAGTCACTCATCCCCATCCCATTTTTTACACCTATGGTTTGGACACTCGATTTTTCCTCTGCCTACTTTTCATCATGCTAACCTAATGCCTCAAAGCCTTCAAAAACCCAAATTTTCCTTTGAAAACTCCTTAAGCAGGTCAATTTCAGTGGTTTTTGATCTTCCAAATGATCTAGCTTATCAAAAAGAACTCAGTTCCCTCCTCTTTCCTAAAAAGCCCCAAGTCAAAACTTCAGTCCATAGAAGAGTCAAAATCCCCCTCTCTAGGCTCTTTAGATAAATCAAAGTTTTTAGTTTCTATGATGGTAATGCATAAAGGTGTGTCAAAACCCTGTTTTTACCTCCAAACCTTGATTCAAGTTTTTCAGTCAAAGACCTATTCCAAACGACATCCCAATAAGTCATGTAGGGTGCCCTGGGTTATGCATTACTTTGGTTTCCTAAAAGCTCATTGTTTTACATGTGCCCAAGGATGAAATAAAATGAAAGGGTCATCACCTAAAGCAAGGGTGAACTTATCATGGTCCAAAAAGGTATCGAAGACCATGCATAGGATCATGAAGACAGTGGTACATAAGCACAAATGTGCACAAATCAAAGATTCAATAAACAAGAAATTAGAGTGAAAGGCCTCCTTAGTGACTGCAGGAAAAGCTTAAAAATGATGTTAGAGAATAACTTATAAGTCTTATTTATGCACACTCTTTCACTACACCAAAAGGAATAGATTGAGAAAAGTATCAGTGTGAAGGAGACAAAACTCTCCAGTATAGTCAATTTCCATCAAAATGATGAAAGAAAGAGATCAAAGGTTCAAAATGTGAAAATGGAGAAACCAAGCAGATCATCAGTTTGCTGAGTAAGTGACTAAAATTGCCAAAATTTCAAAGAATGACAAAGAAAACAAAATAATGTATTATGGCACCTGTTGTTGAGCCCTAGAATTGTCTTCTCTTTTGCAAACCTTCACTTCATTTCATCATTTCTTTATCACTTCATAAGCCTAAAAATCAATGAAGAATGATCAAGATTGCTTAAAGGTTACATACAAATGATTAACATGTTGTATTTTCGTGATTTTTGCTGTTTTAATAATTTTGAACAGTTTAGCTACAGAATCCAGGCATTTTGTAGCTAGTCAAGCGTTCCACAGCTATTTTTGTATTTAATTATGATGCAGGTGTCAATTGGATAAAAGGCGCACATGGCTAGTTCTCAAATCTTCCCTACATGATTCCTTCCTATCCACAAGGATTGAATCGAAAACTGGAGGTGTCTAATCCAATGGTCAAAGCAAGAATCAAAGAAATTATTTTCTACAGGAATTAGGACTCCTGATTTGCTTTGCAGAAAATCACGAGTCTCAAAAGAGTGTCAATTCAATTTTAACTTGAATATTACACCTGTACCTATTTTTGTTTGACATTAGTTATGAATTTTCATATAAATTAAGCTCTGTAGAACCAAGAAAAGACGGTTGATAACATATTCAGAATTACAGTGATACTCTGTTTTTCAAGCACTATTTTAATAAAAGGAGATTAGCCTTGATTTTGTTTTGATTACAATTTTAAGGAGCTAAAGGATTACACTGAATTGGTAGTAGAGGGCCCCTACTATTCAAGGAGGTTTCATGTGTTTTCTAGCTAAGTCATTTTAATTTCTATTTTAGTATCTTTCTTTACTTCTAGCTTTCTAGCTTTCTTTCTTATTTCACAGTCATTGTGTTTCCCTAGGTTCAGTTTATTGAATAATAACGAGTGACTTATAAGTACAATGATTGTTTCAGAATTTTATTTTATGTCATAGGAGATCCTCATTACACTACAATTAATCTCTTTCAAAACTATTCCAATAAAATTTGATTGAATGAATAAGATTTAGTTGTAATTTTTTTGAGTTATTGATTGTTTCAACATTTTATTTTATGTCATAGGAGATCCTCATTACACTACAATTAATCTCTTTCAAAAATATTCCAATAAACTTTGATAGAATGAATAGGATTCAGTTGTAATGTTTGAGTTATTAGTTGTTTTCATTTCTTGAATCTTCAATTAAGCTGCAATATCCATGGATTAGTATTTCTAGTTTTCATCATTTCTTAATTAAAAAATAGACTCCAAAACCTTGTAAATAAAACTATGCTTTAATTCATTTGACAAAATTTCCTTTTCCTTCCTTTTTAAATAGATTTAATCTCATCTTTCTAGTTTAGAATAGAATGCTAAGGATCAAAATATAAAAACTCCCAAAACATCAACAAAACATTAAAACAACGAAGTAAGAAAAGGGGACACTTAGGCACATACAGTGCATTACACTTCATTAGTTTACTAGCCGTAGTCGATAATTTTTGTTAACAATTTAGGACACTAAATTGACTAAACATTTTGGCGCCATTGTCGGGGAAGTGTAACTAGGTAGCCTTATTTCTTACATCCCAAAAACAATGATATGCGTAGAGAAAGAGACTCTAGGGGTAGATTTATAAGAGGCATAGGCTTAATCCCCACAATACCAATCACTCCACCAAGACCAAGAAGTAGCACACCTCCATCTCAAACCCATATTCCATATTATCTTGGTCATAGGCTTCCAGAAGTTTTAAGATCAGATATCCAATCAGGAAGATATCCCACTTCATCCACTGAAGCCATTCTAGAGGAAGAAGATCCAAGGACTCCTACAGGTGGAATAACCTTTTTCACTTCCACAAGAGAATATATTCCAGCAGAAGAATTACAAATCCCTAGTGAAGAGGAAGAGGAGGAATATTTCTTCAATATACCCTTGATAGAAGAACCAGAAGAACAATTAGTTCTCCATACTGAACCTTATATTAGTTTGGAAGAATCTATCATGGCAGGAAGGGGAGAAGAAGCTGGAGAAGGGGAAGGAGAAATATTTAATGGACAAAACTTGCTATTTGGAGGCAGTAGAAGTAGAGGAGGAGATAGAGGAAGAGGAAGATAAAATGCAGAGGGACGTAGAGGTAGAGGAAATGCAGAAGGAGGTAGAGGTAGAAGGGGAATTGAAAGCTCCTTTCGATTCCCTATAATAGATGAAGAAACAAATGCTACCATGAAAAATATCTCACCCTTTGTTCTACAAAATTTTCATGGACTGAATAGTGAAGACCCTAAGACATTCTTATTTTAATTTGAAGTTCTATGCATAACTTATGACTATCTTCAAGATGCTCAAAAACTTAAACTTTTCCCTTCAACATTGAAAGGAGCAGCACTAAAATGGTTTATGAGTCTAATCTTTGGGTCTATTGGGACATGGAATGATATGAGGAAAGTGTTTCTAGAAAGATATCTGCATTACTATACACCAGTCAACCATAAGGAAGAAGTGTTCAAAATGATGCAAAAAGAGGATGAAAATCTGGAAAATTTACTTGAAAGATTTAACTATAACATTAAAAGGGAAAAAATGCAAAATTTAGATCAAGATACTTTGAAAGCTCTTTTGTTAAAAATAATTAGATATGAATGGATAGATATCCTTAACATGATGGGGAAAGGAGATATATATCAACTTTCATTACCTGATATAGGAGAACTGTGTATTAATATCTCAAGAGGAAAATCTAAAATTCTAAAAGGACCAAGAGACCCTGCCCTCGTAAGGGTAAACAAATCTGCAACTGGAAGAGTAAGTAGGGCAGAAATAGGAAATATGCTTGATGAATTCAAAACTGATATTCTAGGGAGTCTTTGTGAACAAATATATACCCTTAAGCTACAAAACAAGAAGAAATCTGAAACTGATGCCTTAGCAATATTTTGTCCCAAATGTAGAAAGAAGCATGCCTTGAGAGAGTGTCCTATTGATGCAAAAGTAATAGAGACTTGTGAAATTTGTTCAGAAAATCATGAGACAAAGAATTCTCCTTCAATCCCTAGCCTTAAAATTGTCTTTCAAGAAGAAACAACCACACATTCCATAGAATTTCTTAATTTTGTCTCTAGAAGACCTTGGCAAGGACCTCAAACACAAGGGTTTAATAATCAAATGTATATTCAACCCCCACCAAATTGGAATTCTTGGTAGCAACCTTGGCCCCAATTTCAAAATCAATCTCAATCTTGGGCTCAAGGAGCACAAAAAACTTATTATAGGTTCTCTCAATATTATCAATATCCACCATCTTATCCATCATATCCATCATATCCAAATTTTCCTCCTCAACAAAATCCTCAGCACAATCCACAACCTCAAAATCAGAATCAAATACCACCACTTCCATTACCATTTCCTTAGAAATAAAACCAGTTACCTGCCCAGCCAATACCAAACACCAACAATAAAAATCCTCAGAATACATATTATGATAGAAGGAAAACAATTTCCAACTTATTTGATTACTCCTTTAGACCTTAATGATGTCCAACGTAGGTCTAGAAGAATACTTGAAAAGAGGAAGCCTTCTATAATTATACAAGAACAAAATAATTTTGAGGAATATTCTCTACGGGTAATTAAAAGTTTTGAAGAGAGCACATCTCTTCAAAACCAAAATATGGAAAAGAAAAACAAAAAGAACCAGTGATTTCAACTTCTATGTTAGAGCAACCATCAACATCTATTACTACACCTCCCTTTCCTGAAAGATTACAAATTGATAAAGGTGTAGAGAAACAAATTATAATGCCTAACTATGATTTCCTAGATGAGCTGACAAATGTGCGTATTAAGATTCCATTATTACAAACCATCAAGGAGATCCCAATCTTAGATAAAACAATAAAGGAGTTGAGTATGAAAAAACCAGGAAGAAAATAAAAGAGATAAAAATAATACAACTAGTAGGAAAAATAGCAGACATAATGATGGGAAATATTACTATTCCAAAATATCTAGATCCTAGAAGTCCAGTTGTCAAAACACATATCAATGGAATTGAAATACCAAACACGTTAATTGATGTAGGAGCAGCAATAAATATCACGAATAAGCAAACCATGGAAAAACTAAAGCTTCCTAATCTTCTTTATACACCCACATTAGTACAGCTAGCAGATAGATCTATAATCAAACCAGATGGGGTATTAGAAGATATTTCAGTGTCCTTAGATTCTTGGGAGTACCCTGTGGATTTCATGATCCTAACTCCTAGAAATGATTTAGGAGGACATCATATTATACTAGGAATACCTTGGTTAGCTACAGATGATGCCTTCATTAGCTGCAGATCCGGTGATATGTACATCTCTGATGGTAGTTCAACCAAGAAATTTACTTTGTATCCTCCAGCAAGAACAATCACAGAAATAGATGATAATCAATGGATTAATGATGAAGAAGATATAAAACCTCTCTTAACTATTTCAAAAATTAGTGAAGATAGTCATATTCTAAATGTCCTATAAAATCATGAATCTTCTTCAGAATAAAAACATGAACAATTTCAAGAAGAATCCAATATTGAATTTTTTTCATCAAGAAAAATGTCTCTTTACTCCATGGAAGAATTTGGCAGCTCTACAATTGAAATATTTCTAGGAAAAACTTTAAACAGAAATAAAAACCTGAAAAAATCTCAACAAGAGAAGCTAGTTAAAATATTACAAAGACATTCCTCTGGATATGCATGGGAATACACTAATATGAAAGAGATTAACCCTAATACTTGCACTCATCATATCTACATAGAGGAAAAGCTTAAACCAATCACACAGCCTTAGAGAAGGATGAATCCAAACCTTTAGGAGATTGTTAAAGAAGAGTTGCAGAAATGGTTAAATGTCAAATTTATTTATCCCATTTCAGATAGTTAGCAGGTTTCTCCTTTGGTGATTTTACCCAAGAAAAATGGTAAATGGAGGGTATGCATCGACTACCGAGAATTAAACAAATCTACTCTTAAAAATCAGTTTCCTTTACCTTTTATAAATCAGGTGTTAGATACATTAGCAGGAAAAAAGTAATTTTCACTTTTGGATGGTTTCAGTGGTTATAATCAAATTCAGGTTGCACTTGAGGATCAAGATAAAACCACATTTACCTGTCCTTGGGGAACTTATGCCTACCGAGTATTACCTTTCGGATTGTGCAATGCACCTGTAACATTCCAAAGGGCAGTATTGGGAATATTTTCAGATCTAATACATGATTGTGTATAAGTATACATGGATGATTTCATAGTCTATGGTAATAAATTTGAATAAGCCTTAGAAAACTTAGAAAAATTTCTAAAAAGGTGTAAAGAAGCAAACCTTTCATTAAGTCATGAAAAATGTTTCATGATGTTTACTGAAGGGATTGTCCTAGGACATCATATCTCAGGAGATGGGATTAGAGTTTATGAGTCAAAAGTTGAAGTCATATCTAGACTATTAGTTCCAAGTTGTCAAAAAGATGTTAGGAGTTTTCTAGGATTTACAGGATACTATAGAATATTTATAGAAAACTTCACCAAGATAGCATCTCCACTTTTCAAACTACTCACCAAGGACTGTGAATTCAAATGGAATTCTGACTGCCAGTTAGCATTTGAAACCTTGAAAACAAAAATATCTGAAGAACCTATTTTAAGGGGACCTAATTGGAAATTACCTTTTCATATCTCAACAGATGCCTCAGATACAGCCCTAGGAGCTATGTTGGGACAAAAATACCTAATCCCATATGCCATCTACTATACAAGTAATAATTTGACTCCTTCAGAGTTGAATTATACTATAAATGGAAAATAATTCTTAGCTGTTGTTCATGTTATAAATATATTCAGACATTATATAATAGGCTATGAAACTTTTGTTCACACAGATCACTCTGCAATTAGGTATTTAATAAATAAATCAATCACTAATGGCAGAGTCATAAGATGGTTATTTTTTTTACAAGAATTTAACATCACCATTCTAGATAGGCCCATAAAACAAAATATAGTGGTTGATTTCCTATCTAGACTGCAAACCATTAAAGACAATACTCCGGTTGAAGATAAATTCCCTAATGAATATCTCTTTGCAATAACTACTCAAACTCCCTAGTTTGCAGACATTGCCAATTATATGGTTTCAGGAAAATTTACTTCAATTATGAATACAAAAGATAAAATAAGAATCATTTATGATGGTGCAAAATTTTCATGGATTGCTAATAAATTATACAAGACAGGTCCAGACCTTATTATCAGAAGATGTGTTCGAGAAGATGAGATTCCTGAGATTCTTAAGGCATGTCATGATGAACCTTGTGGTGGACATTTTTCTGACAAGAGGACAACTTATAAAATCCTTCATCTAGGATATTATTAGCCATCCATCTTTAAAGATGCTAAAGAATATGTCGAAAGGGTGTGATAGTTTCCAAAGGGTAGGGAAACCTTCTCCTTCAAGTGAAATGCCATTACAACCTTAGGTACATATTGAACCTTTTGAGAAATGGGCTTTGTATTTTGTAGGACCTATTAATCCTCCATCAAAACAAAAGAAGTATATCCTAGTTTTCACTGATTATGTCACTAAATGGGTAGAAGCCAAGGCATTACTTTTTGCTAATGAACTATATGTAGTTAATTTTATTTTTGAGGATATTTTTACTCGTTTTGGTGTCCCAAGAGAAATTGTCACAAATCAAGGAGCTCAATTCACGTCAAATATGGTGGAGAAAATGGTAGAGAAGTACAAAATCAGGCACAGGAAATCTACTCCCTACCATCCACAAGCAAATGGCCAAATGGAATCTACCAATAAGGTGATTGAATGGATTCTTACAAAGACTGTTCATTTACATAGAAGAGATTGGGCAGAAAGGCTTCATGAAGCCTTATGGGCCTACAAAACTGCATGGAGAAACACAACATGACACACTCCTTATGAACTTGTTTATGGAAAAAAGTCATGTTTCCCATAGAGTTTCAGATCCAAACTTTCAAGATGGCAGTCCAACTAGGACTAGATTTGACAGAAGCACAAACTAGAGAAAATTAATGAACTGGATGAGATTAGACGTGATGTAGTCCAAAGAACAAGCATAGTCCAATAACAAAGGACTAGATGGTGCGACAAATATATCTAAGAAAAGAAATTTAAAGAAGGTGATTGGGCATTCTTTTTTTATTCAAAATTCAAGGATTTTCAAGGTAAATTTCAAACCCATTGGCTTGGGCCATATGAAATTGAGAAAATATTTGAAAATGGAGCAATAAAGATTAGAACAACAGATGAAGGGAAGGTATCATTTCTTGTAAATGGGCACAGACTGAAATTGTATCATAAACCACTTTCAAGAGAAGAAATTGTCAGTAAATTCCAAGATAACATTGATATGAAGTTAGTGAAGAAGAATCCTTCTTCTTCACTAACTTAGTTGTATTTTTCTTCATTATATATATATATATATATACATATGAAAACCAATCAGTAATTGGCATATTTATACAGAAAGTGCAGGGTGAAAATCATAATTTTTCTAACACCCTATACTTTCAATTTTTCATTTTCTGCAACTAAATATTACAAGTTGCAGGTCCATTTTTCACTCCATACTTCACTCCACTCATATTTAATTCCATCCCATACTCATATTTCATTCTATTTCATGCTCCAATTTCATTCCATTCCATACTCATGTTCCATCTCATTCCATTGCATATCCATATTTCATAATCTTTTGATAGGTACATTCCACAGCAGTCTGTTCTATAGCCAATTCTGTTCTACAGCTAATCTAACTCTACAGCCTACTTCAATAAACAAAGGATCATAGTCAAAGGATACTATGGAGCTTAAAATATCAACATTCCACAAATGAAGGACAAACACAACAAGCATCAAAGTCAAAAAGGTCTGAGGTAAATTGTGCAAAGTTATTTTGATAGAAAAAATATAAAAACATGAAAAAGATACAATACTCCTAATCATGTGCCTCCTAAGTAAATCTATCATTTGAATTGATCTTACTTTATCATAAAACACCTCGAACATATCCCTTACCCTACGCTCCATAACGGTTCATCATTAATTAAGTGACTAACGATCAAAATCTTAGACGTGACCTATTAGGCCACATCTTTAGAAGATCGTATCATTTAGTTATGATTCCAAAGATCATCATAAATCTGTTCGCAGCTATTTCATTCTATATCAAACCCTCAACTTGATTATTTTCATCATTTGCCCATCACCTCGTTCATTCACCACCTCATTCAATCACTACTATTACATTCTGTAACTAGTTCATCTACAGGAACAAAGAAGTCATTTTAAAGGTGAGACATCCTTCAAAAACTAATCTTTCTTCAGACACAGGATCAGAAACAGAGCATCAGACCTTACAGCTAAAAAAAAGAAGTAATCCGTACAGAAAGAAATCAGGTTAATTGTAAGAACAGAACCAATTGGAGTTAATTAATTTGAAGGATACCGACAAGTTAAAGGGATATTACAACAAGTTGGGTGGTTGAGTTTTGTAGAAAACTTCAATGGGTTCCATAAAGAAATTACAAAATCATTTTCTAGATCATTTGATGGATCAGAAGTAGAAATTGGAGATATTAATTTTACCATAACAGAGTCATTTATAGCTGAAGCCACAGAATTTCCAAGACAATGAGAACGTTGGTTCAAGAATAAGGAGTTTCATAATAAGTCTTGGAAACAAATGCTGAAGAATCCAGGTATGGACATTACAATATTTAGGAAAGGAATTCCAAGCACAACTTTAAAAATTAAACAGAGAAACATGTTGTTAATTTTGCAAAAAATTATAACATGTGAAGGTAGATTTGGTACAATGTATGTTTATCATATCAGGTTTTTAGTGAATTTATTAAATGATGGAGAAATAAATCCTTTATTCTTGCTTAATATCTTGAAAAGAATGGCTTCCAATGTTCAGAAAAGAGTCCAATTTCTCGAAACTACTCTACACCACCATGGTTTAGTTAAAATTCTGATTGAATTCCATTTGAAGAAAATAGGAGATAACTGGGAAGAGTTTCTTTTAAGAAATCATTTTCAAGAGCTAGAGGAAACATCATCTAAAGAAGATACTGTTAGAAGAAGCAGGAGAAGAAAAATTGATAAAGCTGTTGAAAATAAACATGATACATCATCATAAGAAGAGAGTGAAGAATTGATTTCTAAAAAGTTGACAAATAATAGGAAACAGATTAGGGTTAAGAGAAAAGATAAGATAACAAGTGAATATACTGATAAAGAAAATGAAAATCAACCAAAGTTAAGGAGAAGTTCTAGACTCAAAGGAATAATGAAAAATACATTGGTTAAGAAAACAGGAATTATAAATGTTGAAGATGAAGAAACTCCGGTTCAAACACCAGTTGACAGATCTCCTTTACATCAGGTTGAAGAGGACCCTAATAGAGGAACTTCTGATATAGACACAGCTGAACAACAAATTTATGATTATGTGAAATCTCTGGAAAGAAAGGCCTCAGAAAATCAAGAAAGATCCCTCAGTCCACAAGAACCTCCAATAGAAACCATGAGAAAAGATAATTATGAATTGGAGATACTGAACAGACATATCACGAATGAGAATGAAATCTTGAGAGAACAACTTAAATTGAAGAATTCTATGAATGATACTCTCACTCTGCAATTGGGTACACTGCATAAAGAAAACAGGAAGCTAAAGAAGAGAAATAAGAAACTGAATAGGGCCCTCATAAATCTTAGGTTCAAATTATTCATGAGAAAACCTAGAATGACACTAACCACCAAAAGAAGCAGAAAGATAAGGCTGGATGTTCTAGTAGAGGTTTCAGAGCACATGGAATAAATTTTTGATGGAATTGCATGAGGACATGCAAGAGTTTTGCAGTGGGGGTATATTGAGCCACATAATTGTCTTCTCTTTTGCAAACCTTCACTTCATTTCATCATTTCTTTACCACTTCATAAGCCTAAAAATCAATGAAGAATGATTAAGATTGCTTAAAAGTTACATACAAATTATTAAAATGTTGTATTTTAATGATTTTTGTTGTTTTAATAATTTTGAACAGTTTAGCTTCAGAATACATGCATTTTGTAGCTATTCAAGCATTTCACAGCTATTTTTGTGTTTAGGTATGATTCAGGTGTCAATTGGAGAAAAGGCACACATGGGTAGTTCTCAAATATTCCCTACATGATTCCTTCCTATCCACAAGGATTGAATCGACAACTGGAGGTGTCTAATCCAATGGTCAAAGCAAGAGTCAAAGAAACTATTTTCTACAGGAATTAGGACTCCTGATTTGCTTTGCAGCAAATCTCGAGTCTCAAAAGAGTCTCAATTCAATTTTAACTTGAAGATTACACCTGTACCTATTTTTGTTCGACATTAGTTATGAATTTTCATATAAATTAAGCTCTGTAGAACCGAGAAAGGACGGTTGATAACATATTCGGAATTACAGTGATACTTTGTTTTTCAAGCACTGCTTTAATAAAAGGAGATTAGCCTTGATGCTGTTTTGATTACAATTCTAAGGAGCTAAAGGATTACACCGAATTAGTAGCAGAGCGCCCCTGCTATTTGAGGAGGTTTCATGTGTTTTCTAGCTAATTCATTTTAATTTATGTTTTAGTATCTTTCTTTACTTCTTGATTTCTAGATTGCTTTCTTATTTCACAGTCACTGTGTTTCCCTGGGTTCAATTTATTGAATAATAACGAGTGAATTATAAGTACAATGATTGTTTCAGCATTGTATTTTATGTCACAGGAGATCATCATTACACTACAATTAATCTCTTTCAAAACTATTCCAATAAACTTTGATTGAATGAATAAGATTCAGTTTTAATGTTTTTGAGTTATTGATTGTTTCAGCATTTTATTTTATGTCATAGGAGATCCTAAGTACACTACAATTAATCTCTTTCAAAACTATTGCAATAAACTTTGATTGAATGAATAAGATTTAGTTGTAATGTTTGAGTTATTATTTGTTTTCATTTCTTAAATCTTCAATTAAGCTGCAATATCCATGGATTAGGATTTCTGGTTTTCATCATTTCTTAATTAAAAAATAGACTCCAAAAACTTGTAAATAAAACTTTTCTTTAATTCATTTGACAAAATTTCCTTTTCCTTCCTTTTTAAATAGATTTAATCTCATATTTCTAGTTTAGAATAGAATGCTAAGGACCAAAATATAAAAACTCCCAAAACATCAACAAAACATTAAAACAACGAAGTAAGAAAAAGGGACACTTAGGCACATACAGTGCATTACACTTCATCAGTTTACTAGCCCTGGTCGCTAATTTATGTTAACAATTTAGGACACTAAATTGACTAAGTACCTCCAATAAATAGAAGTGTCCAACGGAAAAGAAGGTGTGTTTGGAAACCTCCAACATAGGTCATTTTTTGCTTAAGGTTATCTCTGGCACGAAAGAGAAAAAGAGATGTCAGTGAAGGTAAAAGGACCAAAAGAAAAAAAATTAGACAAGTGGGTTTTACCCTAAATTATTTCTCCCAAAGGGTATAAAAGACTGTGGTTATCATTTAAAATCATTTTTCCATATGTAAAAAGAGAGAAAAACTCCCAAAGCACAGAATTTAGGGTTTCTGGAAAAAATTTTAGGCAGGAGGAAACCGCGCAATGTTCCTGAAGATTTCTGCTATGCACCTGTGCGTGCACCCCGTGGAAAATATAAAGGGGCTATATGAACTTGTAGGATTTTTCTACGCGCAGAGGTGTGAAACAAACCGCCCGACTCCTTGTGCAATGGCCACCCGCTGTGCATTGTGCTACGGGTAGAGGTGTGCAGGAAACTACTCGAATCCTCGTGCAAGGGTCACATGTTGTGCATTGTGCTACGTGCATAGGCGTGCAACAAACCACTCGACTCCTCGTATAAGGGCCGCCCACTGTGCATTGTGCTATGCTCTAGGTCGTGTACTCTCCACTCGGAGGACCTGACAGCCCATGCATGGTTTGTCATGCTGTGCTCCTGTTATCCGGTCAGGGCTGCCTGACAAGACATGCAGAAGGCACCCAATTTTCCCATGCTACGCTCCTGTGACCCTTTGCTCCAGCTAAGAAGATTTTAGAGGTATTTAGTGTTTTTACCCACCTTTTAAAATATTGTTTAAAGGTAAAATATAGAGAAGTGTGGAGGGAAAGCTTAAAGGAAATTTGAAAAAACCCAAGAAAGAAAGTAAGGTCCACTTGTTTGCAGACATAGATCATTGAAAAACACCTATCCATCCACACTGCAAGCACATTGAGGACAAAAATGTCTGGAGAAGAAAATGTTGATAGTGGTGAGAGGGGCCAAAAGCCTAGAGAACAGCAGAGGAAGGGTGGGAAAGAAAATAGTTTTGAGCCTATAAACACTAAAGAATTGACAGCCTCTCCTACTATAGTTTCATGTTTCCAAGAAGTAGGATGCTATGCGTTTTGTGAGAAAGTGCAGAAAGTCCAAAGTCGCCCTCAATTGACAAAAAAATTTGTCCTTCACCTCCATGACCACCATGTACATCTAGCTGGATTGAATTTTGAGCTGACCACCAATGCAATCTCTATGGCCACTGGAATACCTTGCATGGGGGAGGAATGGTTCAAACAAGTGTATCTAGACCCAAGCCATTATCAGTTCTTCTTAAAACCAAGTTGCCAAGCTGATTGCAAGACCATTTTCCCATTTTCTCATTTGTTGGACAGATATGCTCCTTTGATGAAGATCATTATGAAATACTTCACCTGTGAGGGTAGGTTTTCCAGAGTCTACTCCTACCACATAAGACTACTCATGCATTTTACTAAGGCCAAACTTCTCCAGTTGCCCTACTACCTTTGTAAAAGTATTGATAAAATGTCATCCATTGTGCAAAAAAGGCCTCCCTCCCAATAAATGTCAAGTCTTTTCCACCATTCCCTCATCAAAATGATTTCCTTACACCAATTGGAGCAACAAGGCATCACATGGGAAGTTTTCATCGCCCATGGTGTTTTCACAAACCCACAACATCTTCCTCTGCAAATTTTACCATCATCATCTCAACTTCCTCCTCCCACACCTCCATCACCCTCCAATGACCATGATTCATCCTCTTCACATGAATCCTCTCCTCGAAAAAACCTCCCTCTCTCACCTTCCCCTAAATCCCAGAACATGAAGAAAGCAGTGACAAGGAAGAACTTGACATTCAAGAAGAAAATGACAGTCAAGGAGGAGAAAAAAATGATGAAGAGGAGGAAAATGAAAGTGAAAATAATGGAGAAGATACCAAGGACAATGAAAAGGTGGTAGATGAGACCAGTAAATAAGACAATGAAAAAAGAAGTGGGCTAAATTATGAAGAAGGTAACAAAGAAAATAGCGATGACAAAGAGGAAGAAAACAGTGACCAAGATGAACATGACAGTCATGAAGAAATTGATGACCAAGATGAGCATGGAAGTTATGAAGGAAGTGATGACAAAGAGATTGATGAAGAAGAAAGCAGTGAAACAGAAAGTGAACAAGAAGGCAAAGGCAGTGAGCTAAATGAGGATGAGGAAATCAATGACAGTCCAAGTACAGAGGAAAATTTTGATGAGCAAAATGATGAAGGTGAAGAAGAAAACAGTGAGCCCAATAACCGTGATAAAAGGAGTAGTGACATAGATGAAGATAACAGTCAAGAAGAGGGAGAGTTTGAAGATAATTGTAGTGGACAAGACAAAGAAAAAAATGGGCAGAAAAGTGAATAAAACTCACATAATGAGGAAGAAAGTGAAAATCAAAGTAAAGCAAAGACTAATGAAAATGCCTCTAATAGTGACCCCACAGAAAATGTTAGCAGTTAAGAAGAGGCAGAGTTTGAAAGTGAAAACAGTGAGAAAATAAGTGTGGGTATAGACACATATAATGAGGCAGAAAATGATAGCCATGGTGAAGAAGAAGATCATGAAAGTGCTCATGAACAAAGCAGTGATAATGAAGAAAAAAATTCTGA
This sequence comes from Pinus albicaulis, assembly GCA_034641835.2. Classification (NCBI taxonomy): domain Eukaryota; kingdom Viridiplantae; phylum Streptophyta; class Pinopsida; order Pinales; family Pinaceae; genus Pinus; species Pinus albicaulis. The sequence continues at coordinate 266,511,812 of CM076570.1, read as the reverse complement.
GGGAAAAGATAGTAGGCATAGAAAATATGAAGAAAACAATGAATATTCCTCTGACAGTGACCCCACATAAAATGCAAGAAATAATACAGGGAATGAAGATGGATAGAAAGAGACAAAATTTGAACTTGAGTGCAGTGGGCCAAATCATGAAGAGGAGGACAGTCATGAAGATACATATGTACAAAGCAATGATAAAGACACCTTTGATGCTGCAAATACAGAGGATGATAATCTTGAAAATCTAGACAGTGACACTAGCATGAGAGAAAATGAAAACGCCTCTCAAGAAAGCAATCAATAGAAAAGTGAGGAAGACACACATACAAAAATCATCAATGAAAATACAAACAGCCCTAAGGTCACCAATGATCAAGGTATTCAAGTGACTAATGTTAAAACTTGTACTCTCACTTACCAAAGATGATCAAAACAAGTGTTTGCTACCTCTAAGAGGCAAGGGACCTTGCCATCTACTTCAACTCAACCATTGGATAAAGGTAAGAAAAAAATGAAAGAAGAAGAGGAAGATCATGAAAAATAAAGAGAGTTTGAACTCATTCACATAGAGAGTGATGATGAGAATGAAACAAGAATTTCAAACTCCCTTCTCCAAGACAGGAATGAACAAATCAAGGACTTGGAGGCTGAATTAGAAAGAGAAAAAGATGTGATTTACTTCTATCAGATCCAAAACAAGAAAATGAGTGCCCAACAAGCCATCCATGAAACAAGAACACTCAAGTACTGGAAACAGGCTCAAAGGGCACAAGTGAAGTTGGCAGAATTCATGGGCACTTATGAGGAGAGTAGGGATGAGGAGGGTCAAACTAGAAGGAGACCTAGAACTATGGGTATCAGGAAAGCATTGGCAAAGTAGAGAGAAGAAGAATAAGCCCAAGCAGAACAAATTTCTCTCTAAGAACTCCTTGCACTAGAAATCAAACATGATAGGGAATCATGGCTTCAGAGGGCTAACATACACCTTGAGGCCAAGCTGGAGAAGTCCAATAAATACTTGGATCTACAAAGGAAAATGGCTAAGCATTATGCTCAAAGAGACTAATTTGTAAGGTAAGAACTCAAAAGGGAAAAATTGAGATCCAAACACTAAAGGAGGAAAAGGACCAAAATAGCCTTGGTATTTTGGCTCAAGCTTCTCTACAGGTCTCCCAGGACCCATGAGGAACTTTCCTACCAAATTTGGGAGAAATTGAACAAGTTTTTGTTTTTTGCAAATTTTGAGGTTAGGAGCACATCACACCTAGTGCGATGCTCTTTTTTAGGGAATTTTCAAGAGAAAATCCTTGCATTTTTGGATTCCTCGTCATGGTAGGAACATGCCCCCCAATTTTCATCTAAATTGGAGTTTTTTTTATCCCCCAAAAGGGTCAACAACAGTCACATTCGGCCCTCTTTTCAGGACATGTGTTGCGCTCCTACCAGTCTTCGAATTTTCCCTTTTTGGACAGGTTACAAATGTCAGATCAGAAATCCAAAGAAATATATGGGAAATATTCTTCAAGGGCTTTCCAACAAGCCATCATGGAGCCTTATCCGACATCAGGAAGGCCTTCAAAACACTGTTGTAAGAAGACCTATTTTTTCTGTTCCTGTGCTACGCTCCTGGCATGCAATTTCAAATTTGACACACAGTGCTACGCTCCTATGATTGACAAGGAAAAATGTGCATTTGGAAAGGTTTTGTAGGCTTTTCAGAGCCTAAAGGTAAATTTAATTACTAAGAATAGCCGGAAAGATATTTATTTTAGATATTTTGTGCCTTTGGCCTTGCAAGGCCTTAAGGACAATAGGGATACTTCTGTTTATCCAATGGACTTATAGATACTCTATTGGGTTTCTCTCCTCTTTGCTTGTTATATAAGGCATGAGGATTCATTGTAATAGTGGGTTTTTTATGTGTTTAAGAGAAATACATGGTTTTTGGAAGTTGAAGAACAATTTAGTGTTGTGGAGCTTGGCATGACTTGCCTTGGTTGATAGTAATAAAGGCTTGCTTGTAGGATTCCTAAGTTTATTTAATGGTGAAGTATCTCTTATTTGTTCATGTTTTTCTTGTTTTTCATATGTCCATATTTCTATATTGCAATAGATCAGAAGAGTATAGGATGAAAAATGTTGTTTGAGGCACCTCAGTGCTCCTGTTTTCTATTGTCTTCATGTTTTCCTCTGGTGGGTTAGTTTAAGGAATTCTTAGTTGCTCCTTAGGCCCACCTAAGCTTTTCTATTTCACTATTGTATTAATATGCTAGTTTAAAAACATGATTGATGGTAATCCCTACTTGTTTTATGCTATCTAACCTCTGTCTTGAAATCTCTCTTTGATGTATTGATTGATTAGGTTAAGCTAAAGAGGTCTTGTTTCATCTTGCCCTTTGTATATGCTTATCATTTTTCCTCAAAATTCTTTATAGTTTAATGAATTATTTTTAGGCATTCTCTCTTCATTTATTGATGCTATTTGTCTCTTATATGTTTTCAAATCTTGAAAGTAGAATCATTGAAGTTAGATAAGTTGTCTTACTTTATTTTGTTCCACTGGATTGTATATCTTGAATGTGTATTTGTTTAAAAGTATTATCATTGAGCAAATGGTGTGCCCTATCTCATGAATAGTATCTTTTGCTTATCAGTATTTAAGACCTCTTTGTTCATAGGTATTTGGCAAAGGATTCTTAAATGCCATTTTCCCTGCCTTGGTTCCCAAACTTAATGTCCATTTCACCTCACACATAAACTTCAAAGATCCATTAACGACACTAGATTTTCCCTGTGATGTACCCCGATTCATTATTGACATATCAATGACTTCATAGACTCCATAGCCCAATCGATTTGATAACCTCTCACTCCACCTATCCTACTTGATCATCTTACCCCCCCAAAAAAAACCAAACAAACCTACACTTAACGACTAGCCTAAAATCCAACACTTAAAGCGAACAAGTTCACATCCTTAACATAATATAGAGAGCCCTCTTTGAGTCCAGGAAGGCTAGGTCCTAGGACTCCAAAGACTGGTCTGATGTTACCCTGTGCATTTGGTCTACCAATCTGCTAAATCACGGGACACCAACATGTGGGAGAAATGAAAAATTGCCTTGTAGTTTTTGGGAGAAATGAAATAGAAATGACACATCCCTTAAAGTTTGCCTAAAATTTTATGGGAGAAGGGAGAAATGACACATGTACATGGTTTTCCTGAAAGTGGAAGTGGTTTATGGATATTAAAATGAATAACTTCTATTTATGTTCCAGATATTGACTGTAGGGGCATTTACTAGATATGCCACCTTTGAGAAAAGATGAGATCTAGAGGTTTTCTGGCCCTTTACAGACTCTGCCTTTAGAACTTGTACAAGTTAACACTCAACATATAGACTAAAATCCTATGTAAGTTCAAAATCTTATGAGAGATCAGCCACTTTAGGTTCAATTTTTAGGCCTTAAAGTTTGGCTTGAATTAATGAGAGAAAGCCTTTAGTTTGTGGGAGAAATGACATTTACATGGTTTGAAAAATTATTTTATGAACTTACTAAAACAACCAGTGGTAGTGGTTGATGAATCTATTTCAAAAGTCACACTTTTATGAGTTTGTGGGAGAAATGACAAATTTCCTTATAGTTTATGGGAGAAATGAAATATAAATGACACATGCCTTAAAGTTTGCCTAGAAGTTTATGGGAGAATTGAGAAATGACACATGTACAAGGTTTTCCTTAAAGTGGTACACTGGTTTATGGATATTAAAATGAAGAACTTCTATTTTTGTTCCAGAGATTGATTGTAGGGGCATTTACTGGATATGTCACCTTTGAGAAGAGATGAAATCCAGAGGCTACCTGGCCCTTTACAGACTCTACCTTTAGAACTTGTAGAAGTTAACACTCAACAGACAGAATAAAATCCTATGGAAATTTAAAATCATATGAGAGTTCAACCACTTTAGGTTCAATTTTCAGGCCTTAAAGTTTGCCTAAAAGTTTGTGGGAGAATTGAGAAATGACAGATGTACAAGGTTTTCCTTAAAGTGGTACAGTGTTTTATGGATATTAAAATGAATAACCTCTATTTCTATTCCAGAGATTGACTGTATGGGAATTTACTAAATATGTCACCTTTGAGAAAATATGAGATCCAGAGGCTACTTGGCCCTTTACAGACTCTGTCTTTAGATCTTGTAGAAGTTAACACTCAACATACATACTTAAATCCTATGGAAGTTCAAAATCATATGAGAGCTCAGCCACTTTAGGTTCAATTTTAGGCCTTAAAGTTTTCCTTGAAATAATAGGAGAAATCCTTTAGTTTGTGGGATAAATGGCATGTGCATGGTTTGCCTTAAAGCTTTCCTTAAAGTTTTGGAAGAAATCACATGTAGAAATGACATGCCATAAAGTTTGCCCAAGTGCCTAGAGTTTAAAATAGAAATGACATAGAAAGAGAAATCACATCTAGAAATGACATGCCTTAAAGTTTTCCCAAGTGCCTAGAGTTTAAAATAGAAATGACATTGAAAGAGAAATCATGTGGGGGAAATGAGATGTACATGGTTTTCCTTAAAGTTTTCCCAAGTGCTTAGAGTTTAAAATAGAAATGACATAGAAAAATAAATCATGTTGGGGAAATGATATGTACATGATTTGCCTTAAAGATTTTTCCTTGGATAGAAATGATGAGTTTGTGGGGGAAATGACATGTACATGGTTTGCCTTAAAGTTTTTGCCTTGAATTTTATGGGAGAAATCACATCTAGAAACCTTTACTTTGACATATATAAATAGGCTAAGAACATTAAAAAATAACTTTTAACTTGCATTAGTTATGTCCTTAATAAGAAGTATGATTTAACACCTAACACATTGTTTAATAATCTATAATAATGTCATTTTTGACTTGTACTATCATTCATCCTTGATACATGTACAAGAATTTTACAACGTGAACATCAACCTACACTATCATAATATCACTGTACATAATCTAGATTATTAATATTCATTACATCATAAAACACTCTGCTTTTAACATTTTAAAAGATTACAAGCATCATGGAAGGTGTAAATTTAGGTACATTGATGAAATAAATTGGGGTGATTTAAATATTACAAGAATTATGAGTTGCTAAACTCTCTGTGTGAATTTATTTGCGGTGTTTAATTCTGTTCATTCTGTGTGAATTTTTGTTCATTCTGTTGATGAATTATGTGTGAAATTATGTTCAGTTTGTTGCAATTAACTCAAATAAAATGTGTTCTGGAAATACATTGCACAAAATACATGAATTAATTTAAGTATCATGATTGAGATGTACATAGAAAGATTTCTAATGTAATTATAAAAAAATTAAATATGTATAGTACATGTGTGGAGGACAAACGCAGAGTATAAGAGACTAAGGATATTTGTACAAGAGGGTTTTTCCTGAATTATAAAAGAATAGATTTTTGTAAGAAAATATAAATCTAATTATACTTTGAACTAATTTAAGAAAGTAAAAGTAGCGATTCTAAAAATCCTGGAATTTTAGGATGTAAATATATATACGAATCAAAGGCAAATGGAATGAAATAAACAAAATTATATACCTTTGTTATCAAACTTAGAGTTGGATATAAATTATTGATTTCTGCAACAGAAGCTTGAAAAGAAAGAAATTCTAGATCTTTGTTATAGTTTCCAAGAGTGAAATAAAGGATTGAAACAAGGGAAACATAAAATCAACAAAAAAAAAATAAAGAAATTATAAATAACAAAATCGGAAATACAGAAGAGTGAAATTGAAATCGAATTTCATTAAGACAGGTATCTATCTATCTCTAGGTGGGTAAATCTCAAAGTTAAGGCACTAACATGAAAGCATATCCTAGCAATTTTGGTTGTCTAAATAAATCAATTGTATCTATAACTACCAGCTTATGCATAATATAAGTACTACTATAATCGTGTTTACATGAATATAAAGTGTTACTATATACATCAATACTAGTAATTATGTAGAGACTTATATGCTTATATGTGAACATATGAGTGAAATTGAAATTTAATTTCATTAAGGCATTCAAGTATCTATATATCTCTAGGTGGGTAAATCTCAAAGTTAAGGAACTAACATGAAAGCATATCCTAGCAATGGTGGTTGTCTAAATAAATCAATTGTATCTGTAACTACCAACTAATGCATAATATAAGTACTAGACTATAATAATGTTTACATGAATATAAACTATTATTATATACATCACTACTAGTAATTATGTAGAGAATTATATGCTTATATGTGAACATAAGAGTGAAATTGAAATCGAATTTCATTAAGGCAGGCAAGTATCTATCTATCTCTAGGTGGGTAAATCTCAAAGTTAAGGCACTAACATGAAAGCATATCCTATAAATGCTTGCTGTCTAGATAAATCAATTGTATTTGTAACTACCAGCTTATGAATAATATAAGTACTACTATAATCGTGTTTACATGAATATAAAGTGTTACTATATACATCACTACCAGTAATTATGTAGAGACTTATATTCTTATATGTGAACAATGTAAATACCATATGTATTCAGACTAGTAAGCTTTCCGTGAGAAGGTGATATAAATCTCTTTGTAAGTAGAGGCTATACCACCAACCATCAATATTATTATGGAAACATAGTAGATAAGCTTATATTAACCAACGTAGATGAGTACTATAGATTTTAAGGGTAATGAAAGAACAGAGAAACATGGAAGCTGCTTATACTGGTACAATGTGATTAGCACTTGTAGTATATAGCTGTACAAGATATGAGTGAGTATAAGTATTAGAAATTTCGGCTATGTTGAAGGTATCTAATTGAGTGAGTTCATGTGGTTTAGATGTTATGCTTGTATGTACGTGATGTTCTGGTTGGTGATGTGACTATATAGCATATGTGATGTGTTGGTTACTACTATATATCTAATGGAGAATGGCTCGGTAGTGAAATTGAAAGGAACTAAAGACAAACCAAACAAACAAGCTTATAAAGACAAACCAAACCAAAATAATTGATTTATGTTGATTTAATAATTAATTTACTTCATGCGCTACTCTACCAAATGTGTGCTTAGCCCTTTTCTTGCATAGAAGGACAGACCTTGAAACTTCCAACTTAGCCTTTCCACTTGGATACTGACTTTTTCCAGATTCCAGGACGCTATAGCTACACACTTCCTAAACTGCTTTTTCATTGAAGTAATAGAACCTCAATAGGTCAGAAGCATCTTGTAGATTAACCTGAGCTAGACTTCTATTCATCATAAGACCCACATCTTCTAAGAGAGAACGATTTTAATTAATGAACAAAAAGACTTTATTGTTTATCTCAAAGGGTTGTGGCTGAAGTTTATTCATGGCATCGCACATGCGCTTTGGAGAATGCAAATTGATACAAAAATTGTTATAGTTACGAGAAGTTAATACACGAAACCTTTCTTTTAAGATCATAAGAATATCAAATACAAATTACAAGTTATTTTTCACCTCCTGGTTGTGATTTTAATATGTGTACTGTGGCCTATTGAACTTTATGAGTATTGTTATATATATATATATATATATTATCCTTATTAATTCAAAAATCACAAAGGATCAGTATAACATACCTAGAAATATTTGCAGTTGGAAAGAGGATGAAGTTGTACCGAGAAGACGAGCACGAGCCGGGAGATCGTTAAAGACAAATGGAAAATTCCCTGAGACCAAAAAAAACAAAAAATTAGAATCAAACAAAACAAAAAAACAATAATAATAATAATAAATAAATAAATGACAAAAAAATAGAGTAATAGAGCAACAGGAGCAACACCTCACCTTACATCATCGTCGCGGTGCAACAGAGCAACAGGAGAAACAGAGCAATAGGAGAAACACCTCACCTCAACTCGTCGCCCCTGCAAACACAGATGCAAGACAGAACAACGAACAAACGTGAGACAGAATAGCGGATAGACGCAAGACAACAAATGTAATACGCTCGAAAAAAATTATGGTTTGCAGGCCAATATATTTATAAAAACAAGTTTGGCCAAACTATTTTAAAAGTTCGGCCGAACTAATAGTTTGATCGGACTATTAGTTCGACTGAAATTTTGTTGCCGGTTTTCTCATCTCCGGGCAAAAATTTGTTTTCCCATGTTGTCAATACGTAATCAATGTAAACGACATCATTATTTTGGTCGAAATAATTTCGAAAGTTTGGCCGAACTCTAGAACAGTTCGGCCAAATTGTTGGGAAAATGACTTTTCCGCCCCCAATTCTCAAAAAAGTGTAACCCACCTTCGTGGGTTTACCCTTAAACCAATTCACCACTATACAATAATCTCCAAATACCTCTAGTTGTTGACAAACTTTTACTGAGACAAAAAGAAGACATAATTTGAGGCTTAGAAGTTTAACACAATTAATTTTTCTTATTCTCAAACCTACTTTTATTTTGTAGGAATTATCCTCTAATAAAAATAGAATCAACCCTCCTCCACACCTCCCCCCTTCCTGAGCTGATCCATTAAAATAGGCCCATAGTCTGGATCTATGAATCTGCTCCTCAATTATCATTATAGAATTTTGAGGTCTAAAATGGGCCTCCTAAACCATATTATAAAATAATAGTGGAAATAATAAAATAAGATTATATTATAGAGGGAAACAAAAAAAACTATTTTTCCAACTCGTATTTTCAACTTATGTACCTACAATCTTACTCAAATTTTTAGTAATGGCACTCATTTGATGCATGATTTAATTCCTCATCCAAGGATTTCCCATGTTGCATACTTTCAATGGACCATACTACACAAAAAATGAGAAATACATGAAACAACATGATTGCAATAACATTTTTTCATGTATTTATCATTTTTCGTGTAGCAGAGTCCATTGAATGTATGTGACATAATGTGACGAACAAAAAATTTCATTGTAATGTGATGTATAATAAATTACATTACAATTTGATGAACTTGTTCATATTATTTAGGAGTTTTGTAGATTATTCTTAGTTTAGTGTTTGGTTGAGAGATTTACTCAACTAATTTATTGTGTGGTTAAGATAGAATTACTATATTCCACTAATGTTTGATATATTTATACCCGTATAGGCCTTGGCCTTGGCCCCTCGTGGGCCAAATATTTTTTCAAAGCGTATTGTTGTTATGTTCACAGTGTGTCTTTTATTCGAGTCTGTTAAATGATTGATGGGAGCGTTAAAATGAAATGAATTGTATTGTGGATAAATTTTCATTTTGGTGCATGTTATGAGGGTTTGCAGAGATCTACGTGTGGATATTGCAGGAGATCTTCCATCAAGGTTCACATAAATTTGTAAATAAACCTGTTGTGTGGAACTACTCAAGTTGTTATGTTGAGTGTTTTGTGAGGTACATTTGTAGATTCAAGTGTGAAAAAGAGTAAAGAGCGTATAGTCGACTAGCCAAACAAACTACCTTGGAAACTTAGCGCAAAGACTTGTGTAGCAATGAACGGAGCATGATGTTCTTTGCAGTGATATCTGAAGTCATATTTGGTGAGACTCTCTCCACAGAAGAGGCATTTTCTACCTTGGACAAATCATAAATAATCGGTAGGAGGGTGCCCTGCGGTGGAAGGAGGCCGAAGACATCAGTATTTTTTGCCAAATGGTATTTTGATGGTCAAAATATATGGAGGGATTAAGAACTATGGGTTTTATACACAGCATGAGTAGTGATTGTATTACGTGTGGTGGCCATCTAATTAAGGGAAAAATTAGCTTGACTGAAACTTATAGAGATTTGGTAAATATTCAATTTGACTGTACAATAAATTGTTGGTTCACGAAGATCTGGAACGTTAAGGTTCAGCTAAAACTTATCATATTCCTATGGTTGGTATGGAAGAATAAGAACCTGACTTGGACAAATCTAAGAAAGAGAGGCAGGATGAGACTTGGGATATTTTGTTTATTTTTGAAAGCAGATAAATACAATAATCATCTTTTTTATAAGTGTGATTATGCGAGGACGATCTTGTGCCTACTGTCTGTTGTGTTTAAATTATGTGAACAAGAATATATGTTCATGGAAGACTGCTATAATTGGTGGTCAGTGAAAGATATTCATTTTAGAAGAATTCCAATCATTTTCCATTGGAAGCTATGGTGCTGCAGAAACAAAGGGATATTTGAAGATAAGAAATTTACACTGAAGTGGGTTATTGATCAGATAATTTAGACATGGGGTGGGCTGAGGATACTTAACGGACCACCGAGGGATCTTTCACACAGACTTAGACCCTTTGAAATCCACTATCTTGCACGTTTCTTTCACGAGGTGGCACAACAACAAAGATGTGGATGTGGCACTTGGCTAATGATCACTCCTTTGTGTCATTACAAGATCCACTGGTTTGGTGGTTAGGGAACTAATACCCAGGCAGAGATGTTGGAACTATGGGGTCTCTTTTGGTTCACAAAGCAACTTTACATTGACAAATTATGGGCTTTTTGGGACTGTAAGGTACTCATTGATCACATGAATGATTGCAACACTTTGGCGCCCGGACACCTATCCAATTGAATGGACAAGATCAACGAACTCAACAGATCTTTCTCCAATATTTCTTTTACACATATTTATAGGGATAAAAATGACATTGCTAATAGATTATCTAAGGGACTAATGGGGAATTTCAGAGAAATTCACTATGAACTCATAGATGCCTCTAGTTGTGGGGCAAAGGGCACTGTGAAATTTTCCTGATCCACATGTTTACTTGTGATGTTTTGGCTAATAAGACAGGTGCAATGCATACACAAGACAGGAAGTCAATTTTCTATGAAGCACAAGATTATGTTTTTTCAATGAACCTTCTGCATAATGGAACAAACAGTTTAATGGCATATTTGGAGACTATTTCTACACAGATAAGTAGGATCCGTACACATGTCTGATGTGTCGTTTGTAAATAAGCTGCACGATTTTTGATGATGCATATCCTACCTTAAAGTCATGAACTAGATATAATGGTTTATTTTTTCAGAAGATAGATATAATGGTTTATATGTTGCTCTTATATTTCATATGTTTTTTGGATGCGAGATTTAGCGCAGGCTAAAATTTTTACTAAACATTAAGGATATTTTTAATCAGGCAATTCTGTAGCTTTCTTGGGCTCCTTATATTTAATCTCACTTGGATTATGATCCCATCAATTGAAACGCTACAACGAAAATAATTACGGGATGATAGCGAATGTGGAGAATTCGTGATGGGATAAACCGTAAAAATTGAACCTGCTATGTTGTCAAATTCTTGATGGAGAGTATTTTTCATGCAAAGGAATTTATTGTTGTGGATGTTTTCCCACTTTTCAGAAAAATGCAGAATCCATCAAAACCATGGGCAGAAGGAGGAGCTTCTAATATATACTACCATGTGCAGTTGTTAAAGTCATGGATTTTCCTTTTTAACCAGAAATGCGAATTTCATATATTTAATATCCATGGCACACTGCCCTTTCTCCGATATGTGTCTGACGTGATGCTATAAGAGCTTCACTGTCGTCGTATTGTCCGAAGGTTATTCTCACTGGTCTTATAGCTCCTCCCGACACTGCCACTTGATAATGAGTGACTAGAACAGGAAAGTATATTTTCATTCGACAAGAAGTTAAATTCCCAGTTCAAGGAAATGGCATTGGGTGGTTTAAGCTAACGATGAATTCATGTTCCACAACGGATGGAATTATTTAAAATCACATATTGACATAAAATTCATTTGTAGAAGTTTATTCGAGAAACTATGGGTAATGATATAGCTATATTATTTTTTTGAGAAGAAATACGTTTGTAAATTTAAGTGATTATGAATTTCAAACTTAGATAAAGAGGTTAGAAAATTGGTTTAATGGTTTAAAGGGAGTTATAGAAGGAATTTAAGTGCAGGTAAATGCTTAGCATGGATGGTTGTCGAGTTAGATTAGAAGTTGTGGATCTAGGGAAGGATCCCTCATTTGTTGAACCGTGAGGGTGGTTTTCTTGTAAGGTTATGTGATAACTTGGGATGTTTTTTAGTAATTGAATTCAGGAGATCCGTGATTCGGGAGTTCGAGAGTGGAACTCGGGAATCCAACTTTCCAACTACAACTTTATGAGGCTTAAGATACAACTTGATGGAATTAGTAGTCTAGAATATTTCGAATTGATAATGATGGAGAGGTATGTAGTTATAATGGTTTACAGAACCATGTATGCAAAGGGAATTCTAGTAGACTGGAAATTGCAGCGGTTTGGTACCCATGCAATCTTATGGATGTTTGTTCCTTTATATGGATGTCGACATATTCTTCTTTATATTTGTAAACACCAGGACCTAAATTAGACTTTTCTCATTGAGTTTGAGACAAGTAGTCATTAAAGGGGCTAATTGCAAAATATAATTCCTACTTGTATTGGTTCCTAATTAAAGGAGCTTATTCATGTTCTTTAGGAGTTTTTTAGATGATTCCTAATTTATTGTTTGGTTGAGAGATTTACTCAACTAACTTTTTGTGGTTAATATAAAATTACTATCTTCAACCAATGTTCAATGTATTTATATGTGTGATAAATCTAATTTAAGTGTATTTTTGGTGTGCAAATAATTTTTCAAATAATTATGAAATGCTAGAAATTAAATAACAAAGCATTGAAACATATAAAATATTGCAGAAAGGAAAACAAAAAAGAGTAAAACAAGAGTGACACAGATATACATGGTTCAACCAATTTGAGAAACAAATAATAATAACAAGAATATTAATAATATCTTTCATAATAGTAATGATCATGATCTTAGATTAATAATATTGATACATTATGAATAATTATATTAACAATATTAATGTAAGTATGGCCATAAAATCAACCCCACACATGTTTGTTGTCAACTAGTAAAACCACAGTTACACTTTTTATATATTAATAAATATATAAGAATAATGTTATTGTGGATATATCAACCACATTTACCAATATTTAAATTTATTTTTTTAATAATAATAATAATAAAATCTATTTAAAAATAATATAAATTTATAAAATCATTAGTTTAAAATACTTCCAAACAATAATTGAAATAGATAAAGACTAAAGTAGAAAATTAATTCCAATTACTCTTTACACAATTCCAAACAAAATGCATCCTTTATATTAAATATGAAATACATAAATTATTAAAAATATTAAATATTAAAAAAATATCTATAAATTAATTACGACGTCTCAAAATATTAAATATTAAAAAAATATCTATAAATTAATTACGACGTCTCGCCCATTAGTACTGGCCACCTTAATCTTTTTGATCGGATGGCCTCTATTGAAAGATACTGATATATTCTCATCTATCACTTTAAATATGAAGTGGAAGGATTAAAAAATGCTCTGACACGTATCAGAGTCGCCATCCGTTTCAATTTAGCCATTTCGTCTAGCCATCGCTTATCATTTCAATTGGCCTAGATGAAACGTTGCCAGATGGATGGAAGATAGTGATTTAGCCTGGAAATCACCATCAATTTCAATTTCGTGTAGCCATCACTTACCATTTCAGTTGGCCTCCTCCATGCAGATAACCACACATTAGATGAAGCCATCACTTACCATTTCAGTTGGCCTCCTCCATGTATGTCTGGAACGATGCGTTTAATTCGAATTGATACATTTGCATAGATTTGAGAGATGAATGCATGATCCCCCTAGATAAATGGGAAGAACTATTTCTAATGATGTTAGAGTGTGGTGATGTTTCTGCCCTGGGAGAGAGAACATTAATAATTTTTTGCATCTATCATATGTATGTAATTAATTCTTCAATTTTTGTTTTTCAGTGTACATATTATTCAAAATAAATGTGTATATATTTTCAAATTTTGTTTGTCTTTGAGATTAACAGGTTGTAACCGAAGTTCAGTAAATAGGATTCTAGGAGGCCCTCGAAGATGAATACAAATCATTTTCTTGCTACAAAATCAGAGTGTTGCAACTTAGATCATGCACTCACCAAATCTCACATGGGTTATGTGGGTGAGATTTCCATGGTCTTCCCTGTTTTCAAGGGTTCCCATGAAATATTGAAAGGAATTTTAGAGATGCTTACGCAAATGTGTGGATGTTTCATTAATTAATTGGTCTTTTTGCAATTCTCTTTATTCCCTTTAATTCATTGGTTTTTTTTCTAATTCCCTTACTGACAATGAAGGGAGCCCTGTAAGAATGTGCTTTCCAGATAAAGTGGAGTTTATCTGTTCTAATAATTATAATGATTCATGGTTAATTATTTCTTAGTTTCTTTTTACAATTATAAAATCTATTCCAATTGCATTAGTTAAAGGAAGAAAAACTATAGCATATAGAAGGTATCATTATGTTTTTATATTTCAAATTGTAGGGAAATGATTTATAATGATAAGGATTTTCTTCACATATTTTGAATTGAAAGAGTACACCAAGTTGTTTATCATATGAGATGAAGTTGGCATTCCATTAGGTCATTTAAATTTTAGGTTTTTGTTTCCTTATAATAAGGTAATGGTGATGTATAAGATAAATATATTTTTTTCGGTGATATCTCAGTGAAAATTTATTCCAAGTTCAATGGAAGAGACAGTAAGAAATTTTGTATTAGTTTGCATCATTAATATGAAATTATGTTCATTTTATTGTGTGGTGATCATAAGGTACTTGTACAACAAAAATAATTGAAAAAGAAAGTATTCAATGTAGCTTCTGAAAACCATAAAATTATAAAAACAACATAGATTGAATCATAGTGCCAACTTTATTATTCAGATAAAACTTAAAAGGAACAATTTCCATTTTATACCACAAGTAGTAGTCTCCACATTCCAAGAAATCTAGAACAATGCAAACATTGATGTGACGCTTGAGATGTAAATTTCATAGTCTTTTCATAGAGTTAATAATTAAATGTGATAAGTTAAATGTGATAAGAGTTGATAATTTAGCAATCCATTATAACCTTTCATAATTTCTTTAATAAATTGAATAATTTGTATCTTATATATTTTTATTATAGTTTTCAATAAGTGCAAAAGAAGTTTGTCAACTCATATATATATATATATATATATATATATATATATATATATATATATATATATATATTGGTATGTTTTGGAGCCTTATTACTTCGTATTTGTCATTTTCAGTGAATTTGAATTTAGAAATTATCCATTGCTAGTTTAAAAAAAAACTTTACTAGATAATTTCAAGGTTTTACAAATATTTCTTAATAAAATTAATTTTTTAATAAAAAGCTTTGTTTATATAATTAGTGTTGAATTGTAAATTTACATTAATAAATAAATTAATTTTATTTGAAAACAACTTAATTCATCTATTTATATGAATATCATAATAGCACTGAATGTTACTAGATAAATGTTTTAAATATATATTTCAACTAATTTACAAATTATATTGTAATTTTTCTTATTTTAAAAAATTAATACATATAATTATAAATGTTTTACATAATCCACATTTTCATTTCATAATAACCCCACATCATCCACATTCCAATAGTATAACACGCTTTAGAAAAATATATTAAATCCAAACGTCTCAATAATATAGTTATCGTTGTATTTCCAAGTATTAAAACTGCTATGAACATCAACATTAAATCCTAAAGTTGTTATTAATACCTAAATATTAACATTTTTATTTAGAATGTGTTCAGTTTTAATATTAGTTTGTAGGTTGAAGCTTTAGTATTAAGGTTTAAGTTTTTAATAGTGGTTTTTTAATTTTCCCATTACATTTTAATTTCATATTAAATTTTATAATAAGTTTAATAATAATAATAAATTTTATGTTTAAACACTTCTTGATGTGAAGTTACTGGTTCAATAACATTTTTATTTAGAATGTATTAAGTTTTAATACTATTTTTTAGGTTGAGGCTTTAATATTAAGGTTTAAGTTTTAATAGCGGTTTTTAAGTTTTTCTATTACATTTTAACTTTATACTAAAGTTTATAATAAGATTAATAATAATTATAAATTTTATGTTAATGCACTTCTTGATGTGAAGTCACGGTTCAATTCCTTGCCATGATCAAGGTGATATGTATTGGACATGATGATGAAGATGTAGTCCTACCTAACTTACAAAAAAAATATTGAATTTTATGCTAAATTTTAAATATTATATTTCATATTTCATATTATTAGATTTATATTAAATTTTATGTAAAATTTAATAATAACATTAAAATTTATATTAAGTTTAATAGGTTGAATGCTTATATTGAAATAATGATTAATACAATTAGTATCATATTATTGATAATATTTTAATATTAAATATTGTTATTGTTAATATTGATATTAATATCAATTATTATTTAAGATTAATATTAATTATTATTATTATTATTATTATTATTATTATTTTGGTATTTTAGACTAATTCCTATTTTTTCTGTTTTTTCTCCTCTCATCCCACTCACGAGTTTCGAACTGGTGACCTTGCAGATGGAATACGTTAACAGTGCACCCCATCACCGAGTGATCTACACCACGTGGGCTAGATTAATATTAATTATTCAAAATATTAATGAACTTTCAAAAAAATTGGTATGGTTTGGAATCTTATTAGGTGGCATTTATCATTCTTATTGAATTTTAATTTAAGATTTATCTATTTCTAGTTTTAAAAGACATTCTACTATATAATAGTGGTTTTACCACTATTTCTTAATAAAGTTATTTTTGTAATAAAAAAACTTTCATTATGTAATTGGTGTATTGTAAATTTCCATTAATTATGTTGACCCCTTATTGGAATTGGAGACATTAATGATTTTCTTAATTAAAAATTTTGATCATATAGTTTAAATTTAAAGATGTGAGTATATTCTCATCGCTACTATATGAATGGATTCACACCACTAAGTTCCTTGCATATCTAAATCATATGTTTAAACCATACTTAAATTTATTTTTTATAATGTATGATTAAAAATTTATTGTACAAATAATTTATCACCATGTATGCAGATTAAGAAAAATTAATTAAAAATTAAATTGTTAAAACCTATATTATTGAAATGTGGTTTCATTTTAATAAGCGTTACACTTCTAAATGTACGCGTTTTAGAAATCACGTGTATGTAGGTTCGATTCAGTAACCCTGATTGATTGCAATTTGATAAAAATGGAAATATATTAACATGAATTTAAAACCAATTTTAAATGACGTGCCCACCAAAAAAATATAATAATGATTTTACCTTTTACTAATATTAATATGGTTTTGAAGTTATGATGGTAGTTTTACCTTTAAAGATATAATATTGGTTATAAGTTTTACATTTACTAGTAATTTTTAGTTATTTACTAGTAATTTTAAGTTATAGTATATAACTTAGTAATTTTAAGTTATAATATATAACTTAGGTATGTTTGATTTGAAAATTCATTATAGGTAATAATATATAATATAAATTTAATTTTTAAGCTAATTTAATTTTAATATTATTTTTTCTAAATTGGTCTACTTCTATTATATCATACAGGTCAAAATTTTACATTCATCATCCTCCGAAGTTAGAAAGCCAACTCTGGCGGGAAATCCCAGTTTCAAAACAACAAAAAAGGGGTTGCCCCGGGCGGGGAAACGAGGTCATGAAGTAAGTTTAGTGAGCTTAGAGTAAGCTACCCATTTAGGGAAACCAACCATGTACATAACATGTTTAGACCAAAACCATAAAATAAAAAGTAACAAAGTGACATGAAATTGACTGGAACTAGGCATAGAAAGAAGAACCCAAATATTAGGCAGTAGGATTCTTGTCATCCTGAACCGGTGGTTGAAGTGACTCCTCTACAATTTTGCACACGTACTCAAATTCATCGTCCTCCAGCATGGACACCTAGGCGTTCGGCGGAGGAGAGGATGCCACGTGGGCGTTCGGCGGAGGAGAGGAAGCCACATGAACCTCAATATCAGCACTGGTACCATCTTTATCCAAGCTCAAGCAGCAACTACGTTCACTATTTGAGGCCTTCTGAACTGGCAAGGCCACCATCTTGCAAGGGGGAAAGGGGGAGGTGGGAGAGATGGTGGACTTGCGAAGATGTTTCCTGGAGAGGAAACCGGAGCCAGAAGCCTTAGTGGAAGGCTCAGGAAGGTGCAATGACAGGAAGGCAGTGAGGATGATGGGGTTCAAGACTTTCGGCTCCGTCGAGTCGATGGAGATGTTCACAGATCTGCCAGCAGTGACAAGAATGGAAGGCCTGGAAGGGAGACCATGACCACCTCCTTTGCAACAACACATGCAGTGTTGATGGGGCATGGTGGTGGAACAGGAAGTCATCTGCGACAATGTGGGATGAACAACATTGCAGCAGGGAGCTAAGCAGTGGAGTAGGGGCCTGGTGGAGGCATAGGTGTATGGAGCGACAAAGCTAAACCAAAGGGAGAACGTAATGTTGGACTCAGCAGCAATTTGTTCAAATTTATGGTCCATGTATGGCGACATAGGTTGCAAAGGCATGACAGACAAATTAAATCAGAACAGGACAGTTTTAATGACAGAGTGGAGTGAGGACAACGTTGGAGAGCATTCGAGGGTGGTGAATAAAAGCCTCACACGCGAGGCATTAATCGGGTTGGGATGGCCATGTGCACCCACGTGATGAGGATGGTTGTCCAACGTCCGCGTGGCGAGGTGACTCCCAAATTTATATCACCATAGCACCCGCATCTAGGGATTTTAAATTTAATTTTAATTTTAATATTATACTAAATTTAATTATTAATATTAATATTAATTAATATGAATATGAATATTAATTTTAATATTATTAATATTTATAAATATTAATTTTAATATTAATGAAATTAACATCATTATTATAAATATAATATTGATAAATAATATTAACAATAATATTAATATATTTTAATTTACAATCTTCTTTTTATTATTATTTTAATTTATTAAAATTAATATTAATTAATAAATTTTAATGTTAATATCATTAACATTAATAACATTTTAATATTATTTATAAATATTAATATTAATATTAACATTAATATTAATATTAATATTAATATTAATATTTTAATATTAATGTTAATATTAATTTTAATTTTAATAAAAATTAATATGAATACGAATATTAATATTATTTTGAACAATATTAATATTTATAAATGTTAAATTTAACATTAATTATTAATATTAATAGTATTGAATAACATTATCATAGTAAACTATGTTTAACCATGATTAATAATCATGATGACATTATGATGAAGAATCATGGTGACATTGTGATGAATATTGTCTTTTACTCCAATGTCATATTATGACAATCATGGGCATCCATTGTCAACCATGGTCCAATGTCGCATTGTGAAAAATATTGTCTCAATATGAAAATCAACCATGGGCAACCATGGTCCAATGTCGCATTGTGACAAATATTGCCTCAATATAAAAATCAATCATGGTCAACCATGGTTCAATGTCGCATTGTGACAAAGATTGTGTCAATATGAAAATCAACCATGGTCAATGATGGATCACCATGTTTATTTTAGGGTTTATAATATTTACTCAAACATCACATTATGATAAATATTGTCTCAATATGAAAATCAATCATGGTCAACCATGGTCAATTATGGTCCAACACCACATTGTGACAAAGATTGTTTCAATATGAAAATCAACTATGGTCCAATGTCGCATTGTGACAAAGATTGTCTTAATGTGAAAATCAACCATGCTAAATCATTGTCAACCATGGTCAATTATCATGGTCACATTGTCACGAAGATTGTATCTTAGTCCAACATCACATTATGACAACCATGGTCATCCATGGTCAACCTTAGTCCAATGTCACTTTGTGACAAAGATTGTCTCGATATGAAAATCAACCATGGTCAACCATGGTCCAACATCGCATTTTTAGAAATATTGTGTCAATATGAAAATCAACTATGGTCCATGATGGTCAACCATGTTTATTTTAGAGTTTATAATATTTAGCTTAGGGTTTATATACCTTGGTTTTATAATAATAAACCATTGGGTTTAATATTTTTCCCTTGCATTTTTAGTGTTAATCCCTTGCATTTATTAGTCCCTTGGGTTTGTAATATCAATCCTTTGGGCTTATTAATCTAAGGGTCCATATTCATAGGTTATAATATTATACATAGGGTTTATAATATTAATCTTAGGGTTTAATATAAATCCACTGAGTTTATAATCGTGGTCAACCATGGTCCAATGTCACATTGTGACAAATATTGTCTCGATATGAAAATAAACCATGTTCAACCATTGTTAACCATCGTCAACCATGACCATTCATGGTCAACCATGGTCCAACATCACATTATAACAAAGATTGTCTCAATATGAAAATCAACCATGGTCAACCATCTTCAATCATGGTTAACCATGGTCAAATTACACATTGTGACAAAGATTATCTCAAAATGAAAATCAATCATGGTCAATAATGGTTAATATGAAAATCAACCATGGTCAAACTTGGTCCAATGATGCATTACACAAATATTTTCTCAATATGATAATCAATCATGTTCAGCCATGGTCCAACGTCGCATTGTGACAAAGATTGTGTCAATATGAAAATCAACCATGGTCAACGATAGTCAACCATATTTATTTTAGGGTTTATAATATTTATCTTAGGGTTTATATACCTTAGGTTTATAATATTAAACCCTTGGGTTTAATGTTATTCTTTTGGGTTTTTAGTGTTAATCCCTTATGTTTAATAGTCCCTTGGGTTTATAATATCAATCCCTTAGGTTTATTAATCTAAGGGTCCATATTGCTAGGGTATAATATTATTCATAGGGTTTATAATATTAATCCTAGGGTTTAATACAAATCCTTTGGGTTTATAATCATGGTCAACCATGGTCAACCATTTTCCAATGTCACATTGTGACAAAGATTGTCTCGTTATGGAAATCAACCATGTTCAACCACTGTCAATCATTATAGCAAATATTGTCTCAATATGAAAATAAACCATGGTCAACCATCCTCAATCATGGTCAACCATGGTCAATATAAAAATAAACCATGATCAGTCATGGTAAACCATTGTCCAACATCACATTGTGACAAATATTGGCTCAATATCAAAATTACCATGGTCAACCATTATCAACTGTGTTCCAATGTCGCATTGTGACAAATATTGTTTCAATATGAAAATAAACCATGGTCAAACATGGTCAATCATGGTCAATGATCGTCAATAGCCATGGTCACATTGTGACAAATATTGTCTAATGGCACAATGTCACATTGTCACAACCATGGTCATCCATCGTTAACCATGGTCCAACGTCGCATTGTGAAAAATATTGTATGAAAATAAATCATGGTCAATCACAGTCAACCATGGTCCAACGCCACATTGCGACAAATATTTACTCAATATGAAAATCAATTATGGTCAAACATGGTCCAATGCCACATTGTGACAAAGGTTCCCTCAATATGAAAATAAATCATGGTTAACCATGGTTAACCATGGTCCAACATCACATTGTGATGAATCTTATCTCAATATGAAAATCAACCATGATAAACCACGTTTTTTTAGGATTTATAATATTTATTTTAGGGTTTATATACCTTGGGTATATAATATTATCCTTTGGGTTTTTGAGATTTTAGTATTAATCCCTTATTTTTATTAGTGCCTTGGGTTTATAATACCAATCCCTTAGGTTTATTAATCTAAGGGTTCATATTCCTAGGGTATAATATTATGGATAGGGTTTATAATATTAGTCTCAATGTTTAATATAGATCCCTTAGGTTTATAATCCATTATGTTTGTAATATAGATTCCTTGGGTTTATAATATTAATCATAATTTTTATATTCCTAGAGTTTAATATTAAGCACAGGGTTTATGATATTAATCCCTTGGATTTATTAATATTAAGGTTTTTAATTTCTCATAGGGACTTCACTCAATGAACCTATGACCTATCACATGCATTCATGGCATATTAATAAATACCCTTAATTTGATTGTATATTCGAAAATACCTCTAAAAAATACATTATTTAACTCCCTACCAATACGAACCCAATACACCTTCTGAATTTAAAAAACCCCTACTTACACTAGATATTGTAGGTATCCATTTTTTCATTAACATTTTTTATACCCCTTTATATTTTTTCATTAACTTTGAGCTCCATTTTTTATACCTACCAATATAAAAACTCTTTACCCACTATATATCCCTAAATATATTATGCCATTTTTTCCCTCAATAAATATCCCCCAATATGAACCCACGTGGTATGGCATTGTTCCCCCATTGAATCCCCCATGATATTTCTAGGGTTTAATATTATTCCTAGGGTTTACTATTATTCCCTTCAGTTTACTGCTTATATTTATAGTATTAATCTCTTGGCTTTATAATATTAAACCTAAGGTTTATAATATTAATCTTAAGGTTTAATATTAATCATAGGGCCTAATGTTATTCCCTTGGGTTTATAATTTATTGATTTTTTTATATTTACCAATGTGTTTAGTATTCCCATGGGTTTATAATATTGATCCTAGGGTTTATAATATTGAACCTAGGGTTTAATATTAAGCCTATAGTTTATAATACTAATCTTAAGGCTTAATATTAATCTCTTTAGTTTATAATCCCTTCAATTTATTATATTAATCCATTGGGTTTTGAATATTAATCCCTTGGGTTTATTAATAAGATAGGTTTATGATGTTAATCCTAATTTTATAATATTAATCTATGTTTAATGTTTATTTTAGGGTTTATAATATTTACCTTAGGGTTTATATCCCTTGGGTTTATAATATTAATTGCTTATGTTTCATATTATCCCCCAGGTTTGTAACCCATTGGGTTTATTAGTCCCTTGCATTTATGATATCAATATTGTGGGTTTATTAATATAAGGGATTGTACTCTAAGGGTATAATATTATTCATAAGGTTTATAATATCAATCCTAGGGTTTAATTTAAATCTCTTTGGTTTATAATCCATTGGATTTATAATACAAATTCCTTGGTTTATTAATCCCTTGGTTTAGAATATTAATATCTTGGGTTTATTATTAATATCAATATCTTGGATTTATTTTCACTTTAATATTAATCTCTTGGATTTATTTTTAGTTTAATATTAATCTCTTGGATTTATAATTTGTAATATTAAGGCTTATAATATTAATCTTCGAGGTTTATAATACTAATCCATTGAGTTTACCAATCCCTTGGGTTTATAATATTAATTTGTTTGCTTTATTAATCCCTTGATTTTATTAATTTAAAAGTTTATATTCCTAGGGTTTAATATTATTGATAGGATTTATAATATTAATCCTAAAGTCTAATATAGATCCCTTAGGTTTATAATATAAATTCCTTGGGTTTATAATATTAATCATCTCGTTTATATTCCTAGGGTTTAATATTCATTTTTGGGTTTAATGTTAGTCCCTTGATTTTATTCATTCGATTTACAATATTAATCTCTTGGGTGTATATTCCTAGGGTTTAATAATAACCCTAAGGTCTAATGTTATTCCCTTGGGTTTATAACCCCTCATGGTTTTAATATTAATCTAATGGGTTGAGTTATCCCCTAGGTTTATAATATTGATCCGAGAATTTCTAATATTATTCATAACGTTTAGATTCTTAAGGTTTAAATTTTAAGCCTATGGTTTATAATATTAATATTAGGGTTTAATGTTAATCCCTTTAGTTTATAATCCATTTGGTTTATAATATTAATCTTTAGTTTTATTAATATTAGAGTTTATGTTCCTAGGATTTAATATTAATGCTAAGGTTGTATGTTATACCCTTGGATTTTTAATATTAATCCATTTGGCTTATTAAATAGATAGGTTTATTAATCCTAAGTTTTATAATATTAATTTCAGGGTTTAATGTTTATTTCCGGGTTTATAATATTTACCTTAGGGTTTATATCACTTTGGTTTATAATATTAATTCCTTGTATTTCATATTATTCCCTAAGTTTATAATCCCTTGGGTTTATTAGTCCCTTGCATTTATTATATCAATCCCTTGAGTTTATTAATCTAATAGTTCTTATTACTAAGGTATGGTATTATTCATAAAGTTAATCTCTTAGATTTATAATCCATTGGATTTATAATACAAATTCCTTGGGTTTATTAATCCATTGGTTTATAATATTAATATCTTGGGTTTCATATTAATAGTAATCTCTTAGATTTATAATTTCTAAAACTAGGGATTATAATATTATTCCCCAAGGTTTATAATACTAATCCGTTGGGATTACTAATCCCTTAGGTTTACAATATTAATATGTTGGTTTTATTAATCCCTCTGATTTATAATACTAATATTTAGTTGGGTTCATTAATCCCTTGGGTATATAATATTGATCCTAAGGTTTATAATATTAATCTTAGGGTTTATATTCCTATGGTATAATATTAATCCTAGGGCCTAATGTTATTCCCTTGGGTTTATATTCCCTCAGGTTTTTAATATTAATTTGATGCATTTAGTAATCCATTGGTTTTATAATATTGATTTGAGAGTTTTTAATAATAATCATATGTTGAAGAAATCTTCGGATTATCCACATTGTTAAAAAAAAATGGTCGATGCTTCGAATCCCAACGGGGATCCATCTTCAGGACAAGATAACCACATAAGCTTGAAAACAATAATCATATGATTTATGTTCCTAGGGCTTAATATTATGCCTACAATTTATAATATTAATCTTAGGGTTTAATGTTAATCTCTTTACTTTATAATCCATTAGGTTTATAATATTAATCCCTTCGGTTTACTAATTTTAGAGTTTATGTTCCTAACATTTAATATTAACCCTAAAGTTTAATGTTATTCCCTTGTGCTTAAAATCGGTTGGGTTTTAATACTAATCCCTTGGCTTTATTAATCAAATAGATTTATAATGTTAATTCTAAGGTTTATAATATTAATCTTAGGGTTAAATGTTTATTTTAGGATTTATAATATTTATCTTAGGGTTTATATCTCTTGGCTTTATAATATTAATTTCTTGCATTTAATATTATTCTGAGGGGTTTGTAATCCCTCGGGTTTATCAATCTAAGGGTTGGTATTGTTAATATTGAGTTTTATAATTATGGTTTATAATATTAATATTAATCCATTACGTTTATTAATCCTAAGGGTTTATAATATTTATCCCTTGTATTTATAATATTAACCCATTGGGTATATTATTCCTAAAGGTTGATAAAATTAATTACTTTGGTTTATATTATTATTATTATTATATGATTTTAAGGTTACTTTGATTTTACTTTGGTATATTATTCCTTATTTGTGGGACAATGAACCCGAAAAAGGGACCCACCTCTGCACAATGATTTGACTACTAAGTCTACGAAGGCATACATACTCTACCCTCTCTCGTTTTAAACCTGTGACCTCTTAGGAGGAAACACATGCTATTAACCATTAGTCCCACTCAAGTTATGGTTTATAATACTAACCTTAGGGTGTTATAATATTAATCTTATCACTTATAATAATAGGTTTGATGATGTTAATAAATGTATATTAATTATTAAAACAATACTAAAATATAAATAAGTATTATTGGTAATAATTTTATATTGTTATTATATTATTATATTATGGTAATTTTTTTTATTGTTAAATGTTTATTTATTTATTTTATAAATAAAAATACATAACTTAATAAAAATATAGAAATTTAAGAATATATATAAATTAATATATTATTTTATTAAAGTTTGAATTTATTATGATATGCATTTTTTAAAAACATATAATAAGTCAAAAGATATATACAAAACAAAGTTAGGAAATGCAGCGTGGAAAAGAATGTTATTGAATTTTATGATTTTATATATGAGGAAATTATATTTTCTTTATTGTTTATATAATATTAAATATTATAATGGTACCCGTGTCCTACTTATTATCAATTTCATATTCCTTATGAAGCCAGGCATGGACAATAATATGATAATGCGAATGTGAAGGATTTAAATGACCCGATGGGCGAGAAGGAGCCGAGGTATCCTTCACCTTCTTAAATAAAAAGATTGCAGTCTGCCCATTCTGGTAAAGCCACTCATGCACATCCCACAATACCTCAAAATCCACATTGATCTCCAATTTGACGGCAAAGGGGGAAATTTCATGTAGGGCGAGCTAAGAAATTGCATGTGTAATAACTTTTTTCTTAATGAATGAATTTTTGGGGTGGGGCTTTAAATTATGAGTGGTATAGAACATTTAAATATCATTTCTATTGGTACATTTGATTTATATGAGGAGAATATTCAACTTAAATGAATATATTTGATTAGGTATATGTGAATTTAAAGTGATTAGTGGATTAATAGATAGTGATTACAATCGATTAGAAATTTGTGAATTTATTCCAAATAATGCTAACAAGAGAGTTAATTATTTGTTAATTGTGCCAAAGGGTTAATTATTAGGTAAAGATATTTAAAAGGACAAAAGCATAATTATGTGAAGAATCATTCTTCTAATTCGGTAGAGTATAGTTCTTTTCTTATACGAAGGAGTAATTATGATGGTATAACACTCTCGATATTATGACCGATTCAAGCCCTAGAGGATAGCTCGAAACAAGAATGACTTCTAGGGCTAGTGACAAAATCAAGCCTTACATGATAGCTTGAAACAAGAATGACTTCTAGGGCTAGTGACAGAATCAAGCCCTAGAGGATATCTTGAAATAATAATGACTTATTCTTCAAGGCTTCTCCTTCCCCATAACTCTGATACTGTGTTGATTTTTCATAAGATCTTACGACTAATAATTACTTTTTTGATTTATTACATTAATATTTTCTTTCTTTTAAATTCATGATAAAAAAATTACATAGAAAATCTCAACAATAGAAACAAAATGCCAATAGGATCATAAAGAGACAACCAAATATGAGACACAAGAATTTACCATGGGAAAATCCACATGGGGGGAAAACTCGACAATGTTTTCCTTTGAGAAATTATTCAATTCAACATAGATACATCTAATTCTTCTAGCCAAGAACAAGGTCAAACTAACCAACACTATCACTATGGTCAAACCTAGTCAAACTCCCCATAGGTCAAGTCAAAGTTCTACCCAATTAACCAAGTTAGGTTTGATCTACTAGGGTTGAATTCCAACCTACTTCTACATTAGAGAAACTCAGAACTGTTGCTTAAATTTTCCCAAAAATTCACCCTTTTTGTCACATGTGTGAATTAAGATGCAATAAATAATGCCACATGTGCAAGGTCAAATTGAGAGAGAGGGAGAGAGAGTTCAATATTCTTCTAGAAAAAATTGGCCTTCTATTCCTTGTCTCCATCATAGAAGATACTTTGATACATATGTAATTTGAATTGACCAAGAGGAGGAGCTCAAATGACATAAATAGTGATTCTAGATGGTTGAATAGATGTCTCTCTTCCTGTGGCCAACTTGACTTGAAGGAGGGCCGACTTGACCCTATTGGAGCTAAAAAAGTAAAATTTTCTCTTTTGAAATTGACATGAAAAACATGTCTTATATTAATCATTTCAATGGCTAATCAATAAAATGAAATGAAGAACATGTCTTACATTTTCTTTATATTTAAATGACTAAAATATTAATTATGAGGGCTAGCCACAACTACAAAATTCAATAATCTATACATACTATGTAGTATTTATTACGATTATAAATTTTAACTATTGATGCTACAATGATTAGATGCTTCATCTCGTTATAACTTACTTGGCACTTTTGATTCCAAAAAAAAATTAACTCCTTTTTTCTATAGTGATGTGATAGGATGGGTTAGCTTAAATAATGCTTGATTGAACCTATGATAGTAGCCTATAATCCCCATAATATATAATAATAATGTTACCTATGAAACGAGAACTATTACCTCAAAAAGGGAACTCTAGCCCAAAAAGACTCAAAAAACATAAAAAAATGCCCCAAAAACAAAAAGTGTGTATTCTAGAATGCATTTGTTTTTTTCTCAAGGTCAAATTTCACCTTTTTATAAAATTATGCTAAAAACGAAATTGTTTCTTGAAAAAATGATTGAAAAAAAAAAACCTTCAAAACAAAACGAGTCGATGGCTGAACAACGTAAAAAACATTGTGTCCTCACACTTTTGACACATCGTAACAATGGAATTAAAGACAAATACATTAGGACGTTGAAAATTGTAAAATTCTAAATTTTTTGATAGATTATGTTAAATATAAACTAAATCATGTCCGAAGGGCTTATCATTTCGAACAATTTATCCATGTTGTTAAACATAAATATCTCGACTCTAAACAACCCTAAAATTGTAATTATTTTCAACCATAACATTAAAGATAAAATTTAGTAGCGTATAAAAACCTTTAATGACAAGTTGTAAATTCAAGTTTTTTAACGAAGTTTTCAAGATACTTGATCCATCGAACTACGACGGTTAGACACTCAGGGAACTGCAAGCGACATGGGTAGTAAATGAAAATTTTATTATTCATATATTTGTTTGTTTATATATAAAACATATTTTTTAATTTTTTTTTATTGTTTTTCTAATTTTAAATTATAATTGTTTTAGTTTTAAGAAAATAAAAATGAAAATATTCTTATATATGTTTGTTTATATTTTAAAACATATTTAAAAAAAAAAAATTATTGTTTTTTTATATTTTAAATAATAATTGTTTTAATTTAAAATATATATATATATATATATATATATATATATATATATATATATATATATATTTGTTTGTTTATTTTTTAATTTGTTTTTTTTTTTTTTTTTTTTTTTTTTTTTTTTTTTTTTTTTTTTTTTTTTTTTTTTTTTTTTTTACAATATATTTTTTTATTATTATAATAGTTTTTGTTTAAAAAATAAAAATAAAATTTTATATAGTTTGTGTTTGAAAAAAATAAAATTAAATAAACAAATTAATTTTCCACCCGCTGGGTGCCGGAGGCAGGCTGGGGAGCCCTCGACTGTACCGTCCGACCGGTCTCTGGCCCCTGGCTAAGCGAAAGGGGATTTCGAGAATCACCCTCCACCTAGCTGAGGGACGGAGGCCGGTCGGGTAGCACCGTCGAGGGCTGCCCAACCTACCTTCGCCCCCTCGGCTGGGTAGAGGGAGATTCCGAGAATCGCTCTCCGCCTAGTAGGGGACCAGAGGCAGGCTGGGTGGCCCTTGATGACGTCGCCCAACTAGCATCCGGCCCTCAACTGGGCGAAGGGCGATTCTCAAAATCATCCTCCACCCAGCCGGGGGCCGGAGGCCGACTGGGCGGCACCGTCTAGGGCTGTCTAGGCTGCGTCCGGCCCCCAGCTGGGCAAAGGGCGATTTCGAGAATCACCCTTAGCCTAGCCGGGGACCAGAGGTAGGTTGGGCAGCCTTTGACGGAGCTGCCCAGTTTGCCTCCAGCCCCTGGTTGGGTGGAGGGCGTTCCCCTATCAGGGGCCGTAGGCAGGCCAAGCGGCGCCATCGAAGGTTGCCCAACCTACCTTCGACCCGCAGCTAGGTGGAGGGTGACTCTCGGAATCGCCCTTTGCCCAGCCGGGGGCCACAGGCAGGATGGGAAGCCCTCGAAGATGTTGCTCGGCTGGCCTCTGGCCCCCAGCTGGGTAGGAGGGTGATTCTGAGAATCTCCCTCCACCTAACTAGGGCACAGAGGCTGGTCGGGTGGCACCATCAAGGGCTTCCCAGCCTGTCTCCAGCCAATTGCTAGGTGGAGGGAAATTCCGAGAATCACCCTCGTCTGGGGAGAGGGCGATTCTGAGAATCGCCCCCAGATGGGCGGAGGGCGATTTGGAGGGAAATTCTGAGAATCACCCCCAGCTGGGTGGAGGGCGATTTCGAAAATCGACCCCGGCTGGATAGAGGGTGATTTCGAGAATCACCCTCCACCCATCTGGGGTCGATTCTCAGAATCGTCGTCCACCCTGTCGGGAGCTGGACGCAGGCTAGGCAGCCCTTGATGGAGCCACCCGCCCAGCCTCCAGCCCTCAGCTTGGTTGAGGGAGATTCTCAGAATCACCCTCCGCCCAGTCAGGGGCTAAAGGACGGCCATGTAGCACTGTCGAGGGCTTCCCATCCTACCTCCAGCCCTCGTCTGGGCGGAGGGTGATTCTCCAGCTGGGGCTGGAGGTAGGTTGGGCAGCCCTCAATAGTGCCACCCGACCTACCTTTGGCCCCTAGCTGGGTGGAGGGTGATTATGAGAATCACCCCCGGTTGGGCGGAGGATTCTCGAAATTGTCGTCTACCTAGCCAGGGGCCGAAGGCAGGCCGAGCGACATTGTCGAGGGCTGCCCAGCCTGCCTCTGACCCACGGCTAGGCAGAGGGCGATTCTAGGAATCGCTCTCAACCCAAACGGCGGCTGGAGGCAGGCTGGGCTAGGTGGAGGGTGATTCTAGGAATCGCCCCTCTGCCCAGCCAGGGGTGATTCTCGAAATATCCCTCCATCCAGCTGGGGGTGATTCTCGGAATCAGCCTCTGCCTAGCTAGGGGTGATTCTCAAAATTTTCCTTCGCTCAACCGGGAGTGATTCTCGTAATCTCCCTCTTTTCCCAGCTGGGGGTGATTCCTCGGAATCGCCCTCCACCCAACCGAGGGTGATTCTCGGAATCACCCTTCGCGCAGCCGGGGGTGATGCTTGGAATCGACTTCCACCCAGCCGGGGGCTGGAGGCAAGGCGGGCGGCGTGGTCGAGGGCTGCCTAGCCTACCTCTGACCTACAACTTGGTGGTAGGGATTCTCATAATCACCCTCCGCCTAGCCAGGGGTCGGAGGCAGGCTGGGCAGCCCTCGATGGTGCCACTCGGCCGGCCTCTGGCCCCCGGCCAGGCAGAGGGTGATTTCGAGAATCTCCCTCTTCCCAGTCGTGGGCCAGAGGCCCACCGGGTGGCACCATCAAGAGATGCCTAGCCTGCCTCCAGCCCCCGGCTGGGTGAAGGGAGATTTTCAGAATCGTTGTTCGCCTAGCCGGGGGCCGGAGGCAGGCTGTGCAGCCCTCGACAACGCTTCCCGGCCTACCTTAGCCCCCAGTTGGGTGGATGGTGATTCTGAGAATCACCCCTGCTGGGCAGATGGTGATTTTTAGAATCGCTCTCGGTTGGGCAGAGAGTGATTCCAAGAATCTCCTCCCACCCAGCGAAGGGTGATTCCTAGAATCTCCCTCCATCCAGTCGGGGGTGATTCTCGGAATCGCCCTTCGCCCAGCGAGGGGTGATTCTCGGAATCACCCTCCACCCAACCGGGGGTGATTCTCGTAATCGCCCTCCTCCCAGTCGGGGGTAATTCTCAGAATCGCCCTCCGCCCAGCCGAGGGCGATTCTTGGAATCGCCCTCCACCCAGCTGGGGGCCTGAGGCAGATCAGGCGGCACGGTCGAGGGCTACCCAGCCTACCTCTGACCCGTGACTAAGTGGAGGTGATTCTCGGAATCGCCCTCCGCCTAGCCAGGGGCCGGAGGTAGGCTGGGAAGCCCTTGACGGTGCTGCTCGGCCATCCTCCGGCCCCCAGTTGGGCAAAGGGTGATTTCAAGAATCTTCATTCGCCCAGCTAGGGGCCGGAGGCCAGCTTGGTGGCACCATCGAGGGCTACCTAGCCTACCTTTGGCCCCCGACTGGGCAGAGGGCGATTTTGAGAATCTCCCTCCACCCAGCCAGGGGCCAGAGTCAGGTTGGGCAGTCCTCGACATCGCCTCCTGGCTTACCTCAGCCCCCAGCTGGGTGGAGGACGATTCCGAGAATCACCCCTCGCTTGGCTGAGGGTGATTTCGAGAATCGCTCCCGGTTAGGCAGAGGGAGATTCTGAGAATCTCCCTTTGCCCAGTCGAGGGTCGGAGGCAGGCTGAGAGGCATCATCAAGGGCTGCTGAGCCTGCCTCTAGCCCCCGGTGGGGTAGCCCTTGACAGCACCTCCCAGCCTGCCTCCAGCCCCCGGTTGGATGGAGGTCGGCCGGGTGGCGTCGTCGAGGGCTGCCCAGCCTACCTCCAGCCCCCGGCTAGGCGGAGGGCAATTCTTGGAACTGCCCTCCGCCCAGCCGAGGGCTGGAGGCAGGCCTGGTGGTGTCGTCAAATGAAGGAGATTGGTTTTGGATCTATTTTCAAGTTCAGGTAGTTTTTATTATACAAATTTAAATTTAAATATTTTATTATTTACTTTTTATGTCTTTATACTAATTTTCTTACTTATTTCTTGTGTACTTGATGATTAGGTACAACACTAGCATGCTTCCTGCCAAAAGGAAGAAATTGTAATGCCATTGAGAAAGACCCAGTGTAATGAAAATTTGTTCAACAAAGAATTAACGCTCTTGAATTCCTTCCAGATGTGAAGCAAGAAGTTGGTTTGAGGAAAGGGGATTTTAATGAATCACGTGTGGAAAAAAAAAGCAAAGGAACCTCAACCACCATTATATGAAATTATTGGAAAGGGACACTTTGGAAGACTTGCAGAAATGAAAGATCCATTAGAAGATGACAATGACCAAAATGAAGTAGAAAATGTTGCAAAAGAAGCCATCAATGATGTTCTAGATGATGTTGAACATGTATTAGTTGATATTGTTGATGATCTTTAAGTTATGCTTGCAAACAAAGCTCATTTTTTAGATGTATTAATCAGTTTTACTTGTAATGTTTAGACTTTGATATTTTATGAGAAGAATCCTTATTTTTTGCAAAAAACATGTGATTACTATTATTTTTTGACATAAAATTCAATAAAAATGCTATTTTCTTAAGTTTTTTTGTTAATATTTTTTCCCAAAAATTAGTTTATTTAACATCTTTTTTTTAACAAAAAGTCTCTAAAAGTGTATTTTTTGCATTCTGTTAGCATTGAAAATTTGTATTTTTTTGTCATATCTTTCAAAATTTTGGGTTTTTAGCAACAATTATTTGATGTGCATTGAAAAATTAATTAGCAATACATGAACTTGTAGAAAATATAAACTTTATAATATTGACCCTTTTTTCATTTTTATATATGTGAAGAAGTGAAGATATCATTACAAATTTTTATTTAAAAAAATATTTTCCTTTCTTTTTAAAACACAAGTACATAAATGCACTTAAAAATAAACATCTCACGGAAGAAGAAGACATTAGAAAATGTATAGTGTCAAAATCAATCCTCTAAAAAAACGTTGGTGATGATATGCCACCACTATTCAAAATCGACATAAAAAACATCACAAAAAAAAATAAAAATTAAGTGCCAAAAACATGCTTAAAAAAAATAATTTGATTCTGCATCACCACTTTTCAAAATCGGGTGTTTTTCTTGCTACGTCAAAAAGTAGGTACCAGTGCAGTTACCTATTTCATTGCTAACAGTGTTTAATGTCTTCCACATGTTTAGGGATAGGCCAATTAAGGATTTCCTTGACTGTTTTAGGGTCTACTACAATTCCTTCTTTGGAAATTACATGTCCCAAATATTGTATTTGGTCCTCATAGAACTCAGACTTACTAAATTTGAAATAAATCTAATGTTCTGTAAGTGTTTTTAACACTATTCTTAGGTTATATTCACGCTTCTAAAGTGTCTTGGAATAAAATAAGATGTCATAAATGAAAACCAACACAAAATTATTTAAAAATTGGTTGAGAACATTATTCATTAAGCACAAGAATGTGGTTGGAGTGGTTTTAAGTATAAGCATAAGCACAACAAACTCATAATGGCCATATATGGTTCTAAAAGTAGTTTTATATATGTCCTCCACAAGGGTTTCACTGCGGGATCAATACCATAGCACGTGGGTTCATATTGGGGGATATATAATGAGGAAACAATGACATAATATATTGGGGGATATATAGGGGGTAAAGGGTTTTTATATTGGAAGATATAAAAAATGGAGTTCAAATTTAATGAAAAATATAAAGGGGTATAAAAAATGTTAATGAAAAAATGGATACGTACAATATATAGTGAAAGTAGGGGCTTTTTAAATTGGGAAGGTATATTGGGTTTACATTGCTAGGGGGTTAAATAATGTTATTTTTAGAGGTATTTTCCAATATGTACTCAAATTAAGGGTATTGTTTAATATGCTATGATCGCACGTGATCTGTTAGAGGTTCATTGAGCAAAGCCCCCTTGATGTCCTCATCCTTAATTTTGAGGTGATGATAACCAAATCTTAAATCTATCTTCGAGAAAATGGTGGCTCCCCTTACCTGATAAAACATGTCATCTATTCTAGGTAAAGGATATTTTTATTTATTTATATTGTTAGCTTATTTAGTTACTTATAATCAATACACATTCTAAAAGTACCATCTTTATTTTTCACAAACAATATTGTTGCTCCCCAAATTGAGACACTTGGCCTAATTTATTCCTTATCCAACATTTCTTGAAGTTTCATTTTTAGTTCCATAAACTTCAATACACTAATTCTATAGGGTACCTTGGACATCGGTGTGGCCCCAAGTACCAACTCAATAGTGAAATCAATATCTCTTTTGGGTGGTAACCTGGGAATTTCATCCGGAAACATGTCCTCGAACTCCTATACCACCTCCAAATCATCTAAATTTCTTGCCTTGGTTTCCCGTGAGAATTATTCTGATTTTACAAAAAATAATTTACAACCTTTCTTGGCATATATTTTTAGTCATAAGGATGATATTTTCCTAGTAGAAACTAGTCTTGATATACCTCAAATAATATATACCACTCCCTCATTTGTGGTGCAAGTGGAATTATGGTCTAAAAAGTTAATAATTAATTTGTTCTTTTCTATCCAATCCATTCCTACCAATACATCATAAGGCCCTAGGGGAAAAACATTCAGGTTAATTGTTTTTTACATCCACTCAAATTAATAAGAAAGTTTAACCCACCTGGTAACTTTCCTTTTGGTACTAGTGGTTAGTTGTACCAACCAAGAATTTTTATATTTTTCTATGTTTAGCTTACATTTGTCCATTATTTTTTGGACTAACATAACTTACGCTAAGCCATGGATCTATTAAAATGGATACATATTGTTGATTTAGGAGATTGCCTTCTATTTCAATCATAGTAGACTAAAGTTCGATTTGAAAATCTTTTAGGGATGCATTGATTCTAGGAATTTTTCTAGCCACTTCATTCATTGTGGAGGCTTCATGTGAATTATGTAGGGTTTGAATTTTTTTACATTTTACAAACAATTTCGAAGCAAATGAGAATCTCCACAACCCCAACATCTCAGTGGTTCCCTTTATTTTCCATTAATTTATTTACTGTTCAAATCAATTGATATTAACCCTATCTAAGATTGAGTCTTACGCTCCTCTTTATTAGCCTTATTAAAATCTCAATTCTGGTAATTTTTATTAGAATTTTTAAATGAAAAAAGATTAGACCCTTTGCTTCCCTGCATAAATCTTTCTTTTTTCTTGTTTGGACATGATTTTAAATTTTCACCCCTATGCTTAGACTGTTGATAATAGTTATTATATTTATGGATAGCTTCATCCATGGTTTTAGGGTTTTCATACTCAATTGTTTCTTTGAATGAAAGGTGAAGACCGCCGCTAAATCACTATTTTTTTTCTTTCTCCCCACAAATGTAGGGTACATGTTGTAGGAGATGGGTAGTTTTTTCAACAATTTCATCCTTGGTCATTTTACCAAGCTTTAGCTCACGAAATTC
This sequence comes from Pinus albicaulis, assembly GCA_034641835.2. Taxonomy (NCBI): domain Eukaryota; kingdom Viridiplantae; phylum Streptophyta; class Pinopsida; order Pinales; family Pinaceae; genus Pinus; species Pinus albicaulis. The sequence continues at coordinate 266,475,974 of CM076570.1, read as the reverse complement.
ATTTTCTTTATCATAACAATATCTCTCTATTAGATCATTTTCTTTGAAATATTTTTGAAAAAATTCCCAACTCATAATATTTTCCTCTATATTATGCATAGTCCTGATCTCCTCCAACCACAAATATGCCTTTCGTTGTAGCTTATAAGTGGTTAGTCTAGCTTTCATATTGCTATGATACTCATACACTTCAAAATATTTGTTCATGTTGAGTAGCCACACCTCCACTATTTCCTCTAACTCACCATCAAAGGTTGGAGGTATAATTTTTTTAAACTCTCCTTGCACTTTTAGCTTTTGTTTCTTCCCTTAACTAGGTACTATTGGGAGCATTTTGGCTGGAATATATTCATTTTCTTCTTCATATTCAGATCTAACAACCTCACTCTCATCCATGGTGTCTAGATTCTTCTATTTATAGGACTCCTCCTTATCCTTCTCCTCTAAATTTGGTCCTACTATTTTCAGATTTGACTTATTAGTTAAATTTTTTATGATCCTCTCTTTCTTAACACTAACTTTCAATTTTTTTTAACATTGTCTTATCTAATACTCGATAATTCTGGTTTGATCCATTTCTCCATATCTAGTAGTTCCACAATATGAGGTGATGTTTCACCTCCTAACTATACCAAGACTTTTTCTTCTCACTTTGAAGATCTTCCATATAGTTTCACCATCAATGTTCTTACTTCAACTCTTTACTATGTAAGACAAAACATTTATTTTGTTAAATTCTAACTATGATGTGGCCCATACGCTTTGGTGTTGTAATTTATAGCTCTGATACCACATGTATTGTACCTCCACCATTTATATAATTTTTTATTTACCTTTTAAAAAATATTTTCGACATGGTTAGAAAAATTCTTATGTGAATTCATTTCATAACCTACCTACCACTTAGGATATTCATGTGTTATATTAAACAATGAAACTTCATAAATCAATTTTTGAAAAAGGTTTGTCGTACTGCAAATTTATTTCGATGTTTATGATCCCTTATTAAAAGTATTGATTAAACATATATGATTTCACTGTGGGCTAAAAAACAATTCATTCTATATAATAATTTATATATTTTTATTTCATAGTCACCCACCAAGGTTTAATTTTTTTTTTTAACTCTTTCAAAACTAATCTCTATTGTGATTGGATCTAACACTCTCTAATTATTATTCAAGCACTTTACCAATTTGACCACACTTTCTGGTTATTTTTATATTCATGGAAAAGTGGCATTGGGTTACATGTCTCGCATATGACCATACATGTAGACCTATTCATGTGACCAATGGATGGTTTGGATTACCTCTGATGTTTGAACAGTTCAAATCATTTGAGCCCTAATATTATTAAATGACTGTGATAATTTCCTTGATGTTTTACATTTTTCGTTCCTCCTCACGAGCAGAGAGCTCTCCAATTTTGGGTTAGGGTTTTATAACATTTTCGTTCATGGTGAATGTGGGTTTCTTCTTCACGTGGGAACGAATCTTGACCATAATGATAAGTACTGAGATTTATATCTTGTTCGAGGGTTATTAATGTCGAGAAAACTATAAATTTAAGTTTTTCTTATTTATTTTGTTATGGTAAATGTGGAAGGAATTTAAGTGATAAATTCCTTCGACAAATGTTAGGTTATCCAGTACGTCTTTGGTTTTCCATCTCCTCAATATGGTTCATCCAGGTTTCATAGACCTATAATCTATCAAGCTTCAAATGTTAACAATTTCCTATTTTCCTTTGTTAAATAGCCATATTGAGGGTTTTACGAGTTTAGCCATAGATGTTTCATCGGTTCAGAGGCTCTGAAATTTAATTACAGTCTCTTTGATTTATAATTTCTTAAAGGAACTCTTCATATAATCTTCGGAGTAATAGTTCTCTTAGGGTTAAAATTCAATGATGAATCTCCTTTTAAAAGAACACTTTGAATTAAGTATTTTTTTGAGATTTTTTTATTTTTTATTTTAGATATTTGGTTTACAAAGAGGATAACACATTACCCTCTAATATTTGCATTCTAAAATTCATCATGTTAATGAATTATTCATAGGGTCGACAATCATTTTAGGTTTTGAGCATTCGAGAAAAAAAGGAAGTGTACCACTTATAAAATCCCAAACCCTTGATATCTATAATACTTTGTTTCTTCTTCAATCCCTTCTTCCTTTAGGTGCAACATAAATACATATGATTTCCTTAAAGTTGAGAGTTGTTTCTTACAATTTTTCTGTTAGAGTTTTTAATACGAGGGTTTTTGAAGAATTTGTTTACAAGGTTTTTACAGGTAGTCACTTATGGTTGAAAACCATAATGAAATACATTTAGTTAATGTATCCATGGAGGTTATAGTCAGATATTCCTCCATACTCCACCATTCCTCTAGAATTTAAAAGAAAGCTAGGTTTTATTTTCGTGAGTTTAAAATCATTATCAAATTTTGATATATTTTTTTAAATTAGTGTCATGATTAATTATTAAATGTGTTATAAACACTTACATTCATTTGACATCAAAATGAGACTTTCTTATTTTTTAACCAAAACCAATCTATTGTTTTAGAACAAAGGTCTCTCAAGTTTAGTATAAAAATACCATAGAAACATGGTTATATATGTGTGTGTGTGGAACTTCATATTTCTTGTCTCTAAGCTTGTAATCTCGGCAATAAGCTATGATTTTCCAAATATTCTCTATTTTACAACAAGTCTTTCATGTCATTATTACTTAGGAATCATTCACGTAATCTTTGTTGTCGAAAATTTTATTGTAAGCCTTTATTATATAATTTAAATACCATTATAATGATACTAACAAAATTTCCCTCTTATTGTTCTCTTACAAGTTTTCTTTCAATATTTCCAATCAAAATTTTCTAATTTATCATGGTACATTTATCTTTCCAGGTGTGAATCCTTCTTACATTATTTTTCTTTCACGAGTCTTACATGTATTGGGATTTAAGATGATGGTTATGGCTAATTCTCTATAGCTAAATAGACAGGGTTTAGCATACTCATTTTAGATTCAGTTTGTTAAGTTAAAAGTGTACTTAGTAGTTCTATATTTTGATTATTTGTGACAAGATAACTCCAAATTATGCTTAAGAGACTCATTTTTGGAGACATCTAGATCGTATAATTATCCTAAAATTACTTGTATAATATTAGGTTTCCTAAGCCCATTGTGCATTTTCCTCTTATATAAATTTATTTAGTCAATGACTTGTGTTTATTATTTTGGGGTAGAATACTTAAACTATACAATTTCATTTTCATTCTACATCTTGATTTCTTTATATTTTGTCGTCAATAATGTATGTTCATTTATTTTTATAGTACTTAAGATCTTCTTTGAAACAAAATAAAAATATACCATTATTTACTCCATACCATGGTTTTATTCTTCCGTAAACCCTTCCTAGATTATACTTGACCCAAAATAAAATCTTAGAATTCTTATAAATAGATTCAATAAAAATTGAATAGCAAAAGGATACTTATGTCTATCAATTTTATATTTGTTCCTTAAGAATGTTTTTACTTATTCATGAAAATACTATAAAAAAACATTCCATCATTACTTTTTTCAACTCACTATGTTAGCTTCAATGAAATACACAAATATTCATGCTTTTCCTTTTGAAAACTAATCATGCATTTTCAAGAAAGCACTATTTATTTACTATTGCATGCTTAATTAATCCTTCATTTTTATCTATATACTGTAATTATTTTATTTATTTTCCTTTTTCTATGCATGCAACCATATTCTACTAATTTCTGACTAATACATATTCTGAGAAAGAAACAATCTTAAAACAAATATAAAAAGAGCAATGTGGTTACTTATTTAAATACTTAAAAATAAAACAAGAGAAAGCACATTCCTCCCAACCAAATAAATTCATGTTATAACAATTTCCCTTGAGCCTCATGCTTCCCTTATGTTAGAAAATAATATTGATTACACAATATTCTTCTTCTTAAGAAATTAGCAACGTATTTCTAATTCAGTTTGTTATTTATCAATTTCTCTGTCCAACACTTTTTTCCCCATTGAAATTTCTTTTTCTTCTTTCCACAAACATTCATCTCTCTCCCGCAATATGTTCCTTCCACCCCACATGAATTTTTTTTTCCTGTCACGTGGTTCCCTAGTGGTTAGGAATCTTAGGAAATGATGGAGGTAATATTATAACAATTATCACTTCAAAACTACTCACTACTTGGGCTTCAACTAATTTAACCAAATTTTTTACAACAAAGTAACCCTAGTTACTCACATGTTGACGACCACTATATTTTAAAATATATCAACATTTATTTATAATAACATGTAAATATTTACATTTGTCACTTAAAATATTCTAAATTTAATATTGGCCGCTCTCGCTAGTGTCTTTAAATGAAATATTTAGAAGTAATATAAAAGTTTCATATGGTCTAGTATAAAAAATTACAATATGATCACTACGGATACATTATGAATTATTGCAACAATATTAATGTAATTATGCTCGCGAAGTCCTTCCATCTCACACACATCTATTGTCAACTAGGACAAACACATTTGCACGACAGTAAATGTGGTTGATATATTTTGATCAATGGCATAATTCCACCTTTTATACACCAATCAACCAATGAAAATGATGTTGATCAACATATATCAACCACGTCTACTAATGTGTAAATTTGGTTGTGCTAGTTATATTTATATTTGTAATTGATCTTATTATTGTTCATTATTGCATAATTGTTGATTTTTAAGAGAAAGTGCATTTTTTAATATTAACATTTTAATTACACCAAGTTTATATTTTTTGCTAATTAGAAACTCCAATTCTAGGGTTGAGAATGAAATATGTTGGCATATTCTCATCATATCGTATTAATCAATGAATGGAGTTCTCAATCATAACTTTGTTGTGTTGATGTTTTCGAAATGAAAGTGTGTCAACTTGACACTACATCAAAATCTCGAACTTCTCATAGGTTTATAAGAAGTAACAGGAACACTTCCAAAGTTTATAGCCGTGTAAGTAGGTCTTGAATCCACGCCAAGAGTGGCACAACTCAACGATTAAGCATGTGAAAGGAATTTCGGCTAACTAGGAAGAGTCATGTAACTCACAAAACTAAAAAAATAAATAAAATACTAAATAACTACACTAACCCTAAACACCAAATTATTTATAGAAGCAAAAAAATAATCAGTGTCCTAAGGGTTTTTAGATATAGGGTTATAATAATTTCCCAATGATCTGAGTCATGACTTGGGAGTATAGTCGCTTTTGTGAAAACATCCCAAGCCAAAATATTCTCTATGATGAAAAATGGGTCCAAATTTGACACTATTTGATGGTGATCTCCTCTTTTATTGTTCCATGTATAAACCCCTTTTTCCATTTCAATCTCAATGCGTCCTAAATAGTTTGTAGTATCCTGGAATATAATAGCCTCAACCTCCAATCATTGGATTCCCCCTTTATTCTCATCCAAGGATTTAATTAGGTTGAATCTATGCCAAATCCATGGATTTGAGGAAATTAATGCATCAGTTTGAGATTTTGACTGAAGAAACAAAGTATTTTCATGTGATAAGTTCAATCCACATACATTTAAGATGTAGTGCCTTCTCCTCGAGTTGAGAAATTGAAACTATATGGTTGGGACTGAAAATGTGGTAAATTTTTTTAACACTCTGACCTCTTGTTCAGCCCATATGATGTTTATTCCTCCTAAATTCCCTTGTGCATCTATTTTTATTCCATGGATTTTCTTCTCCAGTTGGTAGTTATGTGGGTTAGGGCCTCCCTTGAGATATTGGTTTCCTGAAGCATTGAGATGGTGGTATTTTATTTTACCCATTTCTCTTTCAAGAGTCTTTGTTTTCTATGAACTTTAAGACCCTCAATGTTCCATGAGACTATATTCATGTATGAGATTTATTAGATCCATGGAAAACCTTTGTGAGGAACCTGACTCGTCTAAAATTTACCAATCTCATACAACAATTGTAGCTTATTCTTCTGGCCTTTGTTTTTTTACGCATGCGATTAATCTAATTCCTTTAGGGAACGTGTTTGCACTCCTAAAGACCCTAATCTTGAGGTTGATTTAGTTTCAATATGTTTTTATTTTATATATGTTTGACCTATCATATATAATTGTTCTTTAGGGAGGGCGAATGGATCCTTACCTTTAAAATACTGTGTAATTTGTGGTAAGTTGTGTTTTAGGCCCTCCCCTAATATTTTGGTTTCTTGAAGCATAGATATGGTGGGTTTTTCTTCTACCCATTCCTCTTTGAGGAGGCTTTGTTTTATATGGCTATTAAGGCTCCACATGTTTCATGATATTATCTTCATTTATGTGATTTATTAGATCCATGGAAAACCTTTTTGATGACTCTGACTTGTCGATAGTTTACCATGACTCCTCTGATATGAATGGGAATATTAGTGCTGGCTGTTCTAAGATCCAATTTAGAATATAAAAAAAGTGTCTGAGGATTAAGAGGTAAATTGCAAGTTTTCCATGAGTTTTTGTGTTTTTTTATGCTAATTTATCGAGAAAATTAACATAATCAAAACATTTAACAACATCATCTAAAATAAATAAAAATCACCATAAACAGTAACACAATAGCACATGATGAAGGAGTTCACCCCGTCCTGGATACGTCTCCTTGGTCCAGCTTCCAATGGCTTGAACGTCTTCTATTATGCTCAAAAGTGTGATTACATATGTTTACAATGCTCAAACAACTTTGAAACATGTTCCATTAGCTCCAGAATGCCAAAATATTCCTGTGTAGCCTCTTTCTGCATCGAATTTGGTAAAAATTTGAGTAAGTTATGACTTGCCCAAGTTTTTTCACTAACTGCTCCACAATTTCCTCCAAATCCGGCACCATCCTACAATTTCGCCCCCAAAAGCGCTCAGAGAGCGCCAATTTCGCCAAAAAAATGTGAAATTTCCTGCGCACTAATTTTCCCAATAAGGCCTTAATGCCAAAGTTCTAATCATATTATATATGGTTAATATTTTTTTTATAATAAAAATATGTCGCTCGGTTAATGGACCGCCTCCTTCGTGGTTTTGGGTGGACATATGTCGCATGTTTTGACTAACCATTTAATGTTATGGTTACCAGGGCTGGGGCTAGCCCTTGGCCCCGTCCCCCATGGTGCAAACAACATTAAAAAAAAATTATATGGCGACCATAGTTTAACAAGAACTATTGCGATGACATGTTGGTAATGCAGAGTGCTGTGTATTGTGAGGTTGCGGGTTTGACCCCTGCCTGCTCCACTCGATCTATAACAAAAATTTTTGTGGCCCTCAAGCTGCCACATGGCGGCCCTTAGTTGGGCCATGTGGTAACGTGTGATTGGCCACTTGAGGAACCCATCAAAATCCACGATATCAAACCAATAACAACATGCCACTTGGAATAATTTCATTCACCGGAGGGAAACCCTTTGACCAGTCAAACTTCCACTGTGCATGGCCAGTGAGAAGTACAAACTATTGACTTGGTTGTCCATGTAATTTTTTTTTTTAATTTCCTTGTTTGACAAAGTGGTCAAAACACGTTTCTTGGAACATACAATGTCATTTTTCCACGAAACGAGTTGTACTAGATTCAAAATGACAAGATATATATGGTCATTTAGGTTCCACACCATTTCTAACACTTTAATTTTTAGCATAATTTTGAGCACCTGATCACTCCTCCCCACTAGAAGATTTTGGACCCCAAAACATCACTTTCATTTGTTAAACAGATGAGGTTACTATTCCCTCACCATTCCAATCTCAATCCATTTGGCCTTAGAAGGATTTGTGCCTTTGAGCCCCAAGCGAAGGTAGTCTACACTCCCTCATTATGATGTCCTTGTTCTTCTGTCAAGAATGGTATCTTGCTAAAGCCCATCAAGATATCCAGGATAAAAATCCTCAATGGAAAGAATCTGAACCTGTTCTCCTTGATCTTCAATTAATGGGGGCTCATACAACCTTAAGTTCTCAACATTAACAACAGATTAAATTTGATGTATGAAGGCATATCTAACTTGAAGGCATTTTCACCAATATTTTCCAAAATTATGAAAGGACCATAATGGATTGGTTTCAGTTTTTTACCTTCCCCTTGAAGCCTCTCTTTGCTAATGTGTGTTGAACCTTTAGTTAAACAGAGGGGGGGGGTGAATCAGTTTAACACATTCCTGATCTTTTAAACCTTTCATTAAACTTATTTACACTTTCATTTCATATCCAATTTAATGTGTGAGTAATCTTAGAATGTAAGCAGCAAGTATTAGTTTAATATAGCAGTAGACTTAATATGAGAGCAGTAGGTATTAAGCAGATGATACATATCAGATCAATACATAAATATCATGCACAGAGACACCAGATATAAGTGGAAACCCATAAAGGGAGAAAACCACATCTTATTGTTGTTGTGATGCAAAGGCAAGCTCCAACTCCCTCTCACCACTTGTTTTCTGCAGGCACCTACCTACAGGAGGCTCCGACCTCAATTCTGCAAGCTACAACTTGCAAGGAAGCACCAACTCCCTTCAATTTTCTATAGGCACCAACCTACAGGAGGCTTCAACCTCAGTCAGCTACAACTGACAGCTATCGAGCTACAACTTGATAGGGAAGCTCCAACTTCCTCAATTTAACAAATTGAATGTTTGCTGATTTACCTCAGATATCAGCTCTGTTCTATAGCTTCTCTTTCTGCTCTTCTTTTCTTGATATTCTCTTCCTTATATTTCTATACGTTGCCTTCTCTATATTTTCTCTCTCTCGCTCTATCACTTAGCTTGAGCTTATCAAAATTGATATTATATATAGAAATTATCACATGACTGTTTGTCTTTCACAAGGAATCCAAAGTGAACAGTCATGAATCTTTGGCTTCTGTCTTCTTATTCCTTTTTCTGACTCCTTTTTAGAATTACTACAATATGTACAAATTTCCAAGCTACAGTGGGATTTTGTCTTTTCCTTAGGATACTTGCCTTTGCATCACAAACAATAAAAAAATAATTACAACATTTACATTCACATTTTTAATTACATATTTCAATTTTATTCAGCTCCTTTTCTAGATTTTGGCTTTACTTGATTTGTCTTTTCCTACTGCTATTAAGAACCTATTTTGTATACACTTTGTTCACTATCTTCTGCATATTCCCTATTTTCTGTGTTTATTCACCTGTCTAACTCATTCTTGTACCTATTCCTGTTCACCAAACTTTCATCTCTGCATGCTCTCCTCTTCTTTTTCCTTTTCCATAATTGCATTCAAGTTTCATCTCCCAAAGCTGTGCGCCATCCTGACAATCTCACAACGCCCAATTCTCATATTTTTATTTAGTAAGGGTCTTCTTAATCCTCTGTTCAATTCATTCATCAAATTCTTAGAATTTGATTAATTAATAGCTTTACAACCTTATATCTCCCAATAAAACCAGCGCACTCAACCATCCACAATTCTGGCAATTCAACAGGTTCTTGTTTCCGGGACTGGCAATTAAATAAAACTCCAAGCCAAGGAATTTCAGTCTCACTACTTAATTCTTCTTTCGGATTTACTTATCCTTTGATCCAATCTCATTTTACACCCGAATAATGTTGGAATGTAATTTCCAACTGCTCGGATCAGTTCACAAGCCGCAGCATGGATGAACAGGCGCAGAAGAAAAGTGGGAGCAGGTTGGTGGAGCGATCATCGCTCGACAGGAGATCGACGGCTAGCGGGAGGTTAAAAAGCCCGGAGGTTAGAGGGATGGGAACCCCCGCATTTGACTTCCCGATCGAGCGTTGACCACAAATGAACGGCCACGGTTAACTGCGGGGCCTCACCCCAATTGTTGTGTACGGGCAGGAGGCAGCCCCTGCAACCTTAATATATATCAATATATGGTCACAGCTTCGTCCTTATTAATTCATAAACCTTAATATATATTTGATTTGGGCCCACACACCCACAACGCATTGCCAACGTGGGGTCAACACGGTCAAATCGTACCTTCGCTAACCTCCGCACACCTTCGTTAAACTCCGGGCATTTTCAACCCACGATCGCCATCCGATGGCCCATTTCCAAATCAACGACTCTTGTCCATTTCGCGCAGCTTCCAACGCAGAACGTTAACGCGTGAAGGCGTAGTTTAACAACCGGTTTTAGAACGGGTCCACAGGACACGTGTTGATTCCTGTATGGAATTGCTGCCCATTCCTCCAATACCGCTTTCCGATGGATGGTGGTGCGAAAAAACCCACGGTTTCAATTATATATATATATATATATATATATATATATATATATATATATATATATATATATATATATATATATATATATAACTTTTCATCAGATTTCAAATATATATATTCTTTGTTACAACTATGGTTCTCGTTTCATTCACTATATATATATATATATATATATATATATATATTTCGACTATGGTTCCGTTATACTCTGACGCGGAGTTACACCATTCATAACCCTTGTGGCTATGTGTACAGTGCTCATCCCCACAGAGCCTATTCACGCTGGTTCATAGAGCTCATCACAATCTAGGTATGTACAATTTAAAACACCACATCGACCAGAAGTCGAGTTCTTCAACTAAATATAGAGCATTTGAATATAAAGTCCGAAAATTAATTTATATTATGTGTAACGCCCGGCTGTATAAAAGATTCTCAGAATTTATATATATATATATATATATATATACATATTCTTGGAATAACAACAGTTTCTCCACAATAACAGCTGTGGCTCTGCCTCTGTCACTCTGCCTCTGCCTCTGTTGCTGTGATAATGGCTCTGTCTCCGTATTTGCTTCCTCTGCCTTTCTCCTTTATATTAATTTCCTCTTTGCTACCTCCATTGTCTGTCTTTGTCTCCTTGTAACTATTCTTGTCTCTGCATCTGCTACCTCCTTTTCCATCAATGACAACATTTCCAACAGTCTCCCCCTTTGGCATTGATGGCAATACATTTTCTCTGTTTTCCTGCTCTTCCTCCTATTGTTTGCTCTTCCTCCCCCTTTGACATCAATGGAAAAGGGTTGATTTTTTCATTTCCTCTCTCTGAGTTATGTTTAGGCCCTCTTCTGCTGAGTTTGTACCATGCTGCTTCAGAGTGATGTATAAGACTTGTTGAGAGAACACTTTGAGGATTATCGAATTTGAATATACACTGTAAATTGATACAGTTCAAACGCATAGTCTTCTTTCACTTGTATAGAGCTAAAAGTGACAATAATGATACTTCATAGAATACATTGTATCAACTTTATCTAGTCAGAGATGTATGATTAGATTCAACAACTAAAATGCTGAGAGGCTTCAAAAGATAATCACGATTTGGATTCTTAATATAATGTTTCAGAACATGATACTGATCCTTTTGCTTTGTAATTGACCTTTTCATGCTTGAATAATGCAGATAACTCTAGGATAATAACTTGGTGTTCTTTTGCCTTAATCCTTTGATCCTGAGGACCTGATTAATGCTTTCCTTGCTGGCTGTTCTCCCCCTGAAATTATATTTTCGTTTCTGTTCTTCCCCTAAAATTGTGCTTTCTCTTTATATCAGAGAGTAGCATCTACAGATACTACCCCTAATCTGTCTCCTAAATATTCAAATGGCTCTTTAGAAAGTGGTTTGGTAAAAATATCTGCTGTCTGTTCTTTTGTTGGTACATACTCCAGTTTGACTATATTTTGAGCTACTTGTTCTCGGAGAAAATGATACTTGATTGGAATATGTTTGGTTTTTGAGTGAAGCACGGGATTTTTAGATATACTTATAGCACTTGTATTATCACATTTGATTGAAATAGGTTCATCAATGCTTACCTTCATGTCTTGAAGAGTTTGCTTCATCCACATGACTTGTGTACAACATGCTGCTGCTGCTATATATTCTGCTTCAGCTGTAGACAGAGAGATGGATGTTTGTTTCTTGCTTAACCATGCCACCAAACTTTCTCCTAGATAGAAAGCACCTCCACTTGTACTTTTCCTGTCATCAACACAACTGGCCCAATCTGCATCTGTGTATGTTGTTAAAGTGAAGCTTTTGCCTTTAGGATACCAAAGTCCATACTGTGTTGTTCCTTGTAGATATCTGAGTATTCTTTTTACTGCCAGAAGATGGTTTTGTTTAGGTGATGCTTGATATCTTGCCACTAGTCCTACTGCTAGCATGATGTCTGGTCTTGATGCTGTCAGATACAGCAGGCTTCCTATCATGGATCTGTAGAGTTTTTGATCTACATCTGCAGTCCCATCATCAGCACACAGCTTTCATCCCGTGATCATGGGGGTTGTCACAGGTTTGCAATCCTCCATTTTTAATTTTTCAACATTTCTTTTAAGTATTTTTCTTGAGAGATGAATGTGCCTATGTTCTTTTGTTGAATTTGCAGTCCTAAGTAGAAACTGAGTTCTCCAATCATAGACATTTCAAACTCTGTTTTCATCTGATCAGCAAACCCTTTTGCTAGTTCATCTTTGTTGCTTCCAAACATAATGTCATCAACATATACAACAACAATCAGGAGTTCATTTTCATGGGATTTTATGTATAAATTGTTGTCTACTCCACCTCTCTTAAAAACCTGTTTTTACAAATATTTATCCAGTCTTGAGTACCAAGCATGAGGAGCATGTTTCAGTCCATATAGGGCCTTCTTCAGTCTGCATACATAGTCTTCTTTGTCTGTCAATGAGAAGCCTTCTGGTTGTTCCATGTACACTTTTTCTTCTAGATCTCCATTAAGAAAAGCAGACTTTACATCCATTTGATATACCTTGAAGTTTTGGTAACAAGTAAATTCCAGGAACATTCTGATAGCTTCCATTCTGGCTACAGGGGCAAATTTTTCATCATAATTAAGTCCTTCGATTTGTGAGTATCCTTTGCAGACAAGTCTGGCTTTATTCCTGATTACTTGACCTTCTTCATTCATTTTATTTTTGAATACCCATTTTGAGCCTATGACATTTTTCTCAGTGGGTCTAGGAACTAGTTCCCAGGTATTGTTCTTTTCAATTTGGTCCAATTCTTCATTCATTGCATTTACCCAAGATTTGTCCTTGCTGGCTTCTTCAAATTTCTTTGGCTCTATTTGTGACAGCAAGGCTATGTATACCTCTTCAGTTTGTTCTGTTAGCTGCCTTCTTGTTTGGACTCCTACACTCTTGTCTCCAATGATTTGATCTTCTGGATGGTTCTTTTGAGTGTATCTTGAGGGGGTTTTCGAGTTCAGTTTGGTATCTTCTGAAGTCTTTCTTGCTCCATCATCATCTTGGTCCTCTTCTTCGTGATTTTCTGAATAGCTGCTGCAGTCTGTATCTCTTGTCTTGTTTGGGAGTTCTTCATCAAATCTTACATCAATACTTTCTACAATTTTTCGAATAGTCTTGCTGTAGCATCTATATCCTTTACTCTTGGATGCATATCCTAAGAGTATTCCTTCATCTACTCTTGCATCAAATTTCCCCAGATTTTCATCATTGTTCTTTATGTAGCACTTGCTGCCAAAGACTCTAAAGTGATTGATTGATGCAGGTTTACCATGCCATAGCTCATAAGGTGTCTTGTCACTGTTAGGTCTTAAATGAGCTTTGTTTAGAATATGTACTACTATGTGTACAACTTCTGCCCAAAAGGTTTGAGCAATATTATTCTCTTGCATCATGGCTCTGGCAATTTGTTGAACATATCTATTTTGTCTCTCTGCTACTCCATTTTGCCGAGGTGTCCCTGCAATAGTAAATTGTTGTTTTATGCCATGTTCATTGCATAGGTCTGCAAAGTCATAATCAGTGAATTCTCCTCCTCTATCTGATCTGATACATTTTAGCTTGCATCCAGTTTGATTTTCTGCTAATGCTTTGAATCTCTTAAACTTTTCTAGTGCTTCTGATTTTTTCTTGAGAAAAGCAACCCATGTCATTCTGGAGAAATCATCTATTATCAGCATGAAGTAGGATTCTCCACTTGGTGTTTTAGTTCTTGCAGGTCCACACAGATCCATGTGCACAAGCTGCAGTGGTCTTCTTGTTGATAGCTCATCTTTAGATTCAAAGGATGTGTGAGTCTGTTTCCCCAATTGACAAGATTTTCATATGGTATTTGAAGGCCTTTTTATTTCTGGCATATCTCTGACAACTTTCTTCTTGCTCAGTCTGATGATATGGTCAAAGCTGAGATGTCCCAATCTCCTATGCCATAACCATGACTCCTCAAGTTTGCTAAGATGGTAGGCTTCATCTTCCTCTTTCACTATGTACACATTACTCTCTATTCGAACACCTTTGAGCAGAGTCTTTCCTGTTGTGCTTGACCTGACTACACAATCTTCTGTTCTAAAAAGAACTTCACAACCTTTGTCACACATCTGACTGACACTCAGTAAATTTTTTTTCAGTCCATCTACAAATAGTACATCTTGGGCCTTTACTCTTCCATTATCTATGCTGACTGAGCCTTTTCCCTTGATCTTACCTGATTTATCATTGCCAAAAGTAACATTGCCAGATTTCTTTTCATCAAGAGTTATAAACTTGATTTTGTCTCCAGTCATATGTTTTGAGCAGCCACTGTCCAGGTACCACTGGCTTTTCAGGTCTTGAGCAGTTAGGGCTAGGTCACATTTATTCTCCTTCTTTATCCACTAGAAGCACCCTTTTGTTTGGTATCTTTTGTGGGATGATGGACTACATTTTATTAGAGGACATTTAGAAGTTATATGTCCAACTTGATTGCACACACAACATTTGATCATAATTTTTGCAGAGTTATGAGTATGAACAAAATTTCTTTGAATCATAAACCTCCTTGAGGTGTAAAACATCAATATTTGTCCATACTTTCTACACTCAATGATTTTATGACCAAATTCCTTACAATAAAAGCAGTAACCATAGAAGCTATTTGCATACCTGATTTAAGGTTGTCTCTTCCATTTGTTTTCTTGAGGCAGTCTCTTCAATGTTTGCATCTTTTGTTGGTTTGAATTACTCCTTCTTGCATGACAATATGTAGCAATGTGTCCCAACTTGTGGCAGACATAACATGTGGCATTATTCATTGGAGGGAAGAATCTCCTTTGATGGTTTCCAAATTTTACATATTCAGGGGTCTTAGTATTTATTACATTCTTTGCTACCAGAGGTTTCTTCTGATCTCTGTCTTCCTTATTGCAGATTTCTTCTTTTATAGGAATTATTTGAGCTGCTTCATCAGCCTTCTCTGCTTTCACAAAAATTATATTTTTGTGTTCCTTTTCTTTGCCTTTACTTGATTCTCCTTCATAGCCTATCCCGGTTTTTATTAGAGGAGATCTTTGAGCATCCAATATTTCATTCAACTTACCAGAGCTTGTCATTTGAGAAGGGTATATAGACACTTTCTGTTGAGCACTTTCTAATTTCTTCCTTAGACATACAATTTCTTCTTCGAGTTTCTCTTGTTCTTGAGTTTTATCCTTGATTTGCTGAAGTAACATATCTTCTATCTTCTTGGCTTCTTCAAGCTTTACCTTCAGCTACATCAAGACTTCTGAATTTTTTTCTTCTTTCACACATTTGAGGAGAATCTCTTTTTGTTTTCTGAATTTTAATTTGAGTCTGTCAATCTCCTCCAGTGCACTTCTTAGCTCCCCCTCAAGGTCGACTTCCCCTTCTTCTTCTTCTTCTAGCAAGAGTCCTTTAAGATCTTCTATGGCCATCAGTAAAAATTTAGAGGTTCCATCTTCTCCTGAGGATTCATCTGAATCTTGAGATGTACTGCTGTCTTGTTGAGCATAGAAGGATTTTCTGCTGAATTTCTTTCCTTTATTCCAGTTCTTTGATGTGTTTTTCTCTGATTCTTGAGCTTGATTTCTTACTTTCTTGTGGGGACACTTAGCCACATAATGTCCAACTCTTCCACAATTAAAGCACTTGAAAGGAAGTTTACCTTTTTATTTACCTGAGCCTCTATCCAATTTCTTGACAAATTTTTCCTCTTCTTCATCCGAGCAAGAGCATATGTCTTCCCCTTCTTCTTTCTTCTTTTCAGTTTTAAAGGCTGCCTCCCTCGTACTTGGCTTCTTCTGTGGGAGTCTCATCTCCTAAGCTGTTAGATTTCCAAGTAGCTGGTTCATGGTCAAGGTCTCCCAATCACCTGTTTCTTCTATTTCAGACACCTTGGGATTAAATCTGGATGGAAGAGATATTAGAATCTTTTGCACAATTATACTTTCTGGCATGGTTTCTCCAAGAGCTTTCACATTGTTAACATTTTCTGCAACTTTTAAGAAGAAGCTACCAACATATTCATCTTCATTCATTTTTAAATTTTCAAACTGGGCTCTATATACTTGAAGTTTGGCAGTCTTTACCTTTTTATTTCTTTCATGGATATTCTCTAGAGTATCCCACATATCTTTCGCAGTCTTACTGTGCATTACTTTGATAAACTCAGCTTCACATAGTCCATTCAAGATTTCATTCATTGCTTTTGCATTAGGTACAAAGTTTTGTTTAGCTTCTTTCTCTGAATCAGTTGACTTTGTGGAGTATCCAAATTCCACAACATCCCAAACTTCTAATCCTAAGGACATTATGTATGCTCTCATCCTGATTTTCCAGAAGGCATAATTAGCACCAGTGAAGAAAGGTGCTTTATTGGTTGAGCTTCATTCTTGACTAGCCATCTTGGGAACCTACGATCTCCTTTCAGTTGTTAGACTTGAAAAAAGGAACTCGCTCTGATACCAATTGTTGAACCTTTAGTTAAACTGAGAGGGGGGGGGGGGTGAATCAATTTAACACATTCCTGATCTTTTAAACCTTTCATTAAACTTATTTACACTTTCATTTCATATCCACTTTAATGTGTGAGTAATCTTAGAATGTAAGCAGCAAGTATTAGTTTAATATAGCAGTAGACTTAATATGAGAGCAGCAGGTATTAAGCAGATGATACATATCATATCAATACATAAATATCATGCACAGAGACACCAGATATAAATGGAAACCCATAAAGGAAGAAAACCACATCTTATTGTTGTTGTGATGCAAAGGCAAGCTCCAACTCCCTCTCACCACTGTTTTTCTGCAGGCACCTACCTACAGGAGGCTCCGACCTCAATTCTTCAAGCTACAACTTGCAAGGAAGCATGAAATCTCTTCAATTTTCTGTAGGCACCAACCTACATGAGGCTTCAGCCTCATTTGGCTACAACTGACAGCTATCGAGCTGCAACTTGATAGGGAAGCTCCAACTTCCTCAATTTAACAAACTGAATGTTTGCTAATTTACCTCAGATATCAGCTCTATTCTGTAGCTTCTCTTTCTACTCTTATTTTCTTGATCTTCTCTTCCTTATACTTCTATACTATGCCTTCTCTATATTTTCTCTCTCTCGCTCTATCACTTAGCTTGAGCTTATCAAAATTGATATTATATATAGAAATTCTCACATGACTGTTTGTCTTTCACAAGGAATCCGAAGTGAACAGTCATGACTCTTTGGCTTCTGTCTTCTTATTCCTTTTTCCGACTCCTTTTTAGAATTACTACAATATGTACAAATTTCCAAGCTACAGTGGGATTTTTTCTTTTCCTTAGGATACTTGCCTTTGCATCACAAACAATAAAAAATTAATTACAACATTTACATTCACATTTTTAATTACATATTTCAATTTTACTCAGCTCCTTTTCTAGATTTTGGCTTTACTGGATTTGTCTTTTCCTGCTGCTGTTAAGAACCTGTTTTGTATACACTTTGTTCACTATCTTCTGCATATTCCCTATTTTCTGTGCTTATTCACCTGTCCAACTCATTCCTGTACCTATTCCTGTTCACCGAACTTTCATCTCTGCATGCTCTCCTCTCCTTTTTCCTTTTCCATAATTGCATTCAATTTTCATCTCCCAACGCTGTGCGCCATCCTGACAATCTCACAACGCCCAATTCTCATCTTTTTATTCAGTAAGGGTCTTCTTAATCCTCTGTTCAATTCATTCATCAAATTCTTATAATTTGATTAATGAATACATTTACAACCTTATATCTCCCAATATAACAAGTCTTTTGTCAAAATAAAACCAACGCACTCAACCATCCACAATTCTGGCAATTCAACAGGTTCTTGTTTCCGGGACTAGAAATTAAATAAAACTCCAAGCCAAGGAATTGCAGTCTCACTATTTAATTCTTCTTTTGGATTTACTTATCCTTTGATCCAATCTCATTTTACACCCGAATAATGTTGGAATGTAATTTCCAACTGCTCAGATTAGTTCACAGGCAGCAGCATGGATAAATAGGTGCAAAAGAAAAGTGGGAGCGGGTTGGCGAAGCGATCATCACTCGACAGGAGATCGATGTCTAGCGGGAGGTTAAAAAGCCCGGCGGTTAGCGGGATGGTAACCCCCGCATTTGACTTCCCGATCAAGCGTTGACCACAAATGAATGACCACAGTTAACTGCGGGGCCTCACCCCAATTGTTGTGTACAGGCGGGAGGCAGCCCCCGCAACCTTAATATATATCAATATATGGTCACACCTTCGTCCTTATTAATTCATAAACCTTAATATATATTTTATTTGGGCCCACACACCCACAACACATTGCCAACGTGAGGTCAACACGGTCGAATCGTACCTTCGCTAACCTCCGCACACCTTCGTTAAACTCCAGGCATGTTCAACGCGCGATCGTCGTCCGATGGCCCGTTTCCAAATCAACGGCTCCTGTCCATTTCGCGCGGCTTCCAACGCAGAACGTTAATGCGCGAAGGCGCAGTTTAACAAGCGGTTTTAGAACGAGTCCATAGGCCACGTGTCGATTCCTGTATGGAATCACTGCCCATTCCTCTAATACCTCTTTCCGACGGATGGTGGTGCGGAAAACCCCACGGTTTCAATTATATATATATATATATATATAACTTTTCATCACATTTCAAATATATATATTCTTTGTTACAAATATGGTTCTGCTCCATTCAATTATATATATATATATATATATATATTTCGACTATGGTTCCATTATACTCTGACGCAGAGTTCCACCATTCATAACCCTTGTGGCTATGTGTACAGTGCTCATCCCCACAGAGCCTATTCACGATGGTTCATAGAGCTCATTACAATCTAGGTATGTACAATTTAAAACACCACATCGACCAGAAGTCGAGTTCTTCAACTCAATACTGAGCATTTGAATATAAAGTCCGAAAATTAATTTATATTATGTGTAACACCCGACTGTATAAAAGATTCTTGGAATTTATATATATATATATATATATATATATATATATATATATACATATTCTTGGAATAACAGTGGTTTCTCTACAATAACAGCTGTGGCTCTGCCTCTGTCGCTTCTGTTACTCTGCCTCTGCCTCTGCTGTTGTGATAACGGCTCTGTCTCCGTATTTTCTTCCTCTTCCTTTCTCCTTTATATTCATTTCCTCTTTGTTGCCTCCATTGTCTATCTTTGTCTCCTTGTAACTATTCATGTCTCTGCATCTGCTACCTCCTTTTCCATCAATGCCAACATTTCCAACAATGTGAATCCAAACTTCATCACCAACTTAGAACTTATGATCTACACGATGCTTGTCATGCTTTCCTTTGGCTCTTTTCAAGTTGATCTTGAACTGTTTGATGTATCAATTGGATTTGTTCTATGAAATTATTGGCTTTGTCTATGTCGCTATGGACATCAATAGCAACATCCTTCCCAAAAATTAAATCCAATGGAGATCTAGGAAAGTATCCAAGACATGCCTCAAATGGAAATGTTTGGGTAGAGGAGTGTTTTGCACGATTGTAAGCATGCTGAATATAGTGCAAGTTTTCAACCCAAAACTTAGGATTATTATTGAAATATCCTCGAGGAAGATGTATGAATGTTTGATTGAAAACCTAGGTTTTACCATATGTTTGTGGATGAAATTTTTTACCATTTTTCAACTTGGTATCCATCAAGTCACACAAACTTGACCAAAAATTCCCAACAAATCGAGCATCTCAATCACTAACAATGGATGTGGGCAATCCAAAATGAACCCAAACATGTTGAAAGAATAATCAAGATGTTTTTTCAGCTATGATTTACTTTTTACATGGCATTAGTATACACATCTTGTTGAACCTATACATAACTACATACAAATAAACATGACCTCTTTTTGGAAATGAAAGACCTCCTACAAAATCCATAGAAACACTCTTCCATGGACATGAAGGTACAAAAATTGGTGTGTACAATCCTAAATTGCTATTGCTAGGCTTACTGACTGCACATATTGAACAACCTTTAATGAAACATGACACACTTTCAAGTATACTAGGCCAATAAAAATACCTCTGAAGATGTGCCACTAATTTTCTTACACTGAAATGTCCAAAAATAAGAGAAGTGTGTGCTTCCCTTATGACATTCACTCTCTCCCCCTGTGGAATAAAAAGCTTACCCATATGATAAAATAATTTATTATGCACATGGTAACCCAATTCCTCTACCTATTTGCCTTGACTCAAGTTTGCATAAACATCTTGAAAGTCATTATCAAATGCATATTTCTCAACATAACTTTCATGAAAAACATAATTATGCTTGAGTAAAGTAGCTACACTAAAAATCGTCCTAGAAAGCATATCAACAACCTTGTTGTAAATACCTTTCTTATACCTGATGACCAAATGAAATTTTTGTAGGAAACACATCCATTGAAATTTCCTTGATTGCTGCAACTTAGTTTGTGATTGCAAGTATTGCAATGGTTGGTGGTCATTGTGTATGATGGTTTCCTTTTTCATCAAGTAGTGTTTATACTTTTTCACACTTTGAACCAAAGCATAAAGTGCCCTATTATGAGTAGGATAGTTAATCACTACACCATTGAAAGTTTCTGAATTAAATTAAATGAGCTTACTATGTTGCATAAGGACTATGCCCATGGCATAGTTGCTTGCATAAGTTTGAATCTCAAAGGGATGACTCAAGTCCAGTAGTGAAAGTACTGGGGCTGAACTAATCTTCTATTTCAAAGCATCAAATGCTTTTTTCTGATTTCACAAACACTGGAAGACCTTTTTCACACTTTTCAATGCATGCAATGGAGCTACGATAGAAGAGAATTTAACAATAAAATTCCTCCAATATTGGTTTTATCCCCTCTTACCTCAGTGATTGTCCTATTCATTGGCCAATTAAAAATGAACTCAACCTTAGAGGGGTCTATCCTAAATTCACCTCCTCCAACAATATGCCCCAGGTACACCAAAGAAGTTTTACCAAACTCACATTTGTACATCTTCAAAAGCAATTGTTCTTTCCATAAGACATCAAGTACTTTTCTTACATGCATAACATGTTCATCAAGTGATTTACTGAAAATCAAGATATTGTCTAAGTATACTATGAAAAACTCATCAAGAAATGGCCTCAACACATCATTCATCACACACATGAAGGTAGCAGGAGCATTACATAAACCAAAAGGAATAACAAGCCATTCAAAAAAACTTTGCTTTGTCTTGAATGTTGTCTTCCAAGTGTAACCTTCAGCAATTCTACTTTGATGGTGGCCACTTCTTAATTCCAACTTAGTAAAATAATTTTCATCTTTCAATTGATCATGTAAATCATCTGTTCTAGGAAGTGGATAACGATTCTTTACCGTAAATTTTTTCAATGCATGGAAATCCACACACATGAGCCATGTCCCATCCTTCTTTCGCACCAACACAATAGGTGACCCGAAGGGCAAAGTACTTGGTCAAATGATCCATTTTTACAACAACTCTTGATTTTGATTTTTGATTTTAGCACTCTCCATCACTGACATCCTATACATGCCAATGTTAGGAAGAGGACAATCTTGCTGCAAGTGTATTTAATGTTGGATTCCCCTCTTGAGAGGTAATCCCTTTGGTTCCTGAAACATCTCATCATTTTGATTAACCAATTCAATCAAATCAAATTTCAACTTTGGATCACAACCTTGTAATTCTTCATAATCAACATCATTCTTATGTTTAATCATAAGAAGCACATAATTCTTGCTTGAATTCACTACTCTTTTCATGTGCCCTGCATTAACTAATGAAAGATTTAGTTTTTTGTGATGAGCTCTCACAATACTCCACAGCATATTTGAAAAAGTGGTACTTGTTTTCATAGCGATAGAGGCTGGATTTTCTATAATATAAGTAAGGAATACCCAAAAAAATTCCTGAAATATCAAGCAGTATAACATCTAATTCATCTTTGTCAATGAATTTTGTTGTGATTGAAAATCGAAGAATACACTTTATTGTAACTTGTAAATTTGTGTTCTTGCATATAAAACCCAATGGATATGGTTTGTGATGTGGAAAGGTTTCAAGATTAAGTTTCTTGACTAAGTCTTAAGATATCAAATTGGCTTGAGACCCACTATCAAAATGTGTATCGATTTTTGTATGTTTTGAAATAACCCTCACATGAAATAATTCAATCCTTGTTTCTTCATTTGGAGTACTAGTGTGATAATTTGATGAAATAGTGCTAGCAATGGATTTTTTTCCTTTCATACCCATGGACGTAATTTTAGTTTCATCACCCGAGTTGGATCAAAACTCATGTTTAGTAGTTGCAGCTATTTTCAGTTTCCCCTTGTTGTTGAATTTATTGGGCCTCATCTCTGGATGAAGCTTCCAACAATGGTCTTCATCGTGACCCTCTTCGGAAAAATGTTTGCATGTCATTTTCTCTCCTTCCATTTTAACGAACGTATTTTTCTTTCCTTTTCCTTTGAAACCATTTCCTTTCTCTCCACCCTTAAATGTATTATTTTTACCCTCTTATGGAATATTTTTCACTCTTGCCTCAAGGTGAGTGGCTTGCACACAAACCTCATCTAGACTAGTGGGATTGAACATAAGGATAATATGCCTTAGGTAGCTATGTAAACCCCCTATATACTTCAGCAATGTGTCTTGTGGATGCAAATCAACACCTAACATAAGAGTTATTTTTCTAAATTCTTGGGTGTAATCTTGCACACTTTGACCTTTAAGTTGTCTAAAGTTCTGCCAATTATTGATGGCTTTATGCATATATGCTAGAGGGTAAAATTGTCTTTTAACTGAAGAAATGAAATTGTAACAAGAGAGTGAGATCTTACCATGTTTTTTAATCTCATCTTATGTCTTGGCTTCCCACCATACTAGTGCTGCACCCTCTAGTCTCAATGAAGTTAGTTGAATATTTGTATCATCATCTTGAAGGTTTTGAATTCTGCAGTAGACCTCCAACTAATGAACCAAATTTTCAAGCTTCTTTACATTCACTTCACCATTATACATAGGCAACTCAAATTTAATATCAATTTTTAACAAGAGTCTTTTACCAATTCCTTTTGAGGTATGTTGATGAGTATGAGTAAGGGTTGTAGCAGTGGAAGAGGATTAATATGAAGGTGAAGATGGTGGTGAGGATGATGGTGGAGTAGATGGTAGCTTATCACCATTTCCATTACCTCTTGCTCCTAGAAAACCCTCTCCTATTACAAGCCTGGAGCTTTCACCTTGTGACCTTGTGTTCCTCTCTTCATAAAGGACCTTCACCATCTTTGTCATGTCAAAGAAATCCTTCCTAAAAACCTTCTCATCCTTTGACATGTTATCATTTTATCCTTCATGAGACATGCTTAGTGAGGCCTATAATGCAACTAGAAATGAATCTTGTGGTGGATATTGAGGCAACTATGCCCTCCTTCTCCTTGCTCCAACTAAAGAACCTGCACCCGCAAGCTTTCCTTCTGCTCTCTTGGGCTTCAACCTTGTAAGTATTTAAAAACTTGAAAAAAATTAAATCCTCTTTGTAGAAGTAAACCTAGGGCTCTCATACCGACTTGATCTAAATGGGAATATTAGTGTTTGTTGTGCTAAGATCCAATTCAAAATACAAACAAAGTGCCTGAGGATTAAGAGGTAAATTTCAAGTTTCCCATGAGTTTTATGTGTTTTCATGTGAATTTCTTGAAATAATTAACATAATTAAAACAACGAACAAAAAGATCTAAAAGACATGAACGTCACCATAAATAGTAACACAATAGCACATGATGAAGGATTTAACCCCGCCTGGGCTATGTTTCCATGGTCCAACTTCCAATGGCTTGGCCCTATTCTATTATGCACAAAAGTGTGATTACATATGTTTGCAATGCTCAAGAAGCTTTGAAAACTATTCCATTAGCTCCAAAATTCCCAAAAATTCCTATGTAGCCTCTTACTACATCGAATTTGGTGAAAAAATGAGTAAGTTATGACTTCCCCAAGTTTTTTCTCTAACTGCTCCACAATTTCCTCCAAATCAAGCACCATCCTACAATTTTGCCCCTAAAAGCACTAACGAAGCACCGATTCCGCCAAAAAATAGGCGAAATTTTTAGCACGCTAATTTTCCCAATAAGGCTTTAATGCCAAATTTCTAACCATATTATGTATCGTTAGTAAATTATTTTTTCATAATAAAAAATTTCTGCACAGTCAATAGACCGCCCCCTCTGTGGTTTTGGGTGGACATATGCCGCCAGTTTCGACATATCATTTGATGTTACGGTTAGTGGGGGGATGGGGGGGGGGGGGCGGGGGGGGGGGTGCTAGCCTCTCGCCCATGTTCCTATCCTTAGCGATGACCAGGGCTGGGGCTAGACCCCGACCCCCTCCCACACGGCACAAACAACATTAAAACAAAATGATATGGAAACCATAGTTTAACAATAACTATTGCAATGACGTGTTGGTAATGAAGAGTGATGTGTATTGTGAGGTCACTGATTCAACCCGTGCCCACTCCACTCAGTCTATAACAAAAATTTTGGTGGCCCTCGGGCTACCATGTGGTGGCCCCTGGTTGGGTCTAGCAACTTGTGATTGGCCACGTAAAGAACCAATCAAAATCTACCATGTCAAACCAATGAGAACATTCCACTTGGAATAATTTCATTCACCGAAGGGAAACCCTTTGGCTGGTTAAATTGCCACTATGCATGCTCAAGAAACAATACGGAGCGCTGATTGGGTTGTCCCTGTAATTGTTTTTCAAAAATTTCCCTGTTTGACAAAGTGGACAAAACACATTTCTAGGAGCATACGGTGTGATTTTTCCACGAAACAAGCTGCGTCAGATTCAAAAAAATGAGATATACATGGAAATTCAAATTCCACACCATTCTGACAAATTTTATTTTTGAGCATAATTTTGAGCACCTGATCATCCTCATATCTCATCTAACATTTTTAGCTTATTTTTTTGGTCTTATTTTTTTGAATCCTTATTTCATTTATCTAATTCCTTTAGGGATTGTATCTGCACCCTTAGATACCTTAATAGTGAGGTTGATTTAGCTGCAATATATTTGTATTTGATATACACTTACTCTATCATAGATACTTATTATTCAAGGAGGGAGAATGGATCCTTACCTTGCCATGCCTTCACAAATTATAGTAATTTCAATGCATCCAAGTATATCTCCATATCATTGGGCTACTATATGTTCGAATTAGAACTCTTTAGTACTGCATGAAACTTAATGGGTGGATAAAATAGTGGGATAGAAGGCTTAATTAGAGGGGAATTAGTCTACACAAGATCTTCCATTGGAGGAGATATTTGAGTCATAGATTGCATTGGGGCATATGAGTCCTTTGCATGCACCTCACTAGTGGGATTTGAGGAAGGTCCTATTGTTTTATAGATCTCCATGTCCAATTCTTTGTATGGATTGAGATTTTCATACTTGCTTAAGGATGTTAGCGGGTCAAACCTATTCACCTCACCTTCTTTTATTTATGTTATAACTGGATGTTGGAGATATTTCTTATAGTTTCATTGGCCTCAATCTTCCATTGTAAACTCATATCTAGCCTAGATCAACATTGTTTCTAAGGTTTCAATTTGCTTGAACATTGGGAATTCATCATATAAGTTCCCATACTCATGACATCTTCTTCACTCGAAAGGGATGTGATCATAGTTAATCATTCTCTTCCATAGCTCGTATTAGAATTATATATCAATAAATTTCGGGAGGGGCTCAAATTCTCTTGGTAATGAGTACAACTAGATCCATACTAGTGTTGTTATAAAATCTTCTTTATCTGGGTTGAACCTTTCCATCCACCAATGAAGGTATGCACTAGAAGAATTGAAGAAATATGGGCCATTTTTCTAATATTTTATCCTGGTATTCCAAATTATAAAAAATGACCATGAAGAAATATAGCCATGAAGAAAGCTCTGGTGCCAAGATATAACTTAATCTGGCCCTTTCATTTCCACATAATTTTGATCCATGGTGATAATTTTTTTTCCATCGGCTAAATCCAAAACAAAGTTTCTATAAGCGCATGATCATGCATCTACGATATGAATTCTCTGATTTGGTTAGTTGATACCTCATACTTGGGATATACAACTACTTTCGGTAAATAGTTGCACATTACTTGTTGTTTATGCTAGTTTTCTTGCTACTGTTGATCTAGATGATCAAGAGCCTGGATAGGTTCATAAAAATTAGGATTTGAGAATTTTTTCTTCCATTTTCCCATCCATCCACAATGATATGAATGAATGAAGGATTTTTTCTCCCTCCAATGGCCTTCTCCATAGGAAGAGCAGGAAACAGAAGAAATCCTCCTCAAAACAAAACTAGGGTGTGAATGATTTTCCACTCAGGAATTGCAAATATCTCGACCATTGTCGAAAAATTAATTTATTATTCAACACATTAATATTATTACTAATGCTATTTTTATGAATACAATTTAAGTAATCACATTAACAATAATATTAAGTGCATAATAATGATGACGATGATGATGTTGATGATCAATAGTAACATATTAAGTATAACATACATATGTCATTAAAATCATTATATATAGAAACTCATGTTATTATAGTGTTATTCTTGATGTTGTTACTTAATGTTTTTATTAGCATTAATACTATTAACATCATAATAACATTAATGTGAATAATATTAAAATTAATATTAGTATCATTAATATTAATAATATTATTACTAATAATATTATTAATAAAATTACGATTAATACATTATTAAAAATAATATATTAATTATAACATAAATACATTATTAATATAATAGTATTAGTATATGTAACAAATCATATTATTATTAATATAAATGTTATTATCAATATTAATAATATCTATAAAATAACATTAATATTAACAACAAGAGCAATATTAACAACAACAATACATATTTATTTGATATTTCAATGTGACAAAATACTTGATGTCACAAAGTAACAAACATTACCCTACATCACATTATGAGCATATCTCCACACTGCATTTGAGCATAACCCTTCACTGACACCACACTGTGGTGCAACCCAAGAAACCTGATATCACTATGTGACAAACATCTCCCAATAGTACAATGTGTTGGACATTACTTAAAGTCACACTGTGACAAACAAAACAAATTATGTCTCAATTGCAATGAATAGTAAACGTCATCAAAATGTGATGAACAACAAATTCATTGTGATGTGACAAAAAAATAAACGTCTTCATAATGTGAGAAACAAAAAATGCCATTGCAATGGAATTTATTTTATCCAACACTGCAATGTGATGTACAATAAATTCCATTACAATTTGATGACCTATGAATTTTTAGAAATTAAATAACAAAGCAATCGAACACATCAAATATTGCAAAAAAACACAAAACAAGAGAGACACATATATACGTGGTTCACCCAATTTGGGAAACGTCCATGGAGAAACAACCAATCCTTCATTTTATACTATCCATCAAAATGTAGAGATACAACCAGAAAAAAACTAGCTGTAATTTTTTGTTCAATCTCACACAATCTCTCCTCTTTTCTTTGTGCACAAAATAATAAGCAACCGTGATACAATTCCCTCATATAAACCTAGGGTTTCCTTCTAGGGAAAAAAACCTAAATTAACATAACTTCTACCTTTATATCTTCTACCTAATGAATGACCGAAAATGACTATGAAATTACAATATTTTAGAAGGAAATATCCCCCACACACCCCCTCGCTAAGGATTGGGATCCAACCACGGTTGAAACAAAAAACCTCTGAACAATCAGGCTCCACACCAACATGAACAACATCACAATGTGATGATTAATAAACTTCATTAGAATGTGTGGAATAACCCGGTGATGTCACATTATGATGAATATTAAATTTCATTAAAATGTGACCAACAATAAACATCGTTGCAATTTTTCAAACAACATATGGTATCTGCATCATACTATGGGTTGAACATGGCTTATAAAAATTAACATAGTATTCATTATCCGAATCATATTTAAACGTAGTCACAAAATATAAATTCTAAATGTAGAAAATCTATACACAACTATAATACCATGTACAAATTATATGAATGGATTCAATCGGATCATGTAATGTATTAAAAAAATATACTAAATCCTTCTACAATATTTTGAAAATATAAATCACGATCGCTCAATTACATGCAAGTAAGAGAAAGAATTAAATAGATACAAAACACCAGATATTCCTGGGGAAAGAAGCTGCTCAAAACCCCTCCATATTTATTGTATAATAAACCAAGGAATCATGAAACAATACAATCTATTTATGATCACCACAACCTCATACACTCTACCAATTGCTTCACACTGATATAGGAAAAATTGGACAAACACTTAGCCAATTATCAACCTACCCTCAGCCTACCCTGATTCCGCAATCCCTAGAGAATTAAACCCCTATTAAATAGGAAATTTAGCCTTCCTTGATTGCACAATTCATCATGGGATTCCTGTGGTTTTATAACTACATCTGGGTAGTTTTCTAAAAATAAAAATGATAGTTTACTTTTCTTGAACCTTTGTCTCAACTGGGTCTCCACCAAAATTAGCATGCATGCAGCTATAAATAGTGAATCATTAGCTACTTTGTAGATCACTACTGGTGAATTAAATCTATTTTAATTCACTTGATCTTCCACTAGCTCATCAAACATTTAGAACTAGTTAAACTGATTTTAGCTCAATCAATGTGAGTTAACTGATCCCACTCACACTACACTAGTGCTACAACTACAACTGGACCCTGTTAATAAAATAATCACTCTACATTCCTATCCTTTGACCCTCAACTCGAAATTCTTGAGCTAACTAATTCTATCACACTTAGTTAACTATTACAAGTTGTTATGAGATAAGATTACAATTTATTTAAAAATTGGTTGCACAATAATGTGTCGCTAGGATCCATCATTGTGTGACCTGTGATCCCACACCAAGGTGTGTGTTGTTTTTGGATGCCAATTTCACTTTTTCTTGTTGCAAATTTCAACACTCCCTCTCAACAAGAAAGGAATCAATCTGCTTCGATTCGGTACCTTTGGACTGTTCTGCATGCAACACTACTTTAGTGTTGTTCGCACATGAAACTCTCTTGAAATTAAATAGCCTCAAAACAACTGAATTAGTATAATGCATCTATCATCAGAGCCTTATGACTGTTGATAGATACTGCACATGTCTACTGGACTCTCTGCACTGCTGAAGTCTTCATCCATGCACTCTGTACTACTACCAACTATGATTTACGCTCTAGTATACGACACCTGTCACTCTAATTTTTATCTTTTTGACATCTGACTGCATCAATATAACCGATCCTTCCTACTTCTACTATAATATGGGCTCCTCATAGCCAAGTTCAATCCATGAGACACACCATCTCAATGGACCCTGCCTAAATTTTAACTTGGGATTAATTTTGCACATTGTCCCACCTCAAACCTCGAGGTATAGCTACATGTACTCCCTTTGCCCGTATGGATCAAAATTTCCCCCTCTTGGAGTTCTCTGTTTGCTTCACCTTGTCGATCCACCTGGATCCAATGAATGAGTTCCCCACTATTCTTGGGACCACTTCCCATGCAATTTTTCTGATAATGGATTCATACTCCTCAACCATGGAATCAACCCATGTTGGCTGATACACTGCTTCCTCAAAAGAGGATGGTTCTGTCACAATACATTCGCTCATAACAGCCATGTATCCAGTGTACCTGTTTGGGGACCTTCTCTACCTGTGATGTGATTTAGGTGCTCCTACATGCTCTTCTACATGTAACATCAATCTGTCAGCGTCTCAGGTGTGCTTCCTACCATTTCTAGTGGATGGCTCTACATGAATGGTTTTTGCCACTCCATGATCCTCATCTTATGGCTGCTCCACATCCTGAGGTTCATCCTTTGGAACTAAGAGTTCCTCATCTGTGTGCAAATAAATCTCCCTATCAAGGGACAATTGCATGGATTTCTCCTCATCAAATTTAACATCTCTCCTGACAACTGTCATCCTCTTAGCCGACAAATACACTCGATAGTTTTGGGGACTCTCATTGTACCCCAAAAATATCCCAACCTCTGTTGTTGGTTCTATATTCTTCCTGGAATATTTGGTCACATGGAAATAGACAGATGAACCAAAATGTTTAAAATATGAAACATCTGATTTCTTACCTGAAAAATCCTCCTTTGGTGTACTCATGCCAAGTATCCGATGAGGACTCCAGTTTTGCAAAAATACCGTTGTGTTGCATGGATATACCCACAGATGCAATGGTAGGCCCTGATCATGTAACATAGCTCATGCTACACCCACAATTGATCTGTTCTTTCTTTCTGCAACCCCATTCCTTTGTGGGTTATGAGGTGCAATCAATTCTCTCTGAATTCCTTCTTTGGCACAGAGGTTCTTGAATTCATTAGAGATATACTCACCACCATTGTCACTCCTTAAATACTTCACCTTCTTCCCTATATCTTTCTCTACTAGTTCTTTGAAGTCACAAAACTTGGAGAACACCTAATCTTTCTTCTGCAGAAAGAAGATCCAGCACTTTCTAGAAAAATTATCAACAAAAATCACATAATACCAGTGCTTTGTTGTGGAAGGTGTAGAGAATGGTCCACACACGTTTGAGTAAACTCTCTCAAGGATTTTCACTGCTCAGCTTTCCTTCTCATGAATGGTAGCCTTAGTATACTTCCCCATGGTACATCCCTTTCATGTGTCTATATGTGCAAGAGTACCTTTTGGAAAACTTGTAGAAATCTGCTGCATGATCCTCAAAGAACTGTGGTGTATATGGACCAATATCCTATGCCATAACTCACCTGTATCCCAGCTCACCACCTTCCATGCTTTACCGCTCAATGATTCGCATCCATCTACATCAAGTTTGTAAAGTTTCTTCACATGAACCCAAATCTTATTTACCTATTTTGTGGCTTTGTTACGAAGGAATTCCTTTCCTTCACTGAAAACCACATCATATCCAAGATCCTTCAACATAGAAACTGAAACTAAATTCTTTTTCAAGCTTGGTACATTTATGACATCTTTTAATAAGAAAGGTTAACCTAACTATCTCTGGAAAGTAATTGTACCAATCCCGGTAGCGCTATACCTCCTGTCATCGCCCATCTCCATGTGCATCTGAAGATCCTTCTCGTCCAAGCTACTAAAGAGTTATTTGTTTCCCATCATATGGAAATATGCTCCACTATCCAGGTACCACAAAGATCCCATCACAGTTGATGCTATGCATGTGATGAGAGAGAAGTCTAACTTCTCCATTTTGATTTTCCTGAGCTTGTCCTTGAGTGCCAATTTTCTATGGTCACTGCTTCTTTGAAATAGATCTATCAAGGCCTTCGACATAACATATGGAGTTTCCTTTTCATGAATACTTGAGAAAATATTATCTCAAATTCCCTCTAACAATATCCTCCTCGCCTTTGCTAACTTCTTCTGCCATGCATCAATAAGTTGGGCATCTACTGCTGCAGGCTTGGGAATATCATTATCTATGAATTCCTTGAACCTATTTTCCTCCAACACTGCCTCCATCATGTACTTCCATGAAATATAATTCAAAATTCCCTCGAGTGCATATTTTAGTCTCAATCCATTGAATGACATCTTGATCCTCTTATAGATCCAACAAAAGTACCTACAAATTTGAATATTTTTCAACACAAACTCAATTTCTTCTCCACTATTGTGATTTCTAGTGCTCTGATACCATGTAGAAAATCTCTACATAGCTATAATGCCATGCATAAATTGTGTAAATGGATTCAATCTGATTATGTAATGTACTAAAACAAGATATTGAATCCCTCTAAAATATTTGTGGAATATAAATCACGATCGCATACTAATATATTTTCCAATTTATTTACAAATTGGTTGCACACTAATGTGTTGCTAGGATCCATCAATGTCTGACATGTGATCCCACACTAGTGTGTGTGTTGTTTCTGGATTCCAATTTCACTATTTCTTGTTGCAAATTTCAACACTAAAATGGTGAAGGATGGTCGCACTAGTCAACCATTATGACATAGTTGACTATAGAAAACTTCATCACATAATCAACGTAGAGAATTATAGTCATCATGTTTAACACAATTAAGCATAGTCAACATATCTATCATAAAAAAATGATAAAAAAAATCACCTATAATAAACTTGGTTAAACTTAGTCAACCATATTCAACCATGCTTGAAAAAACTCAGTAATGGTTAACCACAGTCACCATAGTGAACCATGGCCACCATGATCATCCATGGACATCCATGGTTAGCCACATTGTCAAGTGTAGTGAACATGCTCAACCATATTCATATATTGCTAAATGTGGGCATCCATGGTTAAACATGTTCACTTGTATCCAACCAAACTTGACCATCGTCAACCATGCTCCGATAATCACATTAATTGTCAAATAGACTGACAGTGAACAAGAACAGACAATAATTTCAACCATATTCAACCAAACTAGTTCAATACTGGTCAAACTTGGTTAAGATGGTCATTAATGGTCAACCATATTTAACCATAATCAATCATTATCAATCCTTGTCACCAATTACCTACCATGGTCAGTGATGATCAATCATCATCCACCATCATCAATGATAGTCAACAACAATCAACCTTATTCAACTATATGTTGACCATAATTAACCTTAGTTAACAATACTCAACCAAAGTTAACCATATTATGATTCATTATGGTTAATGTTGGACTACGATGGGAAATCACTCTCTAGTGAGAATGGATTTTTTGAGGAGCATAGAGTTTAGTCTCTACCATAGATTTGAATCTCTACAAACAAAGTTAAAGTTGTTTTCACTGTGATGAACAAAAAAATGCTATTGCAATGTGATGAATAATAATGATTGTCACATTGTGATGAATATTGAATGTCATTGCACCAAACAACACTGCAATGTGACAAACAACAAATGTCATTGTAATATGATGAATAATATCTATCATCATAATGTGAAAATAAATAAATTCCATTGCAATGTGATGTACAACAAACAATGTCACAATGTTACAGACATCAACATCATAATGTGATGAACAACAAACAATAAAAAATGTCACAATGTGATGAACAATGTTACACTGTTATGAATAATCAACATTGTTACAATGTGATCAACAATAAACATTATTGCAATGTGACGAACAATAAAAAATAAACATTATTGCAATGTGACCAACAATAAACATTATTGCAATGTGATTAGCAATAAACATTATTGCAATGTGACCAACAATAAAAAATAAACATTATTGTAATGTTAAACAACATATTGCATACATATTGTACTATGGGTTTGGTATGGTTGATATACATTAACATAGTCATCATTGTCAAACATGGTCAATTGTATTCAACATGGTTAAACATGGACATAATTTCTTATTGTCACAATGGTTAATCATGGTCATAATGGTCAACCATTTTGACATGGTTGACCATAGTTAGTCATAATAATCACATTTAATACAATCGACCATAATCAACATATCCAGCATATGATACATGATTAACCATCATCGAGCATCGTCAATCATGGTTGACACTCTTTAAAATTCTTCAAACATATTCATCAACAATCAACAACATTCAAAATTAATGAACCATTAATGTAATAATATATTAATGGTTGAGTAAGGTTGATCAACCCTCTTCAACATCAATAAAACTCATGAAACCCTCTTCAACATTGATCAACCTCGTCAAATATGATAAGACTTATAAACCCTCTTCAACCATGTTTAACCATTAAATTATTTAAACTATAGTATAATCATAATAATAATAAAAATATTACTTACAATATTATTTATAATATCATTCATAATATTAATGATATTGATCTTATATTAATAAGACAATACATTATGAATAATTACATTAACAATATTATTGGAATTATGATCATGAATTCACCCACACATGTTAGTTTTCAACTAACAAAACCATATTTACATTTTGTATACGTTAATAGTTAATAAATATGTGAGAATAATGTTAATCTACATATATCAATCACATATATTAATACATAAATTTTATTATATTAATAAACAAAAATCTATTTAAAATAAAAAATTTACAAATTTATAAAATAATCTCATTAAAATACTTCCAGACAATAATTGAAATTGACATGGATGAAGACTAGAGTAGCAAATCAATTCCAATTACTCTTTACATGGGAAATTCACCCCAGAAAAAAATGTTGTGATTTTATATATGTGGAATTTGTCAAATTTACAAAGGAGTATAGACTCTCACTAGAAATTAGATTTTTTTTTCTTGTTTATCTAAATTTAAACAAGAAAATTGAAATCTATAAAAGCTAATCTATAAAATGTGTTTAGCAGGGCGTCAAATTGAAATCTTTGATTAGGTGTACAACTTTTCGTCACAAATATTTGTGATATAAATACCGGAGTTACATTATTTTTTTTACCCTTTAAATGGTTTTGAAGTTATCGGCCACGGTTATGTCCAATTTGACGACAGAGGGGGAAATTTCATGTAGGGCCAGCTGTGATTTTAAATATGGAAAGAAATAAATGACCTACTGATTATTCACACCATAGTCTAAAAAAATCTACAGAATAAATCATAATTTTGGTAAGATTCAGAAAAATTTTGGCAAAGATTTATCAGAATCTTGTTTACAGTTGTTAAACTTCAATATTTTGGGTGCCCTAGGGGTTTTTGATAGTGCTAAATCTAAATTGAATCCATTTTGATAGTGATGAAACAAACTATATTATCAGGGGAATAAGAGGCTATGGAAAGAATGAAAGCACTTTCAATTTGACAAGGGACTTTTTGAGAGAGAAATATCAGTGGAGAGGGAAAATTTGTCAAGAAAGTCAGGTGGGAAAGATATGTGAGAAAAGACCTCGAACTATAAAATTCATTATGTAAATTGTGCAAGAGAAACATCATCTCTTAAGAAAAAATAAACTCTTTAAAGGCTCACACTTCTTCCTAGATGAAGACTTAACTAGCAAGCAACAAGAAGAGAGAAGAGAAGAAGTGGATAAAGTTAGAGCAACAAGAAACGAAGGGAAAAGAGCATGGTTGTACAATGGTAAAGTAGTTATTGCAGTGTTTAGGCCTCATGGAAAAATAGGGCAGCAAGTTGACAATGAAGAAAAAACAGGTAATTCTATAATAGGGAGGAAAACAACAGGATCAACATGGATGAAAAGGGGTGAAGACTCAAATTCGAGTCTTGTGTGCCAAACTGTGTAGCAACCAAATCCTAACCAGGTATACCTAAGTCTAGTTTGTTGGAAATATAGAGGTTACCCTTGGAGGAGGGGACCTGCGATAGGGCCTATTGCAGAAGGTAGAGACATAATTTGTCTCACAGAAACTCATGAACATGATGGTTGCAAAACTCCTATATTTGACGGTTATTTGAAGTTAGCAGTTTGGAACAAGGCAAAAGAAAATGGAAAAGGGTACGGAGGAATACTAGTTTTGGTCAAAGAAAAAGAAGATCGCCACATTAAATTAGTGAAAGAAGATACAAATAAGCAATATTTATGGTTCAACATAACAGAGAATGAGAACGACATAATAATTGCAGCATGTTATTTTGCGCCTCAAGTAAAACCTTACAAAAATAAGGGATTGGATAGCAAAGATCCATATGCAGCTTTAAAGCAACATATTTCTGCATATTCTCAATAGGGAGAAGTTCTTTTAGTGGGAGATTTCAATGCTAGAACAACAAATCAACAAGCTAGTTTTCTTTGTTGCAAAGAGGATCACAATCCTATCTGGCTCATTGGAGAGGAGAATTCTCGATGGGTGAGATGTTAAGAAGATGAAAAAGTTAGTAAAAATTTTGGAGAGGAGTTGATTTACATTGTGTGGTGATTCCAACTTAATTATTTGCAATGGTCTAGAGAGATGGAAAAAGTCTGGGAACTTCACTTGCAACACATACAATGGGGAAAGTGTAGTTGACTATGTTATTGGTTCACAAATCATAGTAGAAAGAATATATATGAAGTTAATATTGGAGAGCATATTTGGGACTTAAAATAAGATCATAACCCAATTTATATAAATTTATCTTGGTTAGAAGAAAGGCAGAATATGAGGAAAACCCAATGTTCTCAACAATTGGTATCAAGGGGAAAAATTCTTCTAACACAAGAAAATTGCACTATCTTCAAAACAATGTTGAGAAGATCAATTTAGAAGGACAAAATTGGTCCCCAAAGCCTCAACAACCATGAGTTAACAAATATAATGCAAGGTGCACTTGAGAAGTGAAAAAGAGAAAAAAATAGGAAATCAGAATCAAATTGTTTTCTTGTGAATGTGTGGTTCGATGAGTAATGCAAAATGGCAAGGAGAATATTGAAAAGTGGAGAGGGAAAAATGAATGTAAAGTTATATATGTATATTTAAAAAAAATAAAAAATATGAGTACATGCAAACAAGGCGGGAAGAGATGATATATCTAGGCAAGAATAACCCAAAATGTTTATGGCAGGCACTTCAACCAAGGAAGAATCAATTTGAAAATAATATTACATCTAATCAGTGGTTTGACTATGCAAGGCAACTCTATGAAAAAGAATTAGAGGTAGAGGCTCCTCCTAGGATCAACACATCTACAAATATTTTCATAGTACAGGAGTTGGAGGCAGGAATTAAAAAGTTGAAATCAGGGAAGGTAAAGGACTTGGCTGAACTTTGAGCAGAATATATAAAGTGGGGAATGAACATTTTGGCACCCCACATCATGGAAATATTCAACAACATCATTCAGCAAGGATTCGCAAGGGATTGGATAACTAGTCTAGCAATTTCCCTTTTTAAAAGCAGAGAAATTAATAATCCTTCCAACTATAGAACCATTATGATCAATCATTTGTTTGCAAAGATTTTCAGTGGCATGGTAGAAAATAGATTCATTAAGTGGGCAGAAGTAAAAGAAAAGAAGCAAAAGGGCAAGCATGTTTTAGGCCAAAGCATTGTATAGTAGATCATGGGATCACACTAAGACACATTGTTGAAAAGCTTTGGGGGAGAAAAGAAGAACTATTTTGCTACTTTGTTGACTTCAAAAAGGCATTTGACATGGTCCCTAGAGATCATTTGTGGCATCGAATGGAAGAACTTGAAATTCCTTTACAATATAGAGATGTCGTCTATAGGCTTTATGAAGAGGTGAAAGTCAAAATTAGAAATTTAGCAATCATTTCATAAATTTTTAGAAGTGACATCAGAGTCAAGCAAGGTTTCCATTTATCCCCTACCCATTTTGGTTTATATATTGAAAAACTAGAAGAGTGGCTAAATTTGCAAGGTGGGGATGGTGTTCGACTGGGGGAGTTTGTGATAAAGATTCTTCTATATGCCGATGATCTTGTGCTGGTTGCTAAATCGGCCCATGGATTGCAGATGCAGCTATATGCCCTTAAGAATTTTTGTAAAGTGGTGGGGATGCTATTCAATACCTGTAAGACCAAAATAATGAATTTATCTAATAAAAGGAAGAAAAGCCATCATACATTCTTCTTGAAGGAAACATGCTTGAAGAAGTAAATGAATACAAGTACCTCAGGAACAATTTCAACAACAAGCTTAATTGGGAGGATTGCAGAAAGAAAATAATTTTAGGAGGGTGGAAAGCATTATCTGCACTTCAAAATAGATGTAGAGAGGCAGAGTTATGGGATTGGAACACGATCAAAGTACTTTTTGGACTCCTAGTTTTTCCAGTGATATTATATGGGTGTGAATTGTGGGCTAGCAGCATCCCTGTTTCAAAATGGAAACAAATTGAAAAAATTCAAAAACGCTTGATCATGAGCAAGTTCAAAATAAAAGGCTCAGTTCCCTATGAAATACTGTTGAGTGAAATAGGGGTAGATCCCATTGAAGAAATTTCCATGGTTCGTCTTATAAGGTATCTAAAAAGAATTGAGAAAATGGGAGGAGATAGATGGCCGAAAGTTATCGTTAATGAAGGTATGAGTGAAAGAGAGAAATCATGGATGAGACAAAACAACAAATGGATGCAAAAATGGAATATTTACCTGAATGCATGTCCCAAAAATAGTAAGGAGTTAAATAATTTTGTGCTGGAGAAGTTCCGTAAGGGTATATGGGGAAAAGCGTTGGGTAGAAAGAATAAGTATTATGTTTAGGAATTCAACCCCACTTATGATCTCCAACAAAAAGAATACATTGGAGCCAGCATTCCATGGAGAGAAAAGGTTCCTATTACTCAATTAAGACCTAACTCACATAAAATTCGGTGTGAAATGGGATAGTGGAAGAGACCTAAAGAAGCTTGGGAAGAAAGGATATGTACTTTTTGCACCTCTAGGGCAGTGGAATCAGAAAAAAATTTCATTTTGGAATGTGACGCTTTTAGAGACATCAGGGATGGTTACCGCGGTATGTTAGCATCAATTCTATGTCATTGTATTTTCAGTGATGGAACTATTAGAAGGTTGGGTCAGCTCATCATCATTTTGAGTAAGAAAAGGATTGAATTACAAAAGACAGAAAGCAAGGAAGCTCGTGGTCCCATAGACTATTTTTAGTCTCATGGAAGTTAAAATTTCATTCATTAATTCACTATCAAAAATGCAATTCACACTCCAACTATCTGATTTTTTGAATTTTTTTTACTGGATTCCGGCAAAAAACTGTCATCCAGGCTATTCTATTGGGTCAGTAGACAAATCCATTGTTCACTTTGGGATCCTTGGTCTTAGTTATAGGTTTAACTACGAATTTTTGATATATTAGGCTTGTTAACTATTGCATATATTTGAAAATATGATTAATTATTTATTAATAATAATTTAAATTAATAATAATAATAATTTAAATTCAAATAAAATATTATACCATTCAAATTAATAATAATAATTCAAATTAAATATTATATTTATTGCTAATATTTTAAATAATTATTAAAATATTAAATAATATAATATTAATAAATTTTAAATATAATATACTATATTATAAGTTTAATAACTTATTTATGTAATAATATTATATTGCATCAAATATAGTGTAATAACTTTTTTTTAATGAATATGTAATAATATTATATTGCATCAAATATAGTGTAATAATTTTTGTTTTTCAATGAATGAATTTTTTCTGTGAGCTTGTAAATTATGGGCGATATATAACATTTAATTTTAATTTCCATGGTTTAAGTTTCAATTTTGATGTAAAACCTATTGGATTTTATATGGGGAGAATATTGATCTACAATTTAAATGAATAATATTATTGATTGGGTATATTTGAATTTGTAATGATTAGTGGATTTGATTAGGTATACGTGAATTTATAGTGATTCGTGGATTAAAAAATAGCGATTACAATTGATTATAAATTTGTGAGTTTATAGAGGTTTTGGCTTGAGATTAATTGGGAGCCATTTGAAGTATAGTGGTTAATAATAAGGTTATAATGCCCCAGGATGTGGGTGTTTGATTGCAGGTGGGAGATGGCAGGCCCAGCGTGTGCCATATGGCCACACATGGGGCCTGTCTGACAACATTTAAACTGGACAGCTGCTCACCTCAGACCACCTTAATTTCCTCTGCTCTCAGTCTTGATGCTCGTCCGGCTCGCCACCCTGAGCTTTCCTTAATGGCTCTGCGTCCTTCTTCTATGTCATTCTCCTCTTGCCGCATTTGTCTTTATGTTGTCTCGAAGTTGAACTCTCTCTTGCACACAGAGAAGCATTGCAAACTCCATTGTTGTCTCTCGCTCGCACCATCACTCATTCACACCTGCTATCACTCCATCTTGTAGCTTCAGTGCGCCGACCCCAACACTCACTCTGCCTCCTCGCCTCTGCTCGCTAGCCTCCCCAATGCTTCTTCCTACTCCAGCATGCTGAGGAGGCGTAGGATGTGTTGTCGTCGTGGCATAGGAAGGGGTCAGTCCTCTCGACCTCCCATATCCATTCACTCCAACACTTGCTCCCTGCCTCCTGAAGAAAATTT
This sequence comes from Pinus albicaulis, assembly GCA_034641835.2. NCBI lineage: Eukaryota > Viridiplantae > Streptophyta > Pinopsida > Pinales > Pinaceae > Pinus > Pinus albicaulis. The sequence goes on along the minus strand of CM076570.1, from coordinate 266,435,424 downwards.
TTCACAATTCCATTATGATTGTTCCATGGATAGACCTCATCTTATAGCCACAATCACTGTCAGCTTCCAAGAAGCGCCTTCAAGTTCTGCGGGGAGAGGTTCCAGAAAGCGACCACATAAATCCAAAATCACTCTAGCGCCACCACAACTCTCACAAAAATCCAAAGCTTTGTCGGTCAAGCCTGAAACTCATTCCTCCAGTAGTGAAGACAGTGGTAGTGGGAGTCCTTAATGGTCGTGTGATGAAAGGAGAAATGGAAGTGCTAGCCTGGTGCACATTGCTACTACGCCAGAACCCTCTGCCCAACATTCAAATAAATCTGATGACTCTTCAGAAGAATACATGTGTCTTATCGTTGAGGAGCCACCGCCATAGTAGCATGACACTTAGCATGATATTTGGCCACGAAATTGAGATGTTTCTTCTCTTACTTTTGTTTAATTTCTCTGATTATATGTATTTCCTGAACAATTTGTCAAACTCTTGGTCATTTCTGGACAATTCTAGTCTCCCCATTGAGGGCAGTGATTTTCAGACCGGTTTCCCCATCTGGGGCGATCAATTTTTTTTCTTTTTGACCCATACTACCTCCGAAATTGTCTAGCATAGAAATTTCAGAGGAAAATTTTGACCTATACACTATGTTTTATTAATAGAATTAATCCAATTTAGAAAAAAATAATAATAAGGTTATAATGGTTAGGGATTGTTATTTAAAAAATTGATGGGTTTATAAGTGTTTAAGTTTAAGGTTAATATATTAGAGCTAAAGACCTTATATGAATTAAGGATTAAGAGTGATGGATAGAGAATTTTTTAAGGTTACATGTTTTAAGGGTTAGAGATGATAAGTATTTGGGAGTAATCAAATAGTTGTTAGATATTACTAGAATAGGAGTTAGGGATCAATTAGTCCAATTGTAATTATCAAGGGTTTAAAACTTTATGAGCTCGTAGAATTAGAATACTTATAAGTTAAATTTAATTGGGTCTAGTAGAGTTGTAATTCTTTTAGGTTGATTTTAGCTTGGGATCAATGGAGTCAAAATTTTATAATAACCAAATTTATAACTAAATTTATCCCATAAAACATTATGTTCTTGGGATCCCTATAGTCACTTACTTGAAAAAATCATATCAACTAAAAAATTTCACTTTTATTCTTTATCTATTACCATGATTTATATATTTATTCCAAACAATACTAGCAAGAGAGTGAGCGATTTGTTAATTATACCAAAGGGTTAATTATTATGTAGAGCTATTTACAAGGATAAAAGCATAATTATGTGAATAGTTTAAAATGACAAATTCATAATTATGTGAACAATCATTCCTCTAATTCAACGTAGTGTAATCCTTCTTGTAAAACAAAAATAATAATCATGATGGTGAAACACTCTAATATTGTTAAGGTAGATTCAAAACTATATTTTAGAAGTTGAGTCAAAACCAAACAATTTTAGAATGGGTAAAAAACATTTAAAATAAAATTCCCTTCAAATAATTTCTAGAATATAATCCAATGGGAAAAACTTTCAATCTAAAAAAATTAAGTCATACGCTTGTAAAAGCTAACCCTTTTCTCTACGAGAGAAATGTCACTTTTGATAACCTGAATTCCAATCTTTTAAGCGGAACACAAAACAAATGTTTCAATCATTAACAATGAAATGTGTTGATTTCACTATCGTTAACTTGAAATAGCTTACCACCTAATTTGGAATCGCTGACTCCTTTAAAACACTTAAATCCATGGAATTTTCCCATGCCCAATAGCCATTATCACTTTATGGAAGATTTCCTACCAAATTTGGTTGTTCCAATTTGCTGAAAGAAAAAAGAAAAAGTTTAATTGTTTAAAGTTTTAATAACGGAATGTAATTTTTTTCTTTTTTTTAAGGTGGACTAAGACCTATTAATTAAGCAAAAATATAATACAATGCATAAGCAGAACTAAGGAATTTAGCCTATTACTGCTCGAATTTGTCTCCAAAATATCAAAGAAAGGGGTTGCCCTTGACAGGGAAACCAACCCATTAACAGTCAAGAGAGTTCCAAGATAGCTAGCATTTCAAAAGTTCTATTAAAAACTAGAAAAAACAAACTTATCATATGTGTCCAAGAGAGTACTTTATAGCATGAGGCATAACCGTCAAGTCTTGTTGGCATCTTCATTCTAGACAAATTCAATTCCTGCAGGGTCTTATTCTATCACTGGGCATCCATAGAAGCGCTATCTCTTCCTCTTCAACTGTGAGGACGTGAGGAACCCTTGGTGGAGGGGGAAACTCAACATTATTTTCCCTGCTTCATATTCCATTAGCTGTCAGATTCCAGACTTCCACCATCTGCATAGAAGGATTTTTTACAAGTAAGCTCTTGAGCTTCCATGGCAGAGGCAAAAAAGAGTGTGAGATGGTTGATTTGTGGCATCTGCGCTTGGATTTAGGAAAAAAAAACAAGGAGGGGTTAGAGCTCGAGTTGAGGGAGGCTTCCCCACCTAAAGAGAGAGGAGGAGAGGCTACTGGCTGGGCAATGGAGACAAAAGATAGATCATGAGCACTATGAAAATTCCTATGCACGTTGTGTGATGCAAAAGTGCAGGGAGTGCTCCCCTAGCATTGCCACAACGTGGCTTCTGACGCTAGTGAGGGAGCATGGTGCAACAATTCAGCGAGGTAGCGAGGTGAGGGCGAAGATGCAGAGGATGGGCGATGCTTGTAGGAAGAGCTGAGATGGTGAGGAGAAAATGCAGAGTGAAGTCACAGTGTAAGAAGAATAGGCTTGATGGAGGGGACGAGAGAGAGCTTAAATGCATGAGCATCAAATGGTGAGCCTGAGTTAAGGAATTAGATGACATTAATTTCCTTAGTCGATGGCTCGAAGGCTTAGATCCATCTGCAAGATAAGCAGTGAATTCCTTGAAGGTGGCATTAAATTTACAACTGGTACGATGAGAAGCTGGAAGTCAAGCATGACGTTGTCGGTTCAAGCTATGGTGCATAATTTTCATCCATGGGAGGTTGAGAATCACGCGAGTCTTGAGCGCTGGAGGGCTCACATGAAATTTCATTTGGATCTAGGAACACAATGTAATCCTTCTCAATTTGTATAAGTATTTAATTTTTCAAATATATAATAACACATATATATTTAAATAAGAACAATAGGAACTTTTAAAAAATTTCATCACTAAGAAAATCTTATGTTTTAATTTATTCTTTGTTTTAATCTATTCTTTTTCTAGAAAATATATTTAAATTATTCATTAGGGCTTTCAAAATATTTAATTACTAAAAAAATACTATATTTTAATTTATTAATAAGTATTAATTTAATTTAACTATTAATAATTATTACTTAAATGTTATATATTATATTTTAATCTATTCAAATATAAATTCATACCATAATATATTAATTAAAACATTAATTTATTAACACAATATTTACTTAATAAATAATTAGTATATCAATATTTAATATATTATTAATATTTAATTATGACATTAACATAATATTAATATATATGCTCTCAATTCCCTAACATCTATCACACTTCCAATCTTCTTGACTTATTAAGCCAACCTATCTATATCGATCTTGGAGCGTTTTTTTTCCCTTCTCTTTGATCATAAGAACAAGTTTTGAAGAACCACACATAGGTTTTTTTCTTTTTCTTTTTCTTTTCTTTTCTTGAGGTCTGATAGGCCGCATTGGTCTTAGTTGACGTTAATCATCATCATCATCATCATTAATCAATAGATTTATAATGTCTTAGCTATAAATTAATCTATACATGAACACATGTTAACTATGGTTGACTATTGTTGACATGGTCAACTATATTCAACATGCACATCATATTCAATAACACTCAACGCGACTACCATGGTGAACCATACTTACCACGAGCATCATGTTCTATCTGTAAGTGACCTATAGTGAACCATAGTGAACTTATTGAACCAAAGTGGATGGTCGTGGTTGACCATGGAGGCCTATAGTGGATGGTCAAATTTAACCATAATCAAACCATGTTTAACCGTCAACAACCACCAATGCAATGGTAACCATAGTCAAATCATGGTCAACTATAGACAAACCATAGTGGTGTTGAGCTAAAATTGGATATGTCAATTCATTGTCCTAAAAATCCACCGTACCAACCTTTATAGTCAAAATGTGTTTCCTTTAACCCAAATTAGGGAGATAAATTCCTTTTTAAATCCAAATTTAATACTTAATGGGAGGAGCCTCACAAGTAATACAAAAAAAATTGATTTCAAGCCTTGTACACACATATATACACACATATGCGACCTAAAACTATAGGTAGAACCACCCTAACCTCAAATTTACCTATATAATGAGTGTAAGGGGAGAATTATTAATATAATCCCCTTACCTTTATTCAAGTTACTTTGCAATAGCCAACTTGCGACTGCAACATATAACAAAACCCTAGATTCCTCGATCTTTATTAATGAGAACAACTTCCAATCACTAGGGACATCTCAACATTCACTTGATACATGCACGATGGCCCACTCTCTGTATTTTTATTGGGTGTTCATTCCTTTCATTTAATGTAATCAATTATACATGTCACCTTGACACTTCCAAAGAATACAGAAAGGCTTTCCTTTCCGAGAGACAGATTCCAGGAAGTGAAAAATCCCATTCACTATTGCGCTCAAAATATTCATTAAGTGGACCCCGACCCTATATGGAAGTACACATGCCCTTTTCCTCTTGAAAGAGTCAAAATTATTTCATGGCCACATGTTAGTCTTCACCCGAATTAAAGGACTCCACTTCACCCTCGATACTTTCCACATCACCTGTCTCAACAAATCATCTCGGTGCTTCCACAACGTTCTACCTCTTTAATCATCTGGGTAACAAAGTATGGGTAATGTAAATGTTCCATTCTTCGTTCTTTGACTGAAATTCACTGACACGTTGTAAGTTATATCACCCCGGTGTCTATTCTTATTGGTTGAATGCCACGTCTACCCAATTCTTACTTAGCCCAAGTTCTCCTTTGTATGTTCCTCCCTTGATATTTTGAAGAAGGCCTTGCAAGACACATCATCCCAACACTCTCAAAAGACATACTTTTCTTAGGTTATATTTCCTCAGCCTTCGTCAATTCACGTATTCTTTTCAAAACTTTAAAAAATAATTTTTTTCCTCCTTCTATATCCTGATCTTGACCTTCTGTTCGAGCTTCCCTTAAGGCTCAACACTATTATAAATGTGATGTTATACTGGGCAGGCTTCGATACATATTCTTATGCTCTCATATTTATTCCTCACGATTCTTGGATTCTACTCTTCCATTTCGCCACTCTAATATTTTCTGTAACTGGTTCTCTCACATGTTATTACATCTCCAATCTATCTCTACAATAGGATTGCACTCCTCTCTAATCTGCCTTTGGATTATTGATCACGTTGTTCATTAATGATTACATTCTTAATCATTTCGACTGTAAAAATAATTTTTTTGTCACTATTCCAAAAGGGTCATAACCTCCTTTCTATTGATTCTTACACACCTTCCAAAAGGTTCTCCCTCCTCATCTTATTGTAACAAAACTACAATATACTCACACTTAATAAAAAAAATGCTATTTCACATAAAAAAAATAGACAAATATTTGGCATACACATTCCAAACACTCAAACAAAGTGTTTCCTCTATTATATACAAATAATTACAAAGGCATTTATTCCCTCTTATGCTTGATTTACAACAATTCAACCCTTTCATCCCTTTGGCCCACTTGGTACCACAAATCTACTCTCGACCTCTCCACACCTTTACATACATATTATATTATTTTGGTTACATAATTATACAAATAGGGGCCCCAGCAAAAACTATGCTGCCCCTCCTATGTTGTCTTTTCCTGCCTAACCACAACATTGCCTTTCTAGAATTCACAAGGCCTTCTCATTAGCTCATCCTGCCGCCAGCAAGGCTACAATATTTGCCTCTTAAATATAGGAAAATGCATTAATTCACTTTAATCTAATTTATAGGTCCCCAACCCACATTATTTCTGCCTAACATTATAAAATAAAAAAATTATCAGAACTTAATATTCTAATTAGAAAAATTTCTAACTAGGAATATTACACTCAAAGAATCCATGATTGGATAATAGATATGTAACATTATTTATTTTTTTCATTATATGACTTAGGATGAGAGACAAAATGTTGGCAAAAATTTACCTAACCTATTTTAGTTGGATTCCAATCTCCAATTATTTGATACCTTATGGACCTAGGATCTTGGTTTTAATTGGCGAGGCATGTTGATAATGATTTGGGAATCCCCTTCTACATATATTCTCCAAAATCCTTGGTGCTATAAATTTTCCAAACTCATTCTTAGTCCTAATAGCTCTACTGCATCATTTGTGTTAATACCTATAGTCCCTAAAAAAAATAAGGGTTTTTTTATCCATACCTAGTAGGGAAGAGATTCCCCTTAGGCGTACCATCAAAATTGAGTTTGACAAATGGAGCTTTTGAGGGGGTTGTGGAGAGGGGAGATCAACTAGATGGGATGTGCGTTATTACTGGTTGGGGGATTGTTATATTACTATTACAAAATGGATAATTGGTTACTAAAAAAATGACTAAAATTTTCATATAAACAACCATTTTTCAATCGGTGACCAGTACTAGCTAATTTACAATATTTTATAATGCGACCAGCTTTTAGTCATTTTTAGCTTAGTCATTAATTGGTTGTCTCAATTTCATCATCTAGTAGTATATTTAGTCATTAATTTGGTCATTGATTTATTCATTAATTGCCACAATTAAAGACCAAATATACAACAAAATATATTACTATGTGATCACCCAATAAAACCAATTAATGACCAAAGAAATATGACCAAAATGTTGATAGTGTTATAAGATACTATAAATTAGCTACTAATAGTCATATATATATGCAAGTTTTAGTCATAATTTGAAACCAGTTAATGATCAAATAAATATGACTAAATTTTGGTCATGTTATAAGATACTATAAATTAGCTACTAATAGTTGTATATATGCAAAGTTTAGTTGTCATTGTAATCACAAATTGTTAATTTTAAGCAAGTAGGTCCAAACTAAATGTTGCACTGCTCATATGAAAATGGTCTTACTTTTGTTCGATTCCTCTTTCGGAGAGGTGCAATATTGATCTAAAGATCATCTTGTTTGGATGAGCATAACATATATTTTGAATTTATTTTCCACACATGTGCAAGGTCATCTATATTTGTAATGTAGGCTCACATGCCTAATAGATGTGTCATACACCCTCACTGATGGATATAAATTGGATATACTTGGATTTATTTTCTCATCAACTCCTCACACATTTTCTCATTGTGATCTGATTGGTTCGATATCCTTTGGATGCATTTTTCCCCTCACACGTGTGGAGCTGAAGTTGCTAATTTCTGTGGATTTATTTAGGGCTTTCTTTCTGCAGCGTTGACCATCATTGACCATGGTCAACCCTTGGTCGTTTGACCTCAAATATCTGCCAAAATTCTGATTTTGAGAGGTCGTACTAATGGGCACAAAAATCAAAGGAAAAAGAGTTGTTTGACCGAAGTCCTAATATGTAACATTGACTTTCTCTTGCTGTCCTACATTGAATTTTTTGTGTTGAATTTTGGTTGACCAAAGTTGACTTGTGATGAGCTATCTTTGAGGGCTTTGGGTGTGACACTTGGAGGATTCGTTGACCGAGAAAGACTTTGTTGGTTGAAGCATCCTATTGACTATCGTAACACACACAAACCTATATCTTTGTTGGACAAGAATAATTGTAAATTTGGTATATATTATTGGCTTGTCTTCTGTTTATCTATTATTGTGTTATATCAACATTTTAATTTCAGGTTTATGTGATTGCTATTTTGTATCGGGCCTAAGAAAGATTTAAGTAAAATTGCATCAAGCATAGCACACCATGGTTATATAAATTTAACATGGTATCAGAGTCGTGGTAAAGACAAACTCCAATCTAGAGTTAGAAGAAATCGCTAAAGGAAGGAATTGTATCAAGGAAAAATGGTCTCTTCAACCTACAAGGGTTTCAAGGCTGATGATAAATTGACTGATAAGTCTGATTATCATGCATCGAATATGTCCTTGGATTTGGTACTAGAAGATTCAAGAGCCTCCATCAAATGCAGTTTTTGCCACAAATATGAAGTATAGAAAGGAGGAAATCAAAGAAAAGATGATTATCTAGGATTCTGTTCATAATCACTTGGTTTCTTACGTTTCTAAGTTGAACACATCTAAACATATGTATGATAAGCTGGTGAGAATTTTCAGGGCTAACAATATTAATCAAATCCCTTTCTTCAAGAATCAATTGAAGAACATCAATAAGGGAAAGGATGAACCTATTCAAGCCTATTTTATGAGGCTGACTGAAATGAGGAATAACCTCCTAGATATTGGGGAAGCAATATCTAATCGAGAGATGGTTCTTATTACACTTAGAGGTCTCTCCCGTGATTGGTATGTATTCAATACCACTATTCTTAATAATAATGTGATTCACGATTAAATATTGATGAGATGCACTCAAGAGGAAACAAGAATGATGGACAGATATTATCCCTCTAATATAAATGGAAGTGATCCTACTGCATTTGCTGCTCATGCAAAGAAGAAAAACAATGGTGGCCCGAGAAATCAAAACCATAGAAGAGTGCGGCCCAAAGGAAGGATGGGAAGATGTTACACTTGTAACAAGACTGGTTACTATGCAAGAGAGTTCCCTAATAGAAGGTACTCTCCTAGGGATGATGAAAACAACAACTCGAGAGGGAATGAAGATCTAAGGAACAACAGGTTCAAAGGAAAAGGGAAGGCTCCCTCTGATCGTAGTGGAAATGGGAAACCTTTCAAGAGGTCAATAAATTCCAGGTACGATGAGTCTAATGTTGTTGACAATAATCTTCGTGTATCTTCCCTCTCTGTTGCATCTTGTCTCAACACCTGGATGTCTGGTTGATTGATAGTGGTGCTTCAAGGCACCTCACTGGTTATAAAGAAGCCCTCTCTAATTTGATTTAGAAGGATAATAATCAAGAAATTATCATTGGAGATAATGCCACCTATCCCATGAAAGGGATAGGGATTGTGAGCCTCCATCTATCTCAAGGTCAAGTCCTCCGATTAAAATATGTGTTGTATGCATCTGATTTGAAGAAGAACCTTGTGTTCATTTTGGAAATGGAAGACAAAGGGTTCAAGGTGGCATTCGTTGATGGGAAGGTACATATCTAGAAGAATAACTTCAATAAATATCTTTATATTGGTTTTAGAGTTGATACACTCTACCAGGTTGAAGGAAGTCCATTGGGGGCCATGTTATGTGATACAACTCGTCAAACAGAGTTATGGCACTAGAGGTTTACACACCTTCATTATAAAGCCTTTCCCGAAGCAAGGAAGGTGGTGACAGGGATGCCCGAATTTAAAAATAAATTCGAAGACTCTTGCAGAGAATCTGGCATTAAGAGGGAGACCACAACTTCAAACACTCCTGAGCAAAATGGTGTTGCTAAAAGAAAGAAAGGACCATTGTGGAAGTTGCCCATGCCATGTTATGTGACCAAGGTCTTCTAAAGTTTCTATGGGGAAAAGCTGCAAACACTATTGTGTATGTTCAAAATAGATGCCCGCATTCCGCTCTGGACTCCAAAACTCTCGAATAAGTCTTCTCTGGTAAGAAACCTGATGTTTCTCATTTTAGAGTTTTTGGTTACCTTTTTTACTTTGATGTGTCGAAAGAAAAGAGAAGCAAGATGGATGCTTCTAGAGAGAAGGGAATGTTTATGGGATATAATGAAAATTCGAAGGCATATATAATCTATGTTCTTGGTCAAATAGAAGTGGAGATATGCCATGAGGTCACCTTCGATGAATATGTTGTGCTCAAGAAAGTGAGAAATCTTTCTAGCTCCAAGGAAGATAAAGAAGATGAAGAAGCAAGGAAGCAGGAAGAGCCGAAGGATGAACTCATGCCCAATATTGAAGGACCTGTGGATCTTATTGATCCACCTCCTTCAAATAAGAGAAGACCCTCATGGCTCAGGGATATTCTTGCAGATGCCGAGAGACATGTTGCCCCAAGGGGGACATTCCATGAAAATAAGAAGCTGAAGAGATACCAAGGGTATCTATTAGCTATGAGTATGATAGTACAATATGAGCATGGATCATTTGAAGAATCCATAAAGAATAAAGTTTGGAAGGATGCTATGCACGAAGAATATGAGTCCGTTTTGAAAAATGATGTCTGGGAAGTGGTCCCGAGACTAGAGGACAAATCTATTGTCACCTCAAAATGACTCTATAAAATCAAGCATGGATCTGAAGGAAGTGCTAAAAATTACAAGGAAATATTTTTTGCCCGAGGCTTGTCTAAAAAAGAAGGCATAGATTATGATGATATATTTGCACCTGTGGCCTGCTATACCACCATCCAATCTATCATTTCGCTTGCTACTACACAAGGATGGATTCTACATTAGATGGATGTGAAGACCATTTTTCTACATGGTTCTATAAAGGAAGAGGTGTATCTAGAGCAACCTTTGGGGTTCGAAGTTTGAGATATAGAAACCCATGTATGTAGGTTGAAGAAATCCCTCTATGGGTTGAATCAAGCCCCTAGGTCTTGGTACGAGAGGATAGATAGCTACTTTATGAAGCTAGGTTTCACTTAGATTAATGTTGATCTGAACCTTTACATGAAAGTTGAAAGAGAAAGGCATCTCATCCTGGTTCTCTATGTGGACGATCTCTTCCTCACAGGTGTTGACCCTCTCATTCATGAGTGTAAGATGGATCTACCTTCCAAGTTTGAGATGAAAGACCTAGGACTGATTCACTACTTCCTAGGCTTAGAGGTCTGGCAGAGGCTAGACTATATTTTCTTTTTGCAAGGAAAATATGTCGTGAAGTTGCTGGAGAGATTTGGTATGGTGGACTGTAAGTATGTGTCGACACCAATGGAACTCAACTTTAAGAAGTTGTGTGGAAACATTACTAGGCCCATGCTAGAAAATCCTACCGAGTATCGATAAGTCGTGGGGGCCCTGATGTTCCTAGTGAGCTCCCTTCCGGACGTATGTTTTGTAGTGAACACTTTGAGTCAACATATGTTTGATCCTCATCAAATTCACTGGATTGGTACCAAAAATCTATTGATATATCTTCGAGGCACAATCAACCATGTTTTGAGATACATTGTTGGGACTTTGAGACTCCATGGATATATTGATAACGATTGGATTGGCAGTGTCATGGATTGCAAGTGCACATCTAGATGTTGCTTCACCATTTCTGAATATTTGGGCTGGTAGTGTGGTGGATCGTAAGAGTTCATAGGTCCTAATTCCCCCCACCATTTTTTGCTATTTGTGAAAATTTTTGGGTGGCCAAGCTGGAAATTTTCAAATCTAAATGGATGATTACATGGATGGAATTTTAGATCTAGGGTAAGAATTTCCTAGTGATTTGAGCCATGATTTGGGAGTATAGTAGCTTTTTTGAAAACATCCCAAGCCAAAATATTCTCTATGATGATGAATCAGTCCAACTTTGACATTATTTGATGTTTGTTTCCTCTTTCATTGTTCTATATATCAACCCCATTCACCATTTAAATCTCAATGTGTTTTAGATATTTTGTAGTATCTTGGAATACAATAGACTCAACCTCCAATCGTCGGATTCCCCCTTTCTTCTCATCTAGGGATTTAATTAGGTTGAAACTCTGGCAATTTTCCATGGATTTGAGGAAATTAATGCATCAATATAAGATATTGATTGAAGAAAAAAAATCTTGTCATGTCATAAGTTCGGTCCATATACATTTGAGACATAACTCCTCTTCCTCAAGTTGACAAACTAAAATTGTATGGTTGAGAATTAGAATGTGTTAAATATATTTAGCACTCTGAACTCTTGTTCATCCCATATGATATTTATTTCTCCTAAATTCCATTGGGTATCTATTTCTATTTCCTGGATATTTATTCTCCAATTGGTAGAACTTATGTATGGTTAGGACCTCCCTTGAGATATTGGTTTCCTGAAGCATGGATATGGTTCATTTTTCTTCTATCCATTTCTCTTTTAGGAGTCATTATTTTCTATGAATATTAACACCCTAGATGTTCCTTGAGATTATCTTCATGTATGATATTTATTTGATCCATGGAAAGCCTTCATCATGAAATTTACCAACATTCCTCTTATCTCATCTAACATTTGTAGCTTATTCTTTTGGCCTCATTTATTTTGACTCCTTATGCGATTTACCTCATTCCTTTAAGGATTGTGTCTGCACCCCTAAAGACCCTGATCCTATGGTAAATTTAGCTGCAATATGTTTGTATTTGAGATACACTTGTCCTATCATAGATTCTAGTGAGGGTGAATATATCCTTACCTTGGCAAGCCTCTATAATTTTTGGTAAGTTGTGGGTTAGGGCCTCCCTTAAGATCTTGGTTTCCTAAATCATCAAGAGGGTGGATTTTTATTATATGTATTTCTCTTTAGGAATATTTTCTTTCTATGTCTATTAAGACCCCGCATGTTCCATGATATTATCTTCATGTATGATATTTATTATATCCATTGAAAACATTTTTGATGACCTCGACTCATTCAAAATTTACTAGAATTCCTTCTTATGTGATATACCTGACTCATTCAGGGATTGTGTTTTCACCCTTAAGGGCCTTTATATTGAGGTTTATTTAGCTACAATATGTTTGTATTTGAGATACACTTGGCCTATCATAGATACTTATTGTTCATGGAGGGAGAATGGATCCTTACCTTTCTATGCCTTTGCAGATTATAGTAAGTTCAATGCATCCAAATCTATCTCCATCTCATTGGGATATTGTAGGTTCAAATGGGAGGGGGATTATTCTACAGCATATCTTCCATTTGAGGAGATATGTGAGTTGCAGAGTGAATTGAGGCATATGATTCTTGTGTATGCACCTCACTATTGGGATTTGAGGAAGGTCATATTGTTTTACACATATCCACATCCATTGATTTGTATGCACTGGGGTTTTCGTGCTTTTTTAATAATGCTAGCGGGTCAGACTTATTCACCTCTCTTTCTTGTAGTTTCATTGGTCTCAATTTTCTACTGTAAACCCATATCTTGCCTAAATCAACATTGTTTCTAGGGCTTCAATTGGCTTGATAATTGGAAATTCATCGTATAAGTGCCCATACTCATGACATATTCTGCATTAGAAATGGATGTGATCACAATTAATCAGTTTCTTCCATAACTCTTCTTTGAAGTATTTATCAATCGATTTCAAGAGGGGCTCAGATATGTCCATATACATGCAAATGCACACATATGGTGTATATCAGCCTTTCTTTGTGGCCTCATATTCTTTAAAAAAATACTCCAACGCATTTTCAATTCCCGCCAGAGTCTTGTCCTCCTATAATTATCTTGGTAATGAGTACAACTAGATCCAGACTAGTGTTGTCGTGAAATCTTCTTTATCTAGGTTAAACCTTTCCATCCACTAGTGAAGGTATATACTAGAAAATTTAAAGAAATATGGGCCATTTTCAAATATTTTATACCAATATTCCACATTGGAAAATATAACCATGAAGAAATCTCTAGTTCTAGGATACAGTTTGATTTGACCTTTTGTTTTCTCTTGATTTGGATCCATTGGGATACATATTTTTCGATTAGCTAGATCCCCAAAAATTTCCTATAACCACATGATCATGCATGTAATCTATGAATTCACTGATATGGTTATATCAGATCTCATTCTTGAGATCTATAACTACTTTCGGTAAATAGTTGCACATTCATCATTGTTTATCCTGATTTTCTTACTACTGTTGATCCAACTGATCAGGAGTCTGAATGGCTTCAGGAAAATAAGAATTTGAGACGTTTTGCTTCCATTTTCCCATCCATCCACAATGAAATAGATGTATGAGGGAATTTTACTCCCTCGAGTGTCCTTCACCATAGGAAGAGAGTTAAACAAAAGAAATCCTCCTCAAAAGAAAACTAGGGTTTGAAGGATTTTCCATTCAGGAATTGCAAAGCTTCGACCATTGTCCAAAAATTAATGTATTATTCAACAATATTAATATTATTACTAATGTTATTGTTATTAACAGATTTTAAGTAATTACATTAATAGTTTTATTAAGTGAATGATGATTATGATGATGACAATATCATTATATATAACAACTCATGTTATTATAATGTTATTATTAGCATTAAAATTATTAACAACATAATAAAATTAATGCCAATAATATTAAAATTAGTATTAATACTATTATTACTAATAATATCATTAATAAAATTAGCATTATTACATTATTAACAATAATACATTAATTATAGCATAAATACATTATTAATATCATTGTATATTATTATTATTATATGTAAAAAATCGTCTTATTATAATATAATAATATTGTTACCATCAATGTTATTATCAATATTAATTTTATTAATAAAAGTGATATTAAAAACAACAAAAATATTAAAATAATAATAATACATAATAATTTGATATTTCAACGTGACAATCAAACTTGATGTCACAAAGTAATTGTCATTTCCTTATAAAATATTTTACAAGGAAATCCCCCCACATCCCCCTGTCAGAGAGTCAGATCCAACCATGGATAAAAAAATAAAAAATAAATAAAAAATAAAAATAAAAATAAAACTAAACAATTAAGAAGATAACCAGGCTCCACATAAACATAAACAAAGTCACAATGAGAAATAATGTTGCAATGTGATAATTAAAAAGCATCATCACAATGTGTGGAATAACCAATGATGTCACATTATGATGAATATTAAATTTTATTACAATGTGATGAACAATAAACATCATTATAAGTTATCAAACAACATATGGTATCGACATCACACTATGGTTTGACCATGGTTGATAAACATTAACATAGTCTTCATTATCAAGAATATTTAAACATGGTCAAAAAATATCAAGTCTATAATGGTCAATCATGGTTGCACTAATCAACCATTATGACATGGTTGACCATAGACAACTTCATCACATATTCAACATAGTTAATCATATTCATCATATTTAACACAATTAAGCATAATCAACATATCTAACATAAAAAAACATGATAAAAAATAATCACCCATAATAAACTTGGTCAAAATTAATCAACCATATTCAACCATGCTTGAAAAAACTCATTAATGATTAACCATGGTCACCATACTGAACCATGGCCACCATAGAGAACCATGGCCACCATGATCATCCATGGACATCCATGATCAACCACATTGTCAAGTGTAGTGAACATGCTCAACCATATTCATATATTGCTAAATGTGTGGTCAAACATGTAGCCAACCAAACTTGACCATAGTAACCATATTCATATTCACTCGTAGCCAACCAAATTTTACCATAGTCAACCATGCTCCCATAATCACATCAATTGTCAAATAAACTGGCAGTGATCAAGCATGGACAAGAAGTTCAACCAAATTCAACAAAAATAGTTCAATACTAGTCAAACTTGGTTAATATGGTCATTAATGGTCAACCATATTTAACCATAACCGATCATTATCAATCCATATCGCCAAGGGTCTACCATGGTCACTTATGATCAATCATCATCAACCATAGCCAACAGCAATCAACCTTATTCAACTATATGTTGACCATAATTAACCTTAGTTATCCATATTATGATTCATTATGGTTGATGTTGGCTTACCATAGGAAAGCACTCTCTAGTAAGAATGGATTTTTTGAGCATAGAGTTTAGTCTCTACCATAGAGTTTAATCTCTACCAACAAAGTTAAATTTATTTTCATTGTGATGAACAAGCAACCATATTTAAATGCGATGAAAAATAATGATTTGTCACATTATGATGAATATTGAATTTCATTTCAATGTGATGAACACAAAACGCCATTATAATGTGACAAACAACAAATTCCATTGTAATATGATGACTAATATTCATCATCATAGTTTGAAGAACAATAAATTCCATTGCAAAGTGACGTACAGCAAACAATGTCACAACTTCACAATTTTATGACGTTATGATGCCACAATGTCACAATGTGACCAAAAACATCATAATGTGACAAACAAAAAACAATAAACAATGTCACAATGTGATGAACAATGTTACAATGCTATGAATAATCAACATCGTTGCAATGTGATAAACAATAAGCATTATTACAATGTGACCACAGGGGCTTCACTGCGGGAGAAATACCATAGCACATGGGTTCACATTGGGGGATATATAATGAGGAAAAAATGACATAATGTATTGGGGGATATATAGGGGGTAAAGGGTTTTTATATTGGCTCGTATAAAAAATAGAGCATAAAGTTAATGAAAAAACATAAAGGGGTATAAAAAATGTTAACGAAAATATAGATACCTACAATATATAGTGATAGTAGGGGTTTTTTAAATTGGGAAGGTGTATTGGTTTTATATTGGTAGGGGGTTAAATAATGTTATTTTTAGAGGTATTTTCCAATATGTACTCAAATTGTTTAATATGTTATAGGTTCATTGAGTGAAGCCCCCTTGAACGTGAAAAGCAACAAATATTATCACAATGTGTTAAAAAAAATATGTCATACACATTGTACTATGGGTTGAGCATGGCTAATATACATTAACATAATCCTCATTTTCAAACATGGTCAATTGTAGTCAACATGGTTAAACATGGACATAAATTCTCAGTGTCACAATGGTTAATCATGGTCATAATAGTCAACCATTATGACATGGTTAACCATAGTTAGCCATAGTCATCACATTTTACAAAATCGACCATAATCAAGATATCCAACATATGAAACTGATCCCAATGTGATCGAAATTAAGTGATGAATTAGAATTGATTAATTTCCATCAATGAATTGATTGTTAACTAAACTTCTTAATGTGGATGACTGAAGGAAATCCTAATCATTTATGATTTAAACCATAAACATATTAAGAATTAAATTACAGCAAAGAACAAATATAAGAGACAAAAAAATTTGATTACGCAGTTCGTCCCTGGTGGACTACATCTCTGGTTCCGCTTTCAAGATGGGCATTCGTTTTATTAGGATTGATCCGAGGAATCCCTTACACAAAAAATTCACCATACTGAATGTGCTCGCATGCACCTCTGGTCACTAACAACAAAAATATCTCCCTCCTAAATTTCCAACACCTGTCTCTACGCTCAATTCCACCTTCGGACGACCATGAAACACTGAAAACAAAAACTACCTCTCTCACTCAAAATCTAAATACAAAGTCACACTTCTGTCTCTTTTTCCTTCATGAAGAAAATTTCATGTTTTAAATAAGTTCATCATCAAACTTATCAGGGTCAAATTTGGTAAGTGGTTGAATAAATCAAGGTGATAAGTCTTGGTCTTGTCACATTGTGACACCTAGTAGATAAGTCATAAGGTGGTTTAATGAACACCTTTGCGCAATAATCATAAAAACCCAAAATAGAACCTTATGATAAAATATAACCCTTGCGATCAAAAAAAAAACGTAGAGTACATTCCGACGGTGGCATGTGAGCAGGAGGTCTATCTGGTTTGTTGCTACCTCGCGGTTTGATCCCGGTGGCTGCGGCTTGCTAGAGGTCAACGTTATCCATATGAAAACTCACCTCTAGCGGTGAAGTTCTATCTTCCGATGGTTTCTGCAACGGTCTTATTAACTTCTGCAACATTCACATATCTTGGTTTCGCTACGGTTAATTCGGACAGTTAGTTGTGGGTTATATTACAAGGTTTTAACATATAGTTTTAATATTACAAAGTCCGCAACCCAATTGCATAGGTTTTAATACATAGAAATGTTTATACCACCATGTTGCTAGGTCCACCACTTAGAACTTAGGTCTTAGGGTTTAGGCTTAGGTATTAAGTCCTTTACATAATTTTCACCATAGATTTTAGGCTTATGAATTTAGAACACTTAGGACTTAAGCTTATTACATAATGTCTCCACCTTAGGATTTGACCATAGGTTTAGAACTAAGACCATAACATAATGTCACCATGTCATCATCATGAACCCACATACACCATGATACCAAATTACACCATAACATCACACAGAACCATGACGAAGTAAATTTCATCTGGAATACTGGAGGACCTGGCGATTTGAAGACTGAACTGGACATCAGACAAACTAGAGCTGACTAGACCTCACTGTCGGTCTGCACTGGAGCAAGATCCTCATGGATCAATCCTCTCCACTTGAAAGCTTTTGGACCAAAAAAGGTTGACTTAAGTAGACATCAGGTGACGGTACATCTCCCTCACTTTTCTAATCTCTATCCATAGTACTCTTGCTTATGCCAAAATGTCCTATAATCCGAGAAGAATGAGCTTCCCGAATAACATACACCCTTTCTGTCTATGGTATACACAACTTACCCAGATGATATAACAACCTGCCATGAATATGAAAATTGACTTCTTTCATATGAGTACCATGAATTAGTGATTCATAAATATCTTTGAAATCAACATCAATACTATATTGTTCTAAATAACTTTCAAGTTTTAAAGAACTATTATGAAGGACTACTGAAGCATTAAAATATGGTCTAGACAACATATCAACTACTTTATTTTTTACACATTTCTTGTACTTAATTACTAGGTGAAATTGCTGAAGAAATCCCATCCATCTGTAGTGGCGAGATTGTTGCAACTTAGTCTGAGTATGAAGGTATTAAAGTGGTTGATGATCTGTGTGAATCATTGTTTCCTTACCGTTAAGTAGTGTTTCCATTTCTACTTTCAACCAAAGCAAACAGTTCTTTATCATATGTCAGATAATTGATTACTACCTTAGAAAAATTTTCATAATGAAAACAAATTGGTTTCCCATTTTGAAGTAAGATTTCACCCATTGCATAACCACTTTCATCTGTTTCAATTTTGAATGGTTGTTGAAGATCAAGTAAAGCTAAGATTGGTGTTGTAACAAGTTTCTGCTTAAGTGAATAAAAATATTTTTGTTGTTTCCCTCCCCACTCAAAGGAAACTTTAGACCTCGTTAAAGCATGTAACGATTATGCAATCAAAGAAAACCGAGCAATAAATTTTCTCCAATACTAAACTGCACCTAGAAAAATTCTGACTTCAGTCACATTTTTTGTTCTTGACCACTTAACAATCACATCTATATTAGTTGGATCTATCTTTAAATGACCACCTCCAACTACGTTACCAAGATAAACCGATGAATTTTTCCCAAACTCACATTTTGACAACTTAAGGTACATTTTTTTCTCTTTGCAACACTTCGAAGACTTGTTTAACATGCCTAACATGTTCTTCCATACTAGAATTGAAAATCAGGATATCATCTAAATATATTATGAAAAACTTATCAATGTATGGAGGGAATACATCATTCATAACATGCATGAAAGTTGTTGGTGCATTACACAAACCAAAAGGCACCACGAACCATTCAAATAGTCTCTACCTAGTTTTCAATGCAGTTTTCTAGATGCCATTTTCTGTTATCCGAATTCAATGATACCCATTACGCAAATCGAACTTAGTGAAATAGGAAACATTTTTTAACTGATAAAGTAAATAATATATCCTAGGAAGAGTATACCTGTTCTTGATTGTGGTTTTATTTAAGGCCCTAAAGGGGACACACATTCTCCATGTCCCGTCTTTTGTAGGAACTAAAATTATAGGTGAACCACATGGAGATGAACTGTGTCGAATTAAACCTTTTTCAACCAATTCTTGGATTTGATTCTTTATTTATTCATTATCTATTACTGACATGCGATACATTCTGACATTAGGAAGAGGGGCATCAGACATCAACTGTATCTCATGTTGTATTTCCCATTTAGGAGGTATATGTTTGGTTCTTTAAATAGATTTTGAAATTAATCTACCACTTTAACCAAACTATCTTTAAACTAAGATTCACAACCTAAAAAAGCATCATGAATATCCTCATGTTGTTCTTTTACAACCATGAGTACATATCTATTACTTGAACTTATTAGTCTCTTTACCTAATTAGCATTAACTAAATCCAAGTGAGTTTTGATTGATGTATTCAATCCCATATTTCTTAAGATGATATTTATGCTCTTTCCTATAAAACACTGCATCACGATCATAGAGATAAGGACTTCCTAGCACTATTCCTCATATGTCTAATGGTATCACATCTAAATCCACTTCATCAATGTAATTAGCTATGATGGAAAATTTTAAACGACACTACTTTGTGACTTTACTCTGAGTCTTTTCCTTTAGCCAAAACCAATTTCTTAACTAATGATTCAGATATTAAATTCTCCTGTGATCCACTATCAAATAATGTATCTATTTTTGTGTTATTAGAATTTACCCTCATGTGAAATAACTCAACTCTTTTATCTTCATCCTCATGATTAATGTTTCAAGAAGAAGTAGAAGTACTAGAACTTGAACTAGCATCGGAACTTTTACCTGTCGTAAAAATTGCAGTTATTTTCCCTTCATCACTTGAATCAGAGCCCAAGTCTTGTTGGATTGCTGCATTAGACTTATTTTCACCTTTCTTCCTCTGGAACTTCTTCGGTCTGAGTTTCGGGTGAATTTTCCAACATCTAGCTTCATCATGTCCGATCCTCTAGTAGTGAGTATAGGTAGGTCTTTCACCTTCCTTCTAAGTTGTCGTTGTATTCTTTACCTTCTAACTTCTCTTCCTATTGTTGTCTTTGGAATCCAACTGTTTGGATGTCTTTGGTGAAAACTTGAATGGTCTTCCACGTGACTCGATATGTATGGATTGAGCACGTACTTCATCAAAGTCATTAGGATTAAACATCAATAACGATTCTGCAAATATGAACGTAAAATTCCAATGTAATTTAATAAATTTTCATGTGTATCCAAAGGAATACCAAGCGCCAACGCTTTATTCCTGAAATCCTGAGTAAACTCTTGAAAAAAATTTCCCCTACCTTGCCGCAAATGCTACCAATAAATAACAACTTGCTGCATGTATCCCAATGAATAGAATTGTTTTCTAAGAGATTTTAAAAACTTAGACCATGAGGAAATTACTTTACCTTTACGCTTTAAATCCATCTGTGTTTTAATATCGCACCATATTAAAGAAGTTCATCCCATCCTAAGAGTAGCTAACTGAATCTTTATATTTTCATCAAAAATGTTCTGAATTCTACAATACACTTCTAGTTGCATAATCGAGTTATCTAGTTTCTCTGGGTTCATTTCGCCATCATAAACATGTAGTTCAAATTTTACATCAAGTTTCAAAAGAGATTTATAAGGTTTATTTTTTTTTCATAATCTGAAATAGAAGAAGAAGATAATGATGATGATGATGATGATGGAGATGATGGAGGAGAAGGATATTTGTCATCTTTTGCTTTTCCCTTGTCCTTCTTATATGCCTTTGAAGAAGAAGCTGCATCACTCACTTTATTATGTTCTTAGAGTTCTCCCAACATATGTTGCATGTTCAAAAACATTTGGCGAACTTTATTCTCGGCCAACAGCTTCAATTTAGGGGTTTCACCTGTATCAGATCCTATCATTGTCGATTGATGAGCGAATTTCTGCTTTCCAACTTTTGGATCGAACTCCTCAAGTTTTCCTTCTCCACGTTGCAACCCTAATCTGTTTAACATTCACTGGAAAAAATACTACAAAGCCCAAACTTCTCTGATACCAAAATATATGATCTGAATTTGATCAAAATTAAGTGCTAAAGTAGAATTGATTAATTGCCATTAGTGCATTGATTGTTAACTGAACTTATTAATGTGGATGACTGAAGGAAATATAAATCATTTATGACTTAAACCAACAGCATATTAAGAATGAAATTACAGCAAAGAATAGAGATAAGAGACAACAAAATTTGATTATGGAGTTCGTCCTTGGTGGACTATGTCCTCGGGTCCGCTTTCAAGATGGGCGTCCATTTTATTAAGGTTGATCTGAGGAATCATTTAAATAGAAAATACACCAGACTTAATGTGCTCGCAAGAAACTCTAGTTACTGATAACATAAAACTCTCTCTCCTAGCTTTCCAATACCTGTCTCTGCGCTCAATTCCGCCTCCGGATGATCAAGAAACACTGAAAACAACAACTACCTCTCTCTCTCAAGATTTGAATACAAAGTCACTCTTATGTCTCTATGTCCTTCATGAAGAAAATTTCATGATTTAAATAAGTTGATCTTTGAAATTCTTAAGGTAAAATTTGGCAAGTGGTTAAAGAAATCAAGGTGATAAGTCTCAGTCTTGTCACATTGTGACACCTAGTAGATAAGTCATAAGGACGTGGTTTAATGAACACCTTGGTGCAATAATCATAAAACCCAAAACAGAACCTTATGATAAAATTTAACCATGGCGGCCAACAAAACAGTGCGGAGGATGAGCCGACGACAACATGTGAGTAGGTGGTCAATCTGGTTTGTTACTACCTCATGGTTTGATCCCGACAACTTTGGCTTGCTGGCGGTCAACTTTGTCCATATGACAACTCACCTCTAGTGGTGAAGGTCTATCTTTTGATGGTTTCTGCAATGGTATTATTAATTGTTGCAATTTTTACATATCCTGGTTCCACTATGGTTAATTACGACACAGTTTAATCCGATGGTTAGTTGTGGGTTACATTACAAGGTTTTAACATATAATTTGAATATTACAAAGTCTGCAACCTAATTGCATAGGTTTTAATACATAGCAATGTCTATAACACCATGTTGCTAGGTTCTCCACTTAGAACTTAGGTCTTAGGGTTTAGAATTAGGTGTTAAGTCCTTTACATAATTTTCACCATAGATTTTAAGCTTAGGAATTTACACCATTTAGGACTTAGGCTTATTACATAAGTCTCCACCTTAGGAATTGACCATAGGTTTAGAACTAGGACCATTACATAATGTCACCATGTCATCATCATGAACCCATATACACCATGATACCAAATTAGACCATAACATCACACTGAACCATGATGAAGTAAATTTCATCCGGAATACTGGAGGACCTGGCAATTTGAAGACTGAACTGGACATCAGAAAACCTGGAGTTAACTAGACCTCATTGTCAATCTACACTGAAGCAAGATCCTCATGGATCAGAAACCATCATCAAGCATCCTCGACCATGGTTGACCCTCCTTAACTATCATCAAACAACCATCCATAATCAACAACATTCAACCTTAATAAACCTTACTCAAATATTAATGTAACAATATATTAATGGTTGAGTAAAGTTGATCAACCCTCTTCAACGTCGATAAATATCATCAAACTCTCTTCAACATCATTCAACCTCATCAAACATGATCAAACTTATCAACCCTCTCAACCATAATTAACCATTTAATAATAATAATAATAATAATATCAAGAAAAAATACTAACAATTTTTTTTTGGATAGAAAATAAAGTAGAAATAGAAGAAATCAAAAGATATATACAAAAATCAAACAAAGTTAGGAAGCTAAAAACTTTACACAATGAATTTGTAAAAGTACGTGGGAAATTCACACAAGAAAAAAATGTTATGATTTTATATATGAGGAATTTTTTGAATGTTACAATTTTATATGTGAGGAATTTTATAAATTCACAACAGGAGTATATACCCTCAAGAGTTTTTTTTTGGTTTATCTAAATTTAAATATTATAAAAAAAAATCCCAAATGATGAAACTTGAAGTTGAGATGTTTTCATCTAAATTTTCCAAGCAGAGGAATTTAATGAAAAACAATTAAAAAGAGTACATTTGAGCTAACATTCCATGGAGGGCAAAGGTTCTTATTGCTCAATTAAGAACCAACTCATATCAACTTCGGTGTGAAACAAGATGGCGGAAAAGGCCTAAAGAAGATTGGGAAGAACAAGTGTGTACATTTTTCACGTTGGGGTAGTCGAATTGGAAAAACATCATTTCATTTTGGAAAGTGATGCATCCAAAGACATCACAAAAATTTATGGAAATATGTTAGCATTGGTTTCTTGGAATTTTCTTTTCAACGAAGAGATTATTGGAAGGTTGGGTTAGCTCATCATCAATTTGAATAAGAGAAAAACTTAAATGCAAAAACAAAACACATTGAACTCATAGTACGATAGACTATTTTTAGTAGCTTGGACTTTAAAATTTCATTTCATTTTCATTTCTTAAATGCAATTTAGCCAAACCTATACCAAAAATTTTGCGCATAAATACAATTTACACAAACACAGTTTTGCGCATAAATGCAACAATAATACTACCTGTGTCCTACTTATTATCAATTTCATATTCCTTCTAAAGCCAGGCATGGAAAGCAATATCAAAATGCTAATGTGAAGGATTTAAATGGCCCAATGGGCGAGAAGGAGTCTAGGTTTCCTTCACCTTCTTAAATTAAAAAGTTGCAGTCTTCCCATTCTGGAAAATCCACTCATGCACATCCCACAGCACCTCAAAATAAACTCGATGAGGAGTATAATCCACATAAAACCTCTCATTTCCTCTAAAATTCCATACCAAATGTTTGGCTCGCACATCCACTCAAGTACCAACCTGGATCACCATTTCCCAACTCCGGGTGGTCCTGGTATCACACTCTATGCAAATTTTATAAACCCTGCCATCCCACTCTAGCCGAGCATTGGTGCGAAACACAGTTTTACCCACACCATGGGCAGTTGACACCACAAAGTTAGCCTGAGTTAATTCCCACCCATTGTTTCTTCTCATTTCAATGCCCCGCTTGTACCTTCCCTGCTGCTGCTTGGTGTCTTGGCTATCAGTTTTCTCTTCTTGAGTCATCATTGGAGTTGATGGCGAAGAAGAAGTTGAGCGAGCACGCTTTAATTCGACAATTTTATGCATATTTAATCTATGTAATGTGTTTAACGGGTTATCAAATTGAAAGCTCTTATTGGGCATGGAAATTTTCATCACGAAGATTGGTGATATAAATACCGAGTTTAGATTACTTTTTTTATCCTTTAAATGGTTTTGAAGTTGTCGGCCACGACCATTTCCAATTTAACAGTGGAGTGGGAAATTTCATGCAGGGGCCAGGTGCGATATTAAATATCGAAGGAAATAAATGACCTACCTTCATATAGGGGCCAGATTAGTTTTCTAAGAAGTTTCAAGCTTGTGTAAAAATGAAACTAACTTCGAGCAGAGTTTCCTGATTTCAAGATTGTGTAAAAATGAAACCATTCTTATTTTACCTCTCGTGATTTCCATTTTACTAGCATATTTTGGTAGATGAGACTTGGTTTTCTTATTCCATTGTTACCATCTTCTTGATCGATCATATGCCCTCACTTGATTGTTTTACTCATTCCTGATGAACAACTACAATGAGTGGTCTTGTTAGCCAGCCTCTTGACCTTTACTTGTTCCGAGCAGTCCCACCATCACCAGAACTAGTTGCTACCCTTAATACCACTCGTTCCTCCAGGAGGAGTCAAATTTCAACTCTTTTCTGACTCTAAAAACATGAAAAGATTATCGAGCTCTTGTCATTTTGAACTCGTTAAAGGTTGTAAAACATCATTTACCCAGTATACGTTTACCGCTTTTTCGAGCTGGGATAAAATATTTACGAAAAATGAAAACCTTAGCCACTCATGACTAAGAGGTTCTCTCATATTTAGTTTTCTACCTTTTTAGGTATGAGGGACTATTTACGAAAAGGGAATTTGGAGTTTTCTTTTCACCTCTTTTCAAACTCTCTAAATATGAAAATACGTCAAGTTTCACCTTTGTCTGGTTCGTTAAAATTTTACGACATTGATCTGTCATCATGATGATCACCAAGTTCCTCCTTCCTAGGGCTCGTAAAATGTACTAGGATGGATTTTTCTAAAGGAAAAACTTATATGACAAGCATATGCTATCCTCTTCAAGCTTTTGTAAAAATAAAATGGTACTCGCCAGAAATGGTGGGGGAAAATGGAAGTTATTCATCAGTTATGTTGGCAGTATGTCACTCTTAAACATGACACTTATCTACAGTTTGTGTTAGGTTGGGATATCTTCACTCTGTCACTTTTCCTCTATGGGTTTGGGAAATCTGTTTGCCTCTCATTCGATTACCAATCTTTTCAACATGACCTCTGATCCTATTTGAGTCAAATGCTCCCAAATCCCGGAGTCATGTCATCGATGTGTTCAAGAGAAAATCCTTTTGTGGTTTGTGCATTCCCTGATCCTCTGTTTCAGTCTTGATTAACAATCCTATTACATTCTTTGTTTCATGTCAATGATGTAGAATTCATTATGACCCTCCTTCGACGGATCATTTCCTGTCGACTTTATCATTATCCTGGAAGTCAATCTAGAGACTCCTTTCTGGTACTTTAGAGCTTGCATGCCCTAATGGAAAGTTCTTCGCATTCAATGAGAGGTTCACATCATTAGCTTTCTATCGGGTGATTTCACGGGTGCTTGACTTCAGTTCCTTATTCATACTCCATGGATTGTACTGGCAGTACCTTGAGGACCATTTTCATCATTGGTGGTTTCTCTCACGCTTGTTAACAATTTACATCATTCACTGGTAATCAGGCAATTTTCCTGCATGTTCGACTTCAGCTCATTTACTTGCATGCTTGAAATTGTACTTGATCGGGTCATGACGGAGCGCAAGACCCTAGATTTTATTCTCTAGAGTCCAGGTTACGAGGCGATATGATTTTTCCATGATTGGATACATGTTTCTTTCAGATGGATGGTTGTGACCATACCTTGAGTCTATATGTGATCCTTCTTAGATGGATGGTTGCGACGAAACCATGGTCTCTTTTACGAATGGCTACATCCATACCTTGATTCATTTATTTTCATCAGAGATTTCAGTTATGTATATGTATCTATGCTTGATTTTTAGGTCTCCCGACAGCAGTGTCTGATCCTTGCACATACTCGTAAAGCATTTCACCCCTCACTCGTGTTTGAACTTCATACTTTAGGGGGCATCTATTATATAGAAATTTGTCACTGTCCCTGTACTCCCCATTCCTTGATCCTAGAGGACCCATGCAATGACCCTTGTGTATTTTCCAAGCATGGAATACATACCCATGAACCACACTTTGTCTACCAATTCATCTCCCTTTACAACTTTTTTGGAAAATCCCTATAAAAACCAGGTTTTCAAGGTCGGCACTTTGTCTTAGAGTCTGACCCGCGCCAATAGTAGAGATTTGCATTGACTCCTGCACCGATCGGCGCTCTGTCTTAATGTCTGACCTACGCCGATCCTCTTTTGGAAAGTTTTAAAAAAATAGAAATGAAGTTTCCATGACTAGAAGCTTCACGAAGCAGAGAGATGGAAGTTTTTTTTTAGGATATGGTCGAGGACTTCCCCTTTGGGCTTCTTGTTCCCATAAAATAGGAACTACTCCAAAGGATAAGATCTTTTCCCATTATTTGAAGGCCCATATCCTCCTCTTCCATTGTTATATAAGGATACATCTTTCATCTCTGCTACCTTAGTTAGCTATCTAGTTAGAAGCAGCAATCATAGAGAGGAGAAGAAATTATAGCATTAGGAGAATAGAGTAGAGTGCGATTATTTTTGTGTGTTAGGAACATAGTGAGATCTTGGACATTTGTGTATTAGGGTGTTGCAAATGTGCTTGGATATGGACCTACTGAAGGAGAGCCCCAACATCAAGGTTTGGTTGTAAAATCCTCTTGTCTTTATCATAATAAAATGCAACTGATGTTTATCTTCCATCCTTGTTTACATTTATAATGAGATTTATAACATTCCTTGATTAGTTAGATAGGTTGTAATTGTTTTATTTTTGTAGTGGTTTTATGCTTGTCGTCATGTCTTGATTGTCTATACAGGTAATTAGACGTTGGTAGCAGCGTGTATCGAGCTTGAGGAGAATGACAGATCAAGAAGCTTCAACAAAAGACGACAACATAGCATCAGAACAAGTTAGGTCATCTTCCTTGCTATGAATTTCATTTATAATCTAGGAAGGTAGATGTTATTATGTTCCCATAGTTGCTAGACCCACCCTAGGGCTAGAGGGATCACCTCTGTCTGCAGAGGGGATTTTCCTTCACAACACTAAGTAAAGAACATATCATGCTACTATAAAGAATAACTCTCTCCCTTTTATTAGTTAAAAAAAAGAAACAAAATACTCATGTACAATAACAAGCTCAATTGAGTCAAACACACTAATAATTCAAATGCAGAGTTCTCTCCCTTTTATTAGTTGTTGATGGTATAAGAGAATAGGATGCTAAATCACTTGCAATGAATCCTTAGAGCTACAAAGCTCTAATATTCAATGCAAAGGGGTTTCTTCCCTTTAATATTCTTACAAGCCTCTCTCTCTCCTCAACAGATGGTAGAATAATAGACACTTGGTGAAATTATTCTCTTGGATTGAGGTGTTGGGTGGCCAATAGCTGAATACTTCCACTCCTTGCTGCTTGGACAACACTATGCTGGTTTGCTTTCAAGAAATTTGGCTAGCATAACAATGTGTTCTCATGTTTCTCTTCCCATAGAAATCTTTTATAGACAAATTTCAAAATTTCCCTCCCTCTCTTGGTACAAGATGCATGTTAACACAAGAGTGGGAGGCTGATTCCTTTGTGTGTTGCACTAAGGCCTTAAGGTGGCTTCAAGGCAGCTATACTTGGCTAGCTTGAGTGGGAATCTTCTTCTTCAAGTGTGCCAAGTGGTCCCGGATGGTGAATTTCTGCATACTCAGTACCATGCAGTTATCTAAGGGATATCCGAGATGATCGTCGCTACTATTGAAGAGAAGATCATGCAGATCGCTTGGGGTCAGTGCTTTTTCTGTGCTATATGATAAATTTGTCTGTTTTACCTTAGGAAAAGTTAAAATTTTCAGATCCTATAATGTCTTCCTTCCCTGTAAATCCTTATCTATACCTTCTTCTTTAAATTTCCTAATGTCTTTTGCTTGTACAATTTTCCAGTGATAAAAACGTGGTTCACCCAATTTGGACAATTCCCATGGAGAAAAAGCCAGTCCTTCATTTTGTATTATCCAACAAAATGAAGAGATACCAACTACAAAAAATCATCTCTAATTTCTTATTCAATATCACACAATCTCTCCTCTTTTATTTGTGCACAAAATAATGCGCAATCATGATACAATTCCCTCATTTAAACAGAGGGATTCCTTCTAGGAAAAAAACCCTAAATTAACAAAACTTATACCTTAAGATCTTACACCTAATGAATGACCCAAACTGAATATTAAATTAAAATATTTTAAAAGAAAAGCGCCCCCACACCCCCCTGTTAGGGATTGGGATCCAACCATGGTTGAAACAAAAAAAATTTTTTTTAACAATATGACCAACAATAAACATCTTTACATTGTGACCAAAAATAAACTCATTACAATGTGACCAACAATAAACATTGTTACAATTTGTCAAACAACATATGGTATCTGCATCATACTATGGGTTGAACATGGTTGATAAAGATTAACATAGTCTTCATTATCAATCATATTTAAACATGGTCAAAAAACATCAAGTCTATAATGGTCAATCATGGTCGCACTAGTAAACCATTATGACATGGTTGACCATAGACAACTTCATCACATATTCAACATAGTTAATCATAGTCATTATATTTAACACAGTTAAGCATAAACAACATATCTAGCATAAAAAACATGATAAAAAATAATCACCCATAATAAACTTGGTCAAACTTAATCAACCATATTCAGTGATGCTTGAAACAACTCAATAATGTTTAAACATGGTCACCATAGTGAACCATGGCCACCATGGACATCCATGGTTAGATGCATTGTCAAGTGTAGTGAACATGCTCAACCATATTCATATATTGCTAAATGTATACATCCATGGTCAAACATGTTCACTCGTAGCCAACCAAATTTGACCATTGTCAACCATGCTCCGATAATAACATTAATTGTCAAATAGGTTGACAGTGATTAAGCACAAACAAGAAGTTCAACCATATTCAACCAAACTAGTTCAATACTGGTCAAACTTGATTAAGATGGTCATTAATCGTCAACCATATTTAATCATAATCGATCATTATCAATCCTTGTTACCAATGACCTACCATGGTCACTTGTGGTCAAACATCATCAACCGACATCAATCATAGTCAACAACAATCAACCTTAGTCAACTATATGTTGATCACAATTAACCTTAGTTAACAACACTCAACCAAAGTTATCTAACCATATTAGAGAATATTATCACAATTGAGAAATGGACATAAATTCTCAGTGTCAAAAAGCTAAATGAAATGGACATGGACGGAGACTAGAGTAAAAAATTAATTCCAATTACTCTTACAGATTTCCAAACTAGGGAAAATTTTAAGGATGGAAAATTATCTTGAAGTTTCAAAAATTGGCAAATCTCACTAGTCCTTAATATGAAAACTATAAAATGTTTATTGATGTATTTATAAAATTATTCAAATTTATAATGATTTTATATATAATCTCTATATAATGTTGGTGATTTTTAACTTAAAATAATTTTATATTGTAGAATTTGGGCAAATCATTTTTATAAAAAATGGAAATTGGCCAATCTTTTTTTTGGAAAAATCATGAAAAATTAGCCCACCTGCAAATATTAGCCCCTAAAATTTTCTATGTTCCAAACAAAACGCTTCCTTTATATTGGATATCAAAATGCATAAATTATTAAAAATATAAAATATTAAAAGAATATCTATAAATTAATATATTACTTTATTAAAATTTGCTTTGCAAACAAAATGTTTCTTTTATTTTGGAAATCAAAACACATAATTTAATAAAAATATAAAATTTTAAGAAAGAGTGTATAAATTAATATATTATTAAGTTTAGAGGTTCATTCTATAATTTATTAGAGAATGTCCTACTTATTATCAATTTCATATTCCTTCTCAAGCCAGGCATGGACAACAATATCAGAACGTGAATGTGAAGGATTTAAATGGGCGAATGGGCGAGAAGGAGACGAGGTGTCCTTCACCTTCTTAAATAAAAAAGTTGCAGTCTGCCCATTCTGGTAAAGCCACTCATGCGCATCCCACATTACCTCGAAATAAACTCGATGAGGAGTGTAATCCACATAAAAATTCTCATTTCTTCTAAAGTTCCATACCAAATGTTTGGCTCGCACAACCACTCGAGTACCAACCTTCATCACCATTTCCCAACTCCGGGTGGTTCTGGTATCACACTCTATGCATATTTTATAAACCCTACGACCCCACTCCAGCCGAGCATTGGTGTGAAACACAGTTTTACCCACACCATGGGCAGTTGACGCCACAAAGTTAGCCTGAGTTAATGCCCACCCGTGATTGCTGCTCATTTCAATGCCCCGCTTAATGTACCTTCCCTGCCGCTGCTTGGTGTCTCGGCTATCAATTTTCTCTACTTCGGTTATCATTGGAGATGATGGCGATGAAGAATTTGCGCGAGCACCCATTAACTCTGCAATTTTATGCATCTGTAATCTATATAATGTGTTTAAAGGGTTATCAAATTGAAAGGTCTTATTGAGCGTGCAACTTTTCGTGACGAATATTGGTGATATAAATACCGTGTTTAGATTACTTTTCTTATCCTTTAGATGGTTTTGAAGTTGTCAGCCACGGTTATCTCCAATTTGACGAGGGAGGGGGAAATTTCATGTAGGGCCAGCTGCGATATTAAATATTGAAGGAAATAAATGACTTACCGATCCTGTGAGATGCTTTCTTATTTTTCTTAATAATCTTAAAACAACAACAATTGGTAATATCCACATGCACCATGGGCAATTGTTATATACCATACATACATCATTGTTTGCTCCAAATTTCTTTGAAGATGATAATGTCTTTTGGGAGAGGCTTTACGGCTTTACTTCTTCTCTGTACATTGGCTTTGCATATGTTCTCATGATATATAACATCACAAATATATATATATATATATATATATATATATATATATATATATATATATATATATATATATATATCATTTTCATAACAAAATTTTGCATATATCTTGTGTTTAAAAATACAATGTAGTTTTTTTTTGAAATAGAAATAATTTTTTTTGTTTTCCTATGCTTTCAAATTTATGAGAAATCAACAAGAGAATCTATGCCCCATTTACACTAATGAGAATATAAAACAAAATGGAAAGAAATGTTATGAAATAAAGAAGATAGGTTTTTCTTTTAATTTCATGAGAGTTCATGGAAGGAATCATGCTATATCTATATAAATGGAGTCGAGAATGAGAAGACAACCATGCTATATCCATATAAATGGAATCGAGATGGGAAAACAACCATGCTATATCCATATAAATGGAGTCTAGAACAGGAATACCATGTTATATCTATATAATGGAGTCCAGAATGGGAAGACAATGCCAATGGCTTGTGAAACAAATATTGACATGCATCAACACTTTACCTATCTAAATCCAATATTTAAATAATTTTAAATTAATATTCCTACCAAATATAATAAAAATTTTACTTTAAGAGTTATTAATGATGACATATTAGGATTAACCCAAAAAAAAAAGAAAAACCTAACTTAAAAATCTATGCATTGGATTATGAAAGGTCTACCCATTCACATTCTCCTTAGCAGCTACCACAAATGAATAAAACTATAGAATTTGGCTGCTATTCGGTGTCCTATTATTTTGCAATCTTAAGGCAGAAAGTGATGCAACTTTCCCTACTCTTCTTGCATAAATCTCTATGAATTGACCTAATTTCTTTAGCTGATTAATTTCTATTTTTAGAGAACCCCAGGGCATGGAAATAGTGTGGTTTGCCATAGGTACTAGTTGGCAGTGGATTGGTTCCATTTACAACATTTTTGGTTCCCCGATATTACTAAATGAGTTTATCAGCTGAACCCACATGACAATGTAAATTTATTCAACTTCACTACTATGTTAAATGAAAAGTCATCCTAATATGTAAGCATTTTAATATGTGTTTTGTGATTCTATTTTGCCAAAATATAAGGATATTGATGTCACAAATATATTAAAACTACTAATTTGGTGGGTTGGTTATCCTGTCCACTCTCTTTGTTTCTAAAATAATGTAATTAGCTCTGGTCATTTATTTCAGAGGAGAGGGGTCAGAATTCCAGTAAGGCTGATTGGAAGCTGCAGAAGGAAGGATAAAAGAGCCATATGTGCTGATCCATCATCTAGGCCTATTTTAGAGGAGAGGGGTCAGAATTCCAGTAAGGCTAATTGGAAGCTGCAGAAGGAAGGATAAAAGAACCATATGTGTCAATTCATCATCTAGACCTTCTGCGATGGTGAAGGTTTTATAATTTTTTAAATTTATTTATATATTTATGAATTTAGTTTCCACTAATATATTCATTAAAATTTCAAATTAACTAAAAATTTAGCGTATTAGATTCCTAAATTTAAAAATAATAGATAAATAAATTATTGCTTCTTAAATTAATGTGCATGAGAGATATCAAGAATCCAAATTTTTTTGATATGTGTAAGAGAGATATCATAATCTAATTTTTTTATTAGTGCAAGGTAATTTTTGGAAGTCCAATCATTGTTGAGAGTGATTTATGAATTTATTTTAGCCTGGTAATTTTTGAAACTTACCAGGAATATCAGGATTTTCCTTAGGCAAAAAATGTTTCTTGCCCTCTAGGAATGAGTTTACAGGGGGATACTTCAGAGGGGAGAAGTCAAAAACCTTAAGAAAACCAGAGAAACTAAAACGCCGAGAAGTTCCGGAAAAAAGAGCTTTAGGTCTCGAATACAGAGAGAGAAACATTGAGACATAGAAAAACATGAGGAGCGCCCAGAAGTTAAGGCATAGGGGAGTGTTGCATGTCCACATCATCATTCAGGTATTCTTCGATGCTAATTGGTCTGTCCGGGGTGCCTTCCTTCGGGTTGAAGAATTGGCGGTGAAGCAAGGAAGGACCAGCATCCTAGCAGTCAACTTTGGGGGGAGATTCCTCTTTAATCTTGGGACCCTGTTGATGACGCGTCGTTGAAATACGTTTCAACATAGAGAAGTGGGGAGAGTTTCAATTGACAAAACGCATATGATGAACCTCCTTCACATACGCCATGAACCTGTCAGCCAGAGAGTCAATTTTTTTCTCCAACTCCTTGCTGGTGTTGTGTTGCTCCTGCAGAGTGATAGCTAGGAGCGTCTCTGTTTGCTAGTGCAAGTTGATGGTTCGACTGTATAAATTCTTATGGCCTCTGGTTAGGCTAGGATCTAGAATCCAGCGGAGAGAGGTGCCCACCACCTCTGAAGGAGTGGCTCTGTGGCGGATATGGGCCTCCATCTCCATGTCATCAATTTTCCTCTGCACATCTGGGGGTGTGGTGTCAACGAAGGTGCAGGATACATTTCTAGTAGAGGTCTCAGCTCGGGTGACCAGCGGGTGAGAGGGGTTTTCCCAGAAAGCCTGGCGACCCCGACGAGCAGGGGGAGGGAGGTGAGGGTGATGCGAGGCCATGGAGGCTCGGCAGAAATGGGGATGAGGTGATGGGGCAGGGAGATGACAGAAAACAATGCTGTGAGACCTGTCAAGGATAGGTAGAGTGGCAGCAGGGAATCCAAACATATCAGATTTGTAGGGATGAGAGTAGGGGGGAGGGAGTTTAAGAAGGCGTTCGACAGGAGTGAAGGCCCAGGGGAGCAGCTGGAAAGCGTGTTGGAGAAGTAAGTGAAAGCATGCAGGGATTTATTGCCAAGGGCGAGATCGTACTAGGGTGGGAAGATCGATGGAGAGCCACCGTAGAGTTCATTCGTGAGAAGGGAGGTGTGAGGTTTGGTCATGATGACGACTGCTGTTGGAAGGGGAAGCCGGGAGGAGAACGAGCAGGCCTGTTGTAGATCTTGACAGTTTATATGAATAAAATATGTTATAATAGTTGGCTCCCTTATAGAGTCGCAATCCATAGAGGTGAGTCTATTGGAGGCATCCACTCCTAAGTTTGTGAGGAAATCTGCCAACATGTTGGCCTTTCTCCGGACTGCCACGAAGGAGATACCTCTGGCCTCGTCAATGCTCGCTTTTATTTTTAGGAGAATTTTTCTAATGCGCCAGCATTCAAATACCTGTCGAACATTGCGCCCTTGCTGGAGTTTCTGACAATCTTGGTTAGCGACAATCGAGTCACCTTCTACCAGAAGGGGCAAATAATTGTGAAGTCTGGAAATTTCTAGGCCGTGAGCTAATGCCTGAAGCTCCATGGCTTTGTTGGTAGTGTGACCAATGTTTACATAATAAATCAAGATAATTGAGCCCTGGTGGTTACGAAAGACTTCTCCGAAGTCAGCCAAGCCTGGATTGTTCTTGGATGCGCCGTCATAATTGAGCTCGATGAAGTTGGGTTTAGGAGGAATCCAAATGGGCATTGGAGGTGATACATGGGAGGCGATAGTGGGAGGGAGGTGGATAGCGGAGGGGAGATTGAGAAGGGATAGAATTCGGCAATACTCCTTGGTTGGGAAGGGAGCGGGGGTCCGGGAGCCTTGCTATGGAGAAAAATTCATGCAGAGTTTGCTTGATGAGATGAAGGAGTTGTTCTTCTTTAGAGGCCTTACTTTTGAAGATGTGATAGTTTCGCTCTTTCCAAAGAGCCCAACATATAATACCCGGGAGAAGGTTCCAAGCCAGATTGATGAGGGGATGGGAGGATATGGAAGGGCGCCATTCATCCAAGGAGGTGAGGATGGAGGAGGGGTTGCGGTCAGTGGCCTTGAAGACCAGGGATATCTAGTTCCAAATATTAGAGGAAAAATGACATTCATTGAGGATGTGATTGGCTGTTTCTGAGTTGGAATTGAATAACGTGCAGATAGAAGGGCTTATGAAACCTTTATTTTGCATATTATCCCAAGTTAGAATTTTCTTATGCATTACTAACTAGAGAAAAAGAGAAATTTTCGGCCAATTATTTCTGTTCCAAAGCCTTTTCCACTTTCCTTCTAAAGGAGCAGCATTAGGGTTCTCTAGGAGATTGTAAGCCTCTTTTATGTTGAAGCACCCTACAGCATTGGTGCCCCACCAAAGTTTGTTCGGTCCCTCTTCTCTTTGAATCTTGCTTTTATTTAACTCTTCTTCTAGAGTTGTCGTAGACTGGTGTGATGGATTTGTGCCAACTCTTTGAAATCCAACCAGTCCCTCCAATCTAAATTTTCTGTTGTCTTCCAGAAGTATTTGATTTTTTTTTGTTAAGCCTATCCATTTTCCTTCTGATGGGGAGGAAGATATCAGTGTTGAGTTTGGGAGGTTGCTCTCACACGTCCTCCCAAAACAACGCATTTTATCCATTTCAGATCTCCCAGAAACAATGATTTTGAATGAGGGGTCTATTGTCCCAAGCCTGATTCCAGATAGGCGAGTCGTTGAGATTTCCAGAGAGTCTTATCAGGGAATCATGTGGCTACGATGGGGCATAATTTTCCTTCCAGAGCATTGCCCAGGGGGTGGTGGGAATGGTAATACAGTGCCACCAGGTTTTCGTGCCCATGACCTTTCCGAGAAGATCTAGATCCCTGATGTCAAGATTACCATATTTTTTGGGTGTGCAGAGTTTATCCCAGGTTACCAGAGCCCAATTTCTATTTTATGCTTTGCCTTTCCAAAGTAAGTCTCTTTGAATTGCTCTGATTTGATTAGAGATGGAGTAGGGGGCAGAAATGGCAGAGACCTGGTACAGAGGCATGGCTTGGAGAACAGAGCAGACAAGGACCAATCTGCCCGCAAAATTGAGGAAGAAGAAGGTCCAATTGGAATTTTTTTTTTTTAAGCTAAGAGATTAAGGGTTCCCAATTTATTGTTCAAAAGGTTTTTCAGTGAGTGGAACACCCAAATATTTCGAAGGGAAGTTGCTGAGCTGGAAACCTAGGATACGAGTAATATTTAGTTGGATGGCATTAGAGTTGTTAAGAAAAAAGATTTTGGACTTGGAATTGTTGACAAAGGAACCAGAGGCCAAGGCAAAGTCATGAAGAATATTTCGAAAGGCATGGGATTCTTTGGCAGAGGTAGTTCCCATTAAGAGCGTGCCATCCACAAATTGTTGATGAGTGTTGGGAGGGTTTGGTGGATAGAGGTTGAGGCTTGTGATGCGGCCAGCTGAGGAGGCAATAGAAATTGAACAGTTGAGGCCTTCAGCCATGATCACAAAGAGGAAGGGGGAAAGAGGATCCCCATGTCTGATGCCCCTAGTGGGGTTGATGATGGGGGAGGGGGAGCCGTTGAGGAGGATAGAGAAGAACAGACGAGAGACCAAAGCCATGATCCATTTATTACAGTCTTTATTGAATCCAAAGGCTGCCAACATATGCCTGATATAATTACAATTGATTTTGTCTAAGGCCTTGGATATGTCCAATTGAACGAGCATACCTGGTTTGTCTTGGTCCTTGAGGGAGTGAATGACTTCCTAAGAGAGGATGATACTGTCCAGAATTTGCCTTCCTTCGATGTAGCAGTTTGATGGGGCGAGATGAGGAGTGGAAGGAGATTTTGATGTGATTCGCTAGGACTTTGGAAGTGATCTTGTAGATAACATTTCAGAGGGAAATTGGCCGAAATTGATCCAAATATTCCGCCTTATCCGACTTGGGGTTGAGGGCCAAAAAGGTGGCATTGAGGGAATGAAGGATGGCTTTCTTAATGCACAATTCCTCAACAAGGTCATAGACCTCATCTTTTATTAAAGGCCAACAGGATTTGTAGAAGTCTATGGTGAAACCATCGGGGCCCGGGGCCTCGCCATTGGGCATAGACTGGACAACAGCTTCCACTTTCGCCATTGTTATATTTTTAAGAAGCATTTGATTATGCTCTCTAGTTAAGATGGTGGGGATGTTGCTTGTGATTTTCCTGATGTGATCCTCATTATCGTGGTTATTTTCCTTGAGGATGTTCTCAAAATGTTGATGTAGCTCTTCTTCAATCTCATTGTGGGTACTCAAAACGAGACCCCGCGGATTTTTAAGGCTGAGAATTCTGTTGTGTTTGTGGTGCTGGATCATGGACCTATGAAAGAAGGTCGTTTTCTTTTCCCCATCCTTGAGCTAGCTGATTCTGGATGTTTATCTCCAGAGTGTTTCTTCTTGGGTTGCTCGATCATCCCACTTTTCTTGCAGCTCTGCTTCCTACTGCTTTTTTTCCTCTGTTAGACCATTGTGGATGATGTTTTGTTGGAGGGCTTGCATTTTTAGCTCGATAATATTTTTATCTGCTATGATATCTCCAAAGGTTTGCTTGTTCCAGATTTTAAGATCTTGTTTTATGATCTTTAATCTTTATTGGAAATGGTACATCTTGCTGCCTTGCTGAGGGAGGGTGATAGACCACCACTCCTTCATTTTTTCCTGGAATTATGGGTGAGAAATCCAGAATGCCTCAAACCTGAAGGGAGTCTTCTTTGGTCTTTCTGAGAGTTTGACTGTTAGAAATATCGGCCAGTGATCTGAACCTGCTCGAGGGGCGATGCTAGTGTCTGTTTCCAAGGAGGATAGGAAGAGTTCCTCGGAGAGAAGAAAGCGGTCAAGCCTTGAGGAAATATGGCGATCACCCCCTCTTTTGTTGTTCCATGTGTAAGTGCCATTTTTTTTGGGGGTGTCTATGAGGCCAAATTCATCTATCATATCTTGAAAGGCAGAGGAATCTGAGTCCAGTCTGCGAAGGCCACCATGCTTTTCCCCCAAATTGAGAATCATGTTGAAATCGCCTGCTAAACGGAGGTGATTATTGAGGCTATTGAGCCAGGATACATGTTCCAAAACAGAATGGGGGGCGTAAACATTGGTAATGCAAATCTTGTATTTAGTTCCTGTAATTTGAAGGATTGTAGTGAGAGCGTGCTTGGAAGCAAGAGATTCTAGCAGATGGAACTTTTAATCCTTCCAAAAGTGGCCAGACCTCCAACAGTGCCAGATATCACTACGGAAAGATGTCTATATTGTTTTCTGAAGCAGGAATGTTGGATGGAGTCCATATCATTCAAACTTCTTTTAGTTTATTGAAGTAGAATTTCAAGCTTTTCTGAGGTGATCTTGGATTTGAAGATCCTTTTCTTACTGGGACTATTTAGTCCTCTTATGTTCCATGAAGTGAAAATCATATTATAGCGTATTGGGAGAGAGAGAGAGCACCCTTACCTTTCCTTCATTGATGAGACAGATTCCAAGCTCTTGAAGGTGCTAGCTATTGGTCTTCCTGCCTCTTTTTCAAATCGACCCTTTGGTAATTTGATGGTTGGCTTTGATATTTGCTTTGATTCCTCCTGCTGGATTTTTCCCTTTATTTTGGTGTTCTCTCTAATTCTGTATACTTTGTTGTAAGGTATAGGCTTCCTCAATTCTTTTTATATACTCTTCTAGTACTCTTTCTATTCCTTTGGTGTTCCAATCCTTTGTTATTTTCTGCAGGTCCATTCCCATCAGGATTTCCTCAATTGCCTTTTCCTCTGGCGTTGGTATGTCTTGAGTGGTGTCCATGTCTGTGTCATCTTGAGGCAGGTAACCTTCCTGTGAGAGAGAATTTATGTTTTCCATTTCAATTTCCATGATGTTCGATATCTTTTCCTGCTCTTTTTTTTGTTCCTTGTTTTTGCTATATTGTCCTGCTTCCTCTTGGAGTGTGGAGAGGATGTCAAATTTGTTTTGTTGGGCAAGCTTTGGGGGGTCTATGCCTATGTTATTTCATTTTCCTTATTTTTTTTTGCTTCCCACCTTGATGAATCCCTGTTCATCTTTCTTGTTTGACTAGAATTCTTTTAGGAGGGGTTTGTTTTGTGGGAAATCTTTGAAGAGATGTATGTGTTCATGACACTTTCTGTAACGGAAAGGTATGCGTTCATAGTCCACCGTTTGGGTCCATATGTTGTCTCTAAATTTCAATTTGATGGCTTCTGGGAGGGCTCCAAAGACATCGATATAAGTGTAGGTGTGTGCATAGGAGATGAAATGACCATTTTTAGTTCCTTCAGACATCTTTATATATTCTCCTAGTTCATCCCCTATGGCTTTGAGGACTGATGGAGCCCAATAGTCCATTGGAAGAGAGTATAGTCTGATCCAGACTGGAACCCTCCTGAAATCTTCTTTATCCGGAGTGAATATTTCCTTCCAGTATCTCATGTAGAGCCCCGCAGAGTTGAAAAAATATGGACAACCCTCAAAGATCCTGTCCCTGTCTTCCAGGAGCGCGAATACAATAGTGAAAAAGCCTTTAGATCCAAGATGTAATTCTATTCCTCCTTTAGGGTTCCATTTTTCTTGGATCCAACCCTTGAGAGCCCTCTTAGTAGGCCAGATGCCCATAAACTTATAGATGATCACATGCTCTTGCATATATTCTCTGTAGACTGTGATATCTAGCTCTTGAATGACTATTTCTGGGATCTTTGTAGCTTTGGGGTTGCATGCATTCATCTTTTTGGTTTTGTCCTGAGCATTTGGCAAAAATCATAATTTTCATTAGTAGATGAAAATTTCATTTTAAATGTGCCCAAAACAAGCACATGTGGAAATACTATTGAATATTAATATCCATATCCTGACCAATATTTCAAACTAACTATAACTGTAAAAAAATAAGTATGAGTTGTGTCTACACAGTATTGTATAAGAGAAACATAGTGTCATGTATATAATAGAAATGTATGCTGAAAATAAAGAAACCAAAAGCTCGTTTTGATGAGTTCCTACTTCCAAAATATTATCCAAAGACCCGCTTGCTCTATCCCTATATAACATTGTATCATTTATGGACCTCTATCTGTTGTATGGTTCTATAAATGGCCTATGATAGTATGAATAAATCTCTCGATCAACCTACTCCATAATATGCCAAACCCCCCGCTCCTGCTGCACACCCTCCTTGGATAACTTGTCAGAAAATGTATTTCACTCCCTATAAATATGAAGACATGATACATGATAAAAGTCCTTTTTATCATTAAAATTTCCTCTAGGATTAGACTATGTGTGTGCATGTGACAAAAATAACATTGATTAAACCAATTCACCACTGTACAAGAATCTCTAAATACCTCTAGCTGTTGACAAAATTTTACCGAGACAAAAAGAAGACGTAATTTGAGGCTTAGAAGTTTAACACAATTATTTTTTCTTATTCCCAAACCTACTTTTATTTTGTAGGAATGATTCTCGGATAAAAATAGAAACGACCCCCATCCACATCTCCCCCCTTCCTCAGCTCACACATCAAAATAGGCCCATAGTCTGGATCTGTGAATCTGCTCCTCAATTATCATTAGAGAATTTTTGAGGTCTAAAATGGGCCTCTTAAAGCATATTATAAAATAATAGTGGAAATAATAAAATAATATTATATTACATAGGGAAAAAAAAAACTATTTTTCTAACTCGTATTTTCAACTTATGTCCCTACAATTTTACTCAAATTTTGAGTAAGAGCACTCATTCAATGCATGATTTAATTCCTCATCGAAATATTTCTCATGTTGCTTAATTTCAATGGACCCCCCTACACGAAAAATGAGAAATAAATGAAACAACATGATTGCAATAACATTTTTTCATGTATTTATCATTTTTCGTGTATCAGAGTCCATTGAAGGTATGTGACATGGGTACTCTTTGGATGAGGAATTGAATTATGCATCCAATGAGTGATCCCACTTGAATTTTGAGTAAAACTGTAGGGAGATATGTTGAAAACGTATTTTTTATTTTTAATATTTTTACCTTTTTACTCCAAAAATGGTGAATCACCCCCCATGGTTGACATTATCATATTGAATCCTATTGGTTCTTATAAAGTTGATTTGCGTTGTACATTTTGTTTTTAGGCCCATTTTAGACATAAAAATTTCTCTAATGGTTACGAATTCTATCATTCTCTTCATTCGTGTTGGAATAAAAATCATATATAGTCAATAATTTCCCATCAATTATTTTTGCATTAATAGGTATGTATTTAAATATTAGGTTGTTCCTCCCTAACCAGATGCTCTAAAGGATGATCAGAGGCAAGTTTCTTAGCTTCTTTGGATTTTCCAAATTCCACCAGGCAGACCATGCCTCTTTGAATGATTCACCCTGTCAGTGGTTCCTAAATGATAAAGCATTGTAAATCAAATTCCAGACTTGTTTCGAGACAGGAAGTGATACAAAGAGGTGGTGAACTGACTCATTCATGACCTTGCATAATATACACCAAAAATGCCCAAAACTTTTCCTCTTCTAAGGGACAATTTTCCCTCCTTAGGTGTTTGTTTAGCCAATAAGAATGATCGAAATAAATAATCCTTTGTAGGGAATTTTAGTTTCCAGATTGGTTTCAACCACCATTCATGCATAATATCACACAACATAATCGATCTATACTCACTCATAACCTATGAATTCTTATTCTTCATTGGAATTAATGACATGAATTTATCATCTAATACATTAAGAATGTTTTTTTCCTTCCATGATTCTTCCACTGCCCACCAAACCTCCTTCCTTAGAATCAATCAACAAGATTGTAAGAATCAATGTTGAATCCATCCAGGCTAGGAGCCTTATTGAGGGGCATCACTTTAATGGTTGATTCAACCTCCTCCTGGGTAATTTCCCATAGAAGTGCCTCATTCTGCTTAGCCATTATGAGTGAGTGAATGTGCCTTGTGACCTACATTATAACTTCTTATCTATCCTGACTAGGTTTTGAAAGGGTGTGTGGATAAAATTAAATTAATTCTTGGTATATCTCCCTAGTGTGATTCCATCTCTTGAATAGTTTACCCTTTAAGAGAAGAAATCCAATTAAAAAGTCTCTGTTTTACCATCGATTTGTGAAAGAAATTCACGTTTCTCTCTCCCTCCTTTAACCATTGAATTTGATACTTCTTCCTCCATAATATTTATTCTTGCTTCCTATGTTCCTCTAGGGAACTTAGAGTTCTGTCTCCACCTTGATCATTTCATTCAACTCACCATTTATTATGTCCTCTTTTTTTATGCTTGACATTTTAAGCTTAAGCTTTCGCTTTTCCATTAAAATATTACTAAATCATTCCTTGTTCCAACCCTTTAACTGCCATTTTATGTAT
Organism: Pinus albicaulis; assembly: GCA_034641835.2. Classification (NCBI taxonomy): domain Eukaryota; kingdom Viridiplantae; phylum Streptophyta; class Pinopsida; order Pinales; family Pinaceae; genus Pinus; species Pinus albicaulis. The sequence continues at coordinate 266,392,103 of CM076570.1, read as the reverse complement.
TTTATATTTTTATAAAGCTTAAATAGAGTTGAGCTTGCTATAGGTCCTAATTCCTCCCACCATTTCTAAATACTCATGACAAGTTCGAGGTGCCCAAGCCAAAAAATTTCAAATATAAATGGAAAATTATAGGGAGGGGTTTTTAGATATAGGATTAGAATAATTTCTCAGTGATATGAGCCATGAATTGGGAGTATAGTATCTTTTGTGAAAACATCCCAAGCCAAAATATACTCAATGATGAAAAATCAATCCAACTTTAACACTATTTGATGTCGATCTTCTATTTTATTGTCCCATGTATAAACCCCATTCACCATTTCAATCTAAATGTGTCCTAGATATTTTTTAATATCCTAGAATACAATAGCCTCAACCTCCAATCACTGAATTCCCCCTTTCTTCTCATCCGAGGATTTAATTAGGTTTAATCTCTGCTTATTATCCATGGATTTGAGAAAATTAATGCATCCTTTTGAGATATTGACTGAAGAAACATAGTCTTGTTATGTGTTAATTTCAATCCATATCCATTTGAGACATAGTGCCTCTTCCTCGAGTTGATAAACTAGAATTGTATGGTTGGAACTAAGAATGTGGTAAACATGTTTTACTTGTTCTTCCCATATGATATTTATTCCTCCTAAATTCCCTTGGATATCTATTTCTATTACCTATATTTCTCTTCTCTAGTTGGTAGTTATGTGGGTTAGGGCCTCCCTTGAGATATTAAGTTTCCTGAACCATCGAGATGGTGGGTTTTTCTTCTACCCATTTATCTTTCAGAAGTATTTGTTTTCTGTGGCTATTGAGACCCCATATGTTCAATGACACTATCTTCATGTATGATATTTATTAGATCCATGGAAAACCTTTGTGATGGCCCTAACTCGTCTAAAATTTACTATGATTCGTCCTATCTCATATGACATTAGTAGCTTATTCTTTTGGCCATGTTATTTTTTACTCATTATATGTAGTAACTCACTATTATAATGTTATTATTGATGTTGTTACTTAATGTTTTTATTAACATTAATATTATTAATAACATAATAAAATTAATGTAAATAACATTAAAATTAATATTAGTATCATTAATATTATTAATATTATTAATAATAATATCATTAATAAAATTAGCATTATTATGTATTATTAACAATATTATATTAATTATAACATATATACGTTATTAATATCATTATATAATAGTATTAATATATGTATTAAATCATATTATTATAATATAATAATTTATTATTAACATCAATGTTATTATCAATATTAATGTTATTAATAACTTCTATGAAATAACATTAATATTAACAATAATAGCAATATTAACCACAATAATACATACTAATTTGATATTTCAATGTGACAAACAAACTTGATGTCACAAAGTAATGAACATTTCTCTACATCACATTATGATGACCATATCTCCACAATGCATATGAATATAAACCTTCACCAGTACCACACTTTGGTGCAACCCAAGAAACCTAATATCACTATGTGACAAATGTCTCCCAACAGTACAATGTGTTGGAAACTACCTAATGTCACACTGTGACATACAAAACAAATGATGTCTCAATTGCGATGAATAGTAGAATGTCATCAAAATGTGATGAACAACAAATTTATTGCAACGTGGAAAAATATAAATATCTTCATAATGTGACCAACAACAAATTCCATTGCAATGGAATTTATTGTATCCATCATTGTAATGTGATGTATAACAAATTACATTACAATTCGATGAACTTGTTCATATTCTTTAGGAGTTGTTTAGATGATTCTTAGTTTATTGTTTGGTTGAGAGATTTACTTAACTAATTTATTATTTGGTTAATATAGAATTACTATATTCCACTAAAGTTTGATGTATTTGTACCTGTATGGGCCTTGGCCTTGGCTCCTCCTGGGCCAAATAAATGTTTTTTCAGTGTATTGTCTTTCATTTGAGTTCGTTAAATGATTGATGGGAGCGTTGAAATGAAATGAATTGTATTGTGGATAAATTTTCATTTTGGTGCATGATATGAGGGTTTGCAGAGATCTACGTGTGGATGTTGAAGGAGATCCTCCATCAAGGTTCACATAAATTTGTAAATAAACCTGTTGTGTGGAACTACTTGAGTTGTTATGTTGAGTGTTGTGTGAGGTACATTCATAGATTCAAGAGTGAAAAAGAGCAGAGAGCGTGGAGTCGACAAGCCAATCAAATTACCTTGGAAACTTAGCGCAAAGACCTGTGTAGCAATGAACAGAGTATGATGTTCTTTGCAGTGATATTTGAAGTAATCTTTGGTGAGACTCTCTCCATGGAAGAGGCATTTTCTACCTTGGAAAAATCATAAATAATAAGCAGGAGGGCGCCCCGCGGTGGAAGGAGGCCGAAGACATCAGACTTTTTGGCCAAATGGTAGTTGCGTGATCAAAATATATGGAGGGACTAAGAACTATAGGTTTTATACACAAAATTAGTGGTGACTGTATTATGTGGGGTGGCCATCTAATTAAGGGAAAAATTAGCTTGAGTGAAACTTATAGAGATTTGATAAATATTCAATTTGACCATGATACAATAAATTTTTGGTTCACGAAGATCTGGAAGGTTAAGGTTTAGCTAAAACTTATCATATTCCTATGTTTGGTATGGAAGAATAAGAACATGAATTGGACAAATCTAAGGAAGAGAGGCAGGATCAGGCTTGGGATATTTTGTTTATGTTTTAAAGCAGTTAAATACAATAATCATATTTTTTATAAGTGTGATTATATGAGGACGATCTGGTGCCTACTGTCTGTTGTGTTTAAATTATGTGAGCAATAATATATGTTCGTGGAAGACTGCTATAAATGGTGGTTAGCGAAAGGTATTCATTTCAGAAGCATTCCAATCATTTTCCATTGGAAGCTATGGTGCTGCAGAAACAAGGGGATATTTGAAGATAAGAAATTTACACTGAAGTGGGTTGCTTATTAGATAATTCAGACATGGGATGGGTTGAGGATACTTGATGGACTGCCGAGGGATCTTTCACACAGACTTAGACTCTTTGAAATCCACTATCATGTAGGTTTCTTTGATGGGGCGGCACAACATCAATGATGCAGATGTGGCCCTTGGCTGATGATCACTCCTCCGTTTCATTACAAGATCCACTGGTTTGGTGGTTAGTGGACTAATACCCAGGCATAGATGTTGGCATTGTGGGGTCTCTTTTGGTTCACAAAGCAACTTTACATTGACAAATTATGGGTTTTTGGGGACTCTAAAGTACTCATTGATCACATGAATAATCGCAACACTTTGGCGCATGGACACCTATCCAATTGGATGGATAGGATCAATCAAATCAACAGATATTTCCCCAATATTTCTTTTACACATATTTATAGGGATAAAAATGACACTGCTAATAGATTATCTAAAAAGGGACTAATGGGGACTTTCGAAGAAATTCACTATGAACTGATGGATGCCTCTAGCTGTGGGGCAAAGGGCACTATGAAATTTTTCTGATCCACTTGTTTACTTATGACGTTTTGGCTGATAACACAGGTGTAGTGCATACACAGGAAGTCAATTTTCTATGAAGCATAGGATTATGTTTTTTCAATGAAGCTTCTTCATAATGGAAAAAACAGTTTAATGCCTTATTTTGGAGATTGTTTCTACACAGATAAGTAGGGCCGATACACATGTATGATCTGTTTTTTGTAACTAAGCTGCAATATTTTTTATGATGCATATACTACCTTAAATTCATGAACTATATATAATGGTTTATATGTTTCTCTTAGGTTTCATATGTTTTTTGGATGCGAGATTTAGCACAGGCTAAAATTTTTACTCAAACACTAAGGAGATTTTTGTGAGACGGAATGAATGTAAACAAATTTGAAAATTTTGATTTTTTACTGGTACATAATATAGAGAAGACATTTTTATGCCTCTAAAAAATAAAGTTGTTTAACGTTCTCAAGGCTTGTGTAGGTGAAAAGAAAAAATCAGACAATTCTGTAGCTTTCTTAGGCTCCTTACATTTAATCTCACTTGGATTATGATCCCATCAATTGAAACGCTAAAATGAAAATAATTACAGGATGATAGTGAATCTGGAGAATTCGTGATGGGATAAACCATAAAAATTGAACTTGCTATGTTGTCAAATTCCTTATGGAGAATATTTTTCATGCAAAAGAATTTTAGCGCTGTGGGTTGTTTCCCATTTTTCAGCAAAATGCACAACCCAACGAAACCATGGGCAAAAGGAGGAGTTTTTAATATATACTACTCTGGCAGTTGTTTTAGTCGTTGAAGCGTTAAAGTCATGGATTTTCCTTTTTAACTAGAAATGAGAGTTTCATATATTTAATATCCATGCCACACTACCCTTTCTCCAATATGTGTCTGACGTGATGCTATGAGAGCTTCACTATCGTCGTATTTGTCTGAAGGTTATTCTCACTAGTCTTATAGCTCCTCCTGAAATTGCCACTTGATAATGAGTGACAAGAGCAAACAATTTTATTTTCATTCGACAACAATTTTAATTCCCAGTTCAAGGAAATGGCATTGGGTGGTTTTAGGCTAACGATTAATTCATGTTCCATACAGATGGAATTATTTAAAATATCATATTTACATAAAATTCATTTGTAGAAGTTTATTCGAGAAACTATGGGTGATGATATAATTATATTATTTTTTTGAGAAGAAATATGTTTATAAAATTAAGTGATGATGAATTTCAAACTTAGATAAAGAGGTCAGAAAATTGGTTTAATGGTTTAAAGGGAGTTATAGAAGGAATATAAGTGCAGGTAAATGCTTAGCATGGATGGTTGTGGAGTTAGATTGGAAGTTGTGGACCTAAGGAGGGATTCCTTATTTGTTGAACCGTGAGAGTGGTTTTCTTGTGAGATTATATGATAACTTGGGATGCTTTTCAGTAATTGAATTTGGGAGATTTCATGATTCGGGAGTTTGAGAGTGGAACTCGGGAATCCAACTTTCCAACTACACCTTTATGAGGCTTAAGATACAACTTGATGGAGTTAGTAGCCTAGAATATTTCGAATTGATAATGATGGAGATGTATGTATTTATAATGGTTTACAGAACTATGTATGCGAAGGGCATCCTAGTAGACTGGCAATTGCAACGGTTCGGTACCCATGCAATCTAATGGATGGTTGTTCCTTTATATGGACGTAGACATTTTCTTCTTTATATTTGTAAACACTAGGACCTAAAATAGACTTTGCTGATTGAAATTGAGACAAGTAGTCATTAAAGGGGCTAATTGAAAAATATAATTCCTACTTGTATTGGTTTCTAATTAAAGGAGCTTGTTCCTGTTCTTTAGGAGTTATTTAGATGATTCCTAGTTTATTGTTTGGTTGAGAGATTTACTCAGCTAACTTATTGTGTGGTTAATATAAAATTACTATCTTCAACCAATGTTCAATGTATTTATATGTGTGATTAATCTAATGTAAGTGTATTTTTGGTGTGCAAATAATTTCTCAAATAATTATGAATTTCTAGAAATTAAATAAAAAAGAAATGGAATACATAAAATATTGGAGAAAGGAAAACACAAAAGCATAAAACAAGAGAGACATAGATATACATGGTCCAACCAATTTGGGAAATGAATAATAATAACAAGAATATTAATAATATCTTTCATAATAGTAATGATCATGATCTTACATTAATAATATTGATACATTCGAATAATTATATTAACAATATTAATGTAATTATGGCCATAAAATCCACCCCACACATGTTTGTTGTCAACTAGAAAAACCACACTTACACTTATTATATATTAATGAATATATGAGAATAATGTTACTATGGATATATCAACCACATTTACCAATGTTTAAATTTATTTTTTTAATAATAATAATAAAATAATCTATTTAAAAATATATTTACACATTTATAAAATAATTAGTTTAAAATACTTCCAAACAATAATTGAAATGGATGAAGACTAAAGTAGCAAATTAATTCCAATTACTCTTTACACAATTCCAAACAAAATGCATCCTTTATATTTGATATCGAAATGCATAAATTATTAAAAATATAAAATATTAAAATAATATCTATAAATTAATTATGACATCCCGCCTATTGGAATTGGCCACTTTAATCTTTTTGACTGGATGGCCTCTATTGAAAGATGCTAATATATTCTCATCATCACCACTACATTAATGAATGAAATTCACAACACTGACTATCTTGCATATCTAGATCATGTGATTAAATCATGTTTAAATAATTTTTTTACAAAACTTCATTAAAAAATTACCATACCATTTGTTAATTTCCACCTATTAAGATTAAGACGAAGTAGAAAGATTAAAAAATGTTGTGACACGTATGAGAGTTTCCATCACCATCTGTTTCAATTTAGCTTAACAATCACCAACAATTTCAATTTTGTCTAGCCATAACTTATCATTCAATTGGCCTAGATGAAATATTGCGAGATGGATAGAAGACCGTGATTTAGCCTGGAAATCACCAACAATTTAAATTTCTTCTAGCCATCACTTACCATTTCAGTTGGCCTCCTCCATGCAGATAACCACACATGAGATGAAGCTTCGCTGGAGAGATGTAAGATAGTGTATGTGCAAAATATGTAAGATAGTGTATGTCTAGAACGATGTGTTTAATTGAAATTGATAAATTTGCATAGATTTGAGAGATGAATGCATGATCCCTTAGATAAACGGGAAGAACTATTTCTAATGATGTTAGATTCTGGTGTTGTTTCTGGCCTGGGAGAGAGAGAATTAATAATTTTTTGTATCTATTATATTTATGTAATTAATTTTTATTTTGCAGTGTACATAGCTTTTTTTCAGCATGAAAAATACGATTGGTTTATATATTGTACCAGAACAAAGACTTTTATAGTCCGCATAAAGCAATTACATTCATCTGTTCAATAATATGAGGTCTAACCTCCAACTGTTCTTATACAAAAAAACATCTTAAAACTGTATACCTATACAAAAACACCTTCTGAGCAGCACTTGATATTTTAAAGTTTTACACATAGAATACAAGAAAACATTAACTCAAAAATTAAGCAGTCCTTGTTCACAGTGGTCCATCATTATCGTGATAGAGATATCAAATAGGGTTTGTACAATGATTGTATCGAGAGTTCTCCTGAATTTTGTGCGTTTTCAGTACAACATCTTCAGCATCACAATTTTTTTTTTTTAAATTGACCTTTCCCACCGCTTTCGGACCATTTATGTTTGATAATTCATATAACATTTCTCCAAAGGTGCCATCCAAGCCTCTTTTTGATAGTAAGTAAGCTTCTATATTTTTCTCCCTGTAAACCTGACAAAAAGAAGTGAAAGTGAAAGTCTTTTTTAGAGCATAAATTCTTTCAAGCCAGTGAGATCAAATATCGGGGTTTAAGGAGGACTTCAAATTCATGTGATCAATGAGCCCCATAGCCACAAGAAGATTTTTGCGCTTCCCCATCAAAATATCGAGCAAGGTAACAAAACTCATGAGGTCTTATTCTTCTAGATAATTCCATAGGTGGTTTTTGACAAATTTTGACCCTTTCCCAATAGCTGTATATTTAGATAACCGTCTTTTATAGAGAGCAAGGCATACCCTCAAAAATTTTCCTGTTTCTATTGTTCCAAATATACCAGTGAAAAAGAGTGGGGATGGTCCTGAAGTTCCTACCTCTTTGAAACCACCATCTGATGCAGTCCACGGTTGTTTGATATCCTGGAGGATTTATATGCAAGTTTGCACACAGCATATTCAGAGTTTCTTTTCAATGTACATATTATTCAAAATAAATATGTGTATATATTTTCAAATTTTGTTTGTTTTTGAGATTAACAAGTTGTAACTGAAATTCAGGAAATAGGATGCTAGGAGGCCCTCGAAGATGAATACAAATCATTTTCTTGCTGCAAAATTAGAGTGTTGCAACTTAGATCATACATTCACCAAATCTCACATGGGTTGTGTGGGTGAGATTTCCATGGTCTTCGCTGTTGTCAAGGGTTCCCATGAAATATTGAAGGGGATTTTAGAGATGCTTATGCAAATATGTGGATGTTTCATTAATTAGTTGGTCCTTTTTGTAATTCCCTTTATTCTCTGTAATTCATTGGTTTCTTTTTCTAATTCCCTTAGTGACAATGAAGGGAGCTTTGTAAGAACGTGTTTTCCAGATAAAGTGGAGTTTATCTGTTCCAATAATTAAATGATTTGTTGTTAATTATTTCTTGGTTTCCTTTTACAATTATAAAAGTATTCCAATTGCAATAGTTAAAGCAAGGGAAACTATAGCATATAGAAGGTATCATTGTGTTTTTTATATTGCAAATTGTAGGGAAATGATTTATAATAATAATGATTTTCTTCACAAATTTTGAATTGAAAGAGTACAAGTTGTTTACCATACCAATGAAGTTGGCATTCCATTAGGTCATTTAAATTTTAGGTTTTGTCTCTTTGTAATAAATAAATGGTGATGTATAAGGTAAATACTTTTTTCGGTGATATCTGAGTGAAAAATTATTCCATGTTCAATGGAAGAGACCGTAAGCAATTTTTTCTTAGTTTTCATCGTTAATAGGAGATTATGTTCATTTTATTGTGTGGTGATGATAGGGTACTTGTACCAAAAAAAAAAATTCAAAAATAAAGCATTCAATGTAGCTTCTGAATGCCATAAAATTATAAAAACAACATATATTGAATCACAGTGTCGATTGTATTATTTAGATAAAACTTAAAAAGGAGCAGTTTCCATTTTTACTCTGATAGGCATAACCCCCCTATGGAATTGCATGATTTAATCATTTCTTAATTAATCATTTTGATCGGATGGTGTATATTTAGAGATGCCCACTAAATCAATGGGTCAAATCTACACCACTAACTTAGTTGCATATCTAAATCATATGATTAAACCATACTTAAATTAAAAATTTACAAATATTGATTAAAAATTTACTATACCATTTATTAATTGCCACCTATCAAGATTAACAAGTCATGGTTCAAACTTAATTGCCACCTAATTTATGGCTCAAATTTTCAAATTCTTAGAATACGAGTAACACTCTCGTGATGTGGTTTAAATGTGAGTAGTTTCCCTAACAACAAAGAAATAAAACAAATTCTTAGAATACCAATAAAATAGAATTTACCCTACACGAAAATATATTATGTGTGAATGATCATACTGAAATGGGATTTATATGATATAAATATTATTAATAATAAATAATTTGTGATAATTAAACTAAAAAATTATGTTAATTTGTCATGTGTTGTTTTATATTGTAGTGGTAAATTATATGAGTGCTCTTAAATTTATGATTCGATATAGCATAGTATGAATTTTTAATAGACGAAAAAACTTGACACTAATTTATTTAATTTTTTTTTTAATAATAAATATTTATTTAAATAATATATATTTTTAACATTATAATAAAATTTGAAAAATCAAATTACTAAAATATAAATTTAGCCTTATAAAAGCCTTTATTTTCTCAAACAAAAAATCAAAATATCAATCATCTTTAATATAATTGTCTAACTTAAATATATATTTCTTTAAAATAATTAGCACCATACTGTATTAATTAAATTATTTTTTTAAATAATTATAATTTTTTAAAGTTAGATTAGAGGATGCAAATATAACCTCCATTACATAAACACAATAATGATAATAATAATTCAATTATAGAGTGTTAATTATAATTCAGAATAATACTGCCTTGAAGGCACGACGAAAACCATTAGGTGCATTAAAAAATATCATTGAGAATTATTGTTTATTATTCAATCCTACGAAGATTATTGGATTCCATGAGTAAGTTGGTAAAGAATTTCTTTATTGAATGGAAACTTTAAGGTGGCGATTTATACTCATTGAAATATAAATACAAATTTTATTGCAAACATAAACGTGGAGGAAACGGTTTTAAGAGGGACTGAAGAATCGCATCACACTACTGAAGCATCGGATGACACGGTTGTCTCAACGTGGAATGTAACGGCTATCTCAACGTTTTCCTCCAACCTGTGATGGTTGAAATTCTGTAATGCTCGAACGTTTTCCTCAACCCGTCCATCGCCAGCTCTATCCACAAGTAATTTTTTCCCATATATATATGGGATTCATTGAATACCAATAGCCCAGCGAATGTGTTACAGTTACTATGCGCCCGAGAAATTTGGAGGCAAAGAACCGAGACTCTTGCTGCTTGCATCGTCAATTTTCTACAGTAATTTTCCAATACGTTATGTCTGTCGAATGTATTTGAAATTAATTCTGAATTCAATCTGCTTACATAGAATTACAATTTATGAGTAAGACCAGCTGATAAATTCTTCCACGCCACTATGGTGATTCTTTCAAACTGGTACAGATTCAAATAACTAATGGAGTGGCTCACTGATCCATTAAAATAATGTGACTCACCACCCTACGTCGTATGTTCCACCTCTACTCTTTCACTTTCCCTCATGCATATATTTGGCCAGCCTACATTTGTCCCATTCCAAGTCAAAGATCACTGGCCAACTCCCATGTCCATCACCATTTACAGCTAAAACCTGCATGTTACTTCTTGGTTGTCATCTTACTATCTTGGGTTTTCAGGGTTTAGGGTTTGCTGCAATCTCAACCTAAAACCCTGCATGTTACTTTTATATAATTTTATCATTAGTTATTAACAATTGTGTTACAAGAATTGATCATAAATGGTTTTTTTACCTTAAAGATATAAATCTCAATGCGCATTAGTATTTGTCTTATATGATTATTAATATTGAATTTTTCCTTTTTAGAACTATATACATAAACCGAGACTCTTGTTTCTCGCATCGTCCATTTTCTACGGTAATTTTCCAATACGTTCTGTCTGTCGAATGTATTGGAAAAATAACCATAGAAAATGGACGATGCGAGCAGCAAGAGAATGTAAGTTGGGGATTCGCATATTTCCTTCAGATATTTTTCTCTTAGGCTGCCTTAAGTTTCAATATTTTCTTTTTATTTTTAAATGGTTATCAAAATTCGTGAGTTTTTCACATTATTAGTTTATTTCCATGTAATTTTATCTATAGATATTATATTTACATTTTTTTGATGTTTATAGAGACAATTCCAATGATGGGACTACCTCGAGGAACCTTTTGTCTGTATAATGGAGTCCCACAGAGAAATAAAATAGTTTCCATCGCCATAGACATTGTTACTATCCCGAATCTAAATCCCCAACTTACATTCTCTTGCACGTAGGAAATAACTGTGATTGCTAAGGTAAAGCCAGCTGAAAGGCATAAAAACCAGTGGTTAAAGAAGGAAATCTTCTGAAGCATCTCAGTTTTTTCTTCTTCATCAAACTGGTCTGCACCAAATGGTGTCAAAGATGGTTTGTGGCCACCGATCCCAATCGATATCAAATACAGATAAAAGAAATAAACACCAACATTTGACTTCAGGGTTGGTAGAGACACTGACAATATCAGAAAAACTAATCCCTACATCAAATAGAATGTATTGTCACACTAAACCAAATCATAATACAAAGATTAAATAGAGAATGAAAAAAATTAGCATCTCATGAAGAGATTATTAATCTCATATAGAGAGAGACACACCATATCTTAAATGAGATTAGAGTTATCTTAAGAGACATGTCAGCAAAAGAGTTAGGTGTTATACAAAATTTGGAAGCTAACTGAATTGAAAAGATAAAATAAAAATAACATCTCTCAAACAAAAACAAAGATTTGAAATGGCTAAAAAGACTTGATAACAATATTAACATCTAGTGTGACATACAACACCATTATTATGAAACAAGATTGAATATGCAGGAAATGATGGTGAGCGCAACAATTAGGGTTTACTGTTATGGGTTCCTCTGTGGCGCTGGGTCAGCCGCTCCCTTGCACTTTGAAGAATGAAGGCTTATTTCTGGCCTAGAGGTTCTGAGCCCCATCTACAGGCTACCCACAATCAACAAACCTCCGTGCATTTGCAGAGTCATATGTCATGAGCTTCTTGCAGACTCAAGCCCATATCGAGCCTTCTGCAATAAAGAGGTTAGCACCTTTAATTCAAATCTGCTAGCTGTTCTCCGCACATTCAAGCTATTGGTTGCAAACCGAACTCTGAAGGGCTGTAGAATCTAGCATTGGCTACTCCTTAGCACAAAGGCGGACGCTGTCGGCGCGGTCCCATATCTTTCAATCGCTTCTGGCAGCTCCCCAATAGCTTCCCTCATAGTAAGGGGAAGGATTTTAGTTGAAGCCCAGTATTTGGGGCTTTTTTCCACCTCTATGGGCTGCCGCCTACCTTGTTGAAAGTAAGGAATCGAAGGATTTCACTAATGACTCAGCCGCATTAGAGATTGCCCGAGCTAATACATATCTCCACAGCAAAACGATGGCTAGTTGTTGGATAGAGGATGCTTCAGAACATGCGATCCAAGCAGGTAAGTCATCAGACTCCACCTCCACATCTTGTTGGAAGCAGATTTGTTTCTTGGACTAGCCAAAACTACCAGAAGAAGCACCTGCATTTCAGATCCAAATCACACTCCTCTCTGGCAAGACGATGATGCAATGGGTGCATGCAACAGATATTGTGTAGAATCTTTTGCAAAGTCTCGAACTCTAGTTGGGGATTCCCTCCTCTTACCAGAGATTTCTATATAAAGGTAAAAAGCTAAAGGACCCCCTTCCCCTCTCCTTTTACTGTATTCAAAGGGATGCTTCTATTGTGGTTACCTCTCGTCTAAGAGGAGGGTCCTTTGGGCAGACCTCCTCTGCTCCTCCATTCTCTTATAAAGATGCAGTTCATAAAGATGCAGCCCATCCTCAGTCTTCTTCGAAAGAAACTCAACCAACTATGGCTCCCAAGCCGTTTTTGGTGGATAAATCAGAGGAAATTCCTTCTATCGAAGTCTCTGATCCTGCGATTGACTATCACTACCCGAAATTTGCAGAATCCGCAATCATATGCAGATTTAATGGTCTATGGCCTCACACAGTAGATTTATACCAATGGATCCATACCAACTGGACTAAAAAAGGCAAGATCTAATTATGCTCGAAAGGCTTCTTCATTGTGGCTTTTGACTTAAATGAAGATTACCAAAAATCCTTAATGGGAGGCCCTTGGTTCTGGGGCATGGCTGGGCTTTTCCTCACCCCATGGTTTCCAGACTTTGACCCTTCTACAGCTGTCATCACCAAACTTCCCATTTGGGTCAGGCTCCCGAACCTTCCGACGCATCTATGGCATATCTCTATTTTCTTAGCCATTGGAGTCACCTTAGGATGCTATCTCACTACAGATACCTCAAGAAGGGAGAATGGACTCTACACCTATGGCAGATTTTGTGTGGAAATAGATATCAGCAAAGGACTACCGGATCAGATCAACCTCAAGATTAGGGATTTCCATTGGACACAAACCTTGGATTACGAAAATACAGCCTTTCGTTGCTGCCATTGTCATCAATCGAGGCACCTCCAAAATGAATGTTCCCAGTTCCTCGACAAAAAGAATAATCTGAATTGCAAACCCAAATCCAAGAGCTGGAATCCTTTTGTTCCTCCCCCCCCCATGGATGATACAGACTCCTCCAGCTCGGATGAGGAGAAAATTGAAGCAGATAGGAAAAATTATGGGTCTTCGTTGGATGCTCCCTCAGCCAATCCTGCAGACCCCTCTCCCCCGCCGATCTCTCAGAAACGCTCTCACGTGTCTTCGTCCTCTGACTCTGATAAGGATATTCCACCCCAGGGTAGAATAGTCTACAACTAGTCATGGCTCAGCCCAATTCCACTGGCTGGGTCAAAGTTAGCAAGAAAAAAGGGAAAAAATGTCGTTTGGCAGTATCCACTCACACTGGGTAGATACCTCTGTTCAGATCTAGCTTCTTTGCATTTCCGTGTTATATTTTTTCTCATTCCTTGATTTTCATCCAGGAGTGAGGTTGATAGCCTATCACCTACAGCTCCCATGCTTTTCAGCTTCTCTTGCATGCAAGCTTGATTGTACTATATGTTTCTTCTCTTAATAGAATTAGTCTTATTCAGAAAAAAAAAACATCTAGTGTGACATAGATGAATAAAATTGATAGGAGTAGTTATAAAATTTTATAGAATTTGAAGCTCGCCAAGATACAAATTTCCGAGGAGAGGAGAACCATTTTTTAACGTCCACAGTAAACATCTACTATAAAGCCCCCTATTAGGGGCATAACACATGTGGTTCCTGTCCAGTAGTTGACATTCTTGACAGAAGTTGCAATCCCTTCGTGCAACACTGATGTTAAATAGAAGATCATGCTTAACGTAGTGGAAATATATGCGAGAGTCTCATAGAATACAAATACTGCAAAATCCATGCACAACGTAATTAGAGATGGAATCTCTTTAAAGTCTTGCCTGCATTCTGAGTACAGAAATGATGTTAATTCCTTATACCTTATAAATTTGGGATTAAAATTACAGAAATGGAAATTCAAATAAAATAATTAGGAATTAATTTTTTTATGTTGTAAAGTTGTTATAGGTGTTACTAAGTGGAAACATGAAAAAAAAATGGTTGGAAATCATGGTTTATATATTAAAAATTTTCTGGGTGTTATTAAATAGAAATATGGAAATAAAAATGGTTATAAATGGTTTTTGTTTAAAAAACTAGAGTAAATTGTATTAAAAAGTAAAATCATTTATTTAAAGAAATGAGTGTGTGGTTAAAGGAATATTTGTTGTATTTATGTTGGGTTTATATGATTTTTGTTAATTAAATATTTTAATATTTGGTAAAATGGTTGATATTTTTTTCAAGGTAAATAGTTACTTATTGGTTAACTTGTTTTCAAAATTGTTTGTTTTTTAAATATATTTTGGGTAACAAAACTGATAATTCATTTTATAGGTTAAAAAATAAAGTTACATCTTCAATGAGGGTGGATTTACAAAATTGAAAAACAAAAATAGTTTAAAAAAAAATATTTTTATTAACATTTTGGATTAAAAAAGAAACCTTAAATGTATGAGTATGAAATCAAGAATAATGATTTTGAAGATTAAAAAGGAAAATCTACACTGAAATACCATATTAGTGTAGAGTTGAAAGGTATAGATTTAATCTCTATTGAATATTTTAAATTTTTTTAACAATACATAAAAATAGATGGTTGAGATTTATCTTCAAAATAGTTGTTTTTTTGTCTTTTTAACTATTGTAATAATGTTCTTCTAGCTCATATGATTTTATACATTGTGTATATGTGCATTTAACTATATTTGTAGATGGAAAATTGCATATCTATATTGTTTATTCTATTCACCATTAATTGAAATTTTTTTTGTTGATATCATGTCTGTTTTCTTTTATGTTAGGTGATTTCCTTGTTTTGTCATGGATCCAGCTATTTGGAGTTGTATTCGATTTGAAATTCTTGAAATTGTCTTCCTTTGGCTCCCTTTATCGGTTGTGATAAAGTTTAGCATTGGTTTTTGATAATGGGAGAATGTTTTGCAAAATCCTTCTTTCTTATTGCGTTGCAAGCATATCTGTACAAATGAATTTGGATTTATGGTTCCTTTCCTCAATAATGAGGACAATTATTTTGCTGCTGAATACCTTAATCAAAATGGGCACATATCTCATTTTCATTTGCGATTCATAGATTCAAGATACAAAGTAGAGTCTAATATTAGACCAATGGTAGTTTTATCCTTACCAACAGAATTCTCCCATTCACGAAACTATTTTGTAATGAATCCATTTACAAAGGCCTTAAAAAAAATTGGGCAAATACGAATTGGAGACTAGGGATTCTTTTCGTTATTGGAAAATGTGAGCAGCAAAAAATATGACTGGGTTGTTCTAAAACATATATATGATAGAATGCAGTCTAAATTTTATGTTTACATTAGTTTTGATAGGGTTTGGCGAAGGGCTGATCTTCTATTTGGTGGCACTTCACCCCCTCAGAATGGAGTGTTTTATAAAAGTAAATTGTTTTGGCTCTATCTCGACATGGAGTATGAATATTATCCTTGATATGGGTATACAATCTACTGGTTTGATGTAATAAAAAATGAATGGGGATTTTCATTTTTTCCAATCAGTGACATATGGTGTATGTCATTAGCAATATGCAAGAATCAATTGATATGTCTTATCGATGATGGCTCCACTTCTGTATGGTCAATTGAAGAAATAGATAATTTCTGATTTGGTCACCCGTATATTGAACGAAGAATTGACTACTTTGAGGATGATTGGGGCTTCAGATGGAAGTTGTTGGAAGAAATGTCTATAGATATAAATATCAAATGTCTTGGTTATCTTCCATTTCGAACAGTCCAAGGTGTGGCTCTTATGTGCAAATGCGGTGAAGTTCCTTTCCTACTATATGACATGATGACTGGCCTCTGCTTCCCAACAGATATTGATAATTCAGCTAATCAACAGATGCATGGATTTTGGTCTCCAACGTTGCAGGATTGAAATGATTTGATCGAGTCTAGAAATTTTTTTGCAATTGCTCCCCATATGGATTCTATTGATGAGATTCCACCATTAGATATGGACATGAAGTCTTAGGCTATTAGTCATTTTGTATTCTCTCTGTTGTCGTGGAAAATATTTCCTTTATTTTTTACTTTACATACTTTTGGGTATGTATGCTAAGACTTTAAAATTACCAATCTATGGATATTTATATGGCTCCATTCTGAGGGGGTGTCTTCTATATGTGTATGTATCAGATGTTGGGTATTGAATTCCATTGCAATTTGCTCGTAAATATTTATTTTTCTGTCCCGTTTAGTTCTTTTAATTGCATTTGAATGTGTTTGGATGTTATCCATTTTTCTTTTTTTTTATAATTATAATTACTGTGACTTATTTTATACATGGTGTTTCCATTAGTTTTTTCTCATTGATTTTCAAACAATGTTATATCTTTAGGTTATTTTTATTATTTAAATTTATACTTTGATGGTATATAGTTCCAAATATTTAGATATATTCCAAATTCATAAAATTCTTTTAGTATTTTGTTCCAGTTCATTTTATGTTTTCATAACTTTGTATGGCTGGAAAATAACCGTATACAATTTTAATTTTTTTATGTGGTTGGAAAAAAAATCTGATCGTTTTTCATTCTTTTGTGTTTATGTATATTGGATATATTATATGTTCCATGTTTATTGTTCTATAATAAATAGGTTATAATTCGTTGTAGACATGTCATCTGAAGGTACAAGCAAGCGTACAAGAAAAAGGAATTGGTCACCAACATAGCGTGAAAATTCTAATGAAAGTCGTCGTTTACGGTATCAACAAAATAAGGACACAGTAAATGAGCATAAGAGAGCTAAATATCATAGAAGAACGAGTGAAACAACTCTTGAAAATTATTTTATGATTCCTCATAGGTATCATACTATGGATGATATCATGGAAAGAACATTTCCCCTTGATAGTTCATTGCCAGAATATGCTCCCCGTCAGCATAATTTTGTTTTTCAATGCTCTCCTGAAAATTTTCATAATATTGGGGAAACATCTCGCAATAGGGAAGAACATCATATTGATAACGTGGATGCAAATGTTCACCCTAACCCTTCTGTCTCCGTAATTGCATCTTTTGAGAAAGGCCAAAGGTTACAAAATATCCATGGTGGAGGCAATGATGACATTGTATGTGGTGACTTGGATGATAGTTTGATTGGCCATTTGATTGATAATTTGGATCTAGCTGGTTGAAACATCGTATATTCCAATCTCGCTTCTCAAAATAATGTTGTCCCATGAACAGAATCAGTCATCCCTGATAGCATTTCACATAGAACAATGGAGGTAACCAAATGATATCTTTACATTTGCTGCAATAGTGGTTGTTTTATTACATTCCTCTATTTACATTTTTTTTATTGGTAAGGTATTTTATTCTCTTGGAATAGGATACACCTCATTTTAATAGAGGTCTAGAAATTATCTCCCCAAATCTTCCATCTACTAATCTGAGAATTGAATATGAAGCACATCATAACCTTCCACTGCATTCTCCTCGACAATCAAATCGAAAAACTAATGTTAATGTTATTAGTATTTGATTTGATTTTTCATTTTTTGAATTTTTGGTACATTGGACATGAATTTTATTGCATAATTTATTTTCTTCAAACAAGACACAACTCATTTCAATAGAGGCATACAAATTTACTTCGTAGATGTTCCGTCTACTGATGTTATAAGTGAAGATGAACCATCTCATAGCGTTCATCCACATTGCCAACAAAATGTAAATGTTGAAGGCATTTGATATTTTCCTCCTTTTTTCATTTATTTTTAGTTGTACAATTTTAAATCTTTATTTTTTGAACATTTAGTTTTATAGCGAATTTTATTTTGTTTTAACAGGAAACAACTAATTTGAATAGAGGCGTTGAAACTAACTCCCCAGATGTTCTATCTACCGATGTTAGAAGTGAAGAGCAACCATCTCGTACACTTCATCCACATCGCCAAACAAATGTAAATATTGAATGAATTTATTTATTTTTTCATTTTTTCAATTCTAATTATTTGGAAATTCAATTTAAAAAAAAAATTATGCTAAAGAAACATTGTCATCCTCTCAGGTTCCAGAAATGCCGACCATAAATTTCGAAAGACCATGTCATAGATCTGTTCCACATGTTTCAAATTTTGGAAGGGAATCTCATGGTGCTGAAAATGAAGTAAATTTTAGAAGAAATTATACTCTTCCACATTATCCTCCACATGGTCCAACCAATACAAATCATATTTATTTTGATGAAAAAATTATTGCATTGCATAAAAGATTTCGAGAAAAGATAGACAGCATGTCAGTTGTCCAAATGTGCCACATCTGCCAAGAATCATATCCTTGAATCCACGTTTTGAGAGATTTTGAAGGACCTGCTTGTAGACAATGTAAGAATGAAATAGGTTCACATCGTTTTTCTGGCTATAATAACATGGATCTTGGTGAACAACCTCATATTTTAAGAGTTCTTACTCAAGTTGAAGAAATGTTAATAGCACGTGTAAATCCTATTTTGCAAGTGACACATGCTCGAGGTGGGCAATATAAGTATAGCAGACACACAATTAGCTTTCCCCAAGATATTTCTGCAATTGCACAAAGTATTCCCCGACATGTTGAAGATCTTGAATTTCTAATTCTGAGGAGACATGCTACTCAGCCTAAATATTATGAATGTTATGTAAAAATATCTTGAGTTATGGCTGCATTTCGTTTCAAAATTGAACGTGATCAATATTATCGAGATGTTGTAATTGACTATGATTCAGTGAATGCTTGGCCCGAAAGATCAATAGCTGTCTCCTCTAGGCTTAAATTTGTTGGCTGTGACATTGTAGAATATGAGATCAATGCAGCTAATAATGAAGGGTTTCCTCTTCAGCATTTTCCCTCTCATCCTTCTTTTGTTGCTCGCCTACCCAATGAACAGAGAGAAGTGGAAGAAATTAGAGCATTTCTTGATAATGTTGATTCTTCACATGTTCATGAAAGGATTGGCCCAGTATTGGAACATCTCTGGTGAATGAATATAATACTGAGGGGTTATTAGATATGGAATTCCCCACATTTTTCCCCACTGGTGATGCTGATTGGTTGTAACCACGCATTTGTATTGTTGAACTTCATGAGTATGCATTGGATATTCTTAGATACTATGATCATAGGTTTGGAAGCCATCCTCACTTTTGATATTACCTATTTAACATGATAATAAGGCATCGTAGCCAAGCAACTGCTTCAGTTTTTGTGAAGAAAAATTTACATGATAACTCACCGACAACAATTGATAACTTGCGTCAACAACTTTCTGATTTACCAGATAATAAGTTGGGTAGGCATCTTATGCGGTTTGGGTCTTCTCTAAGAGGTACAGGGCCATACTGGACTAAATGTCGGGCTGAATTGACTGACATGATTACTCATTTGGGATGTCCATCTTTGTTTTTTACTTTGAGTGCAGCTGACACAAAGTGGCTAGAGCTGCATAGCCTCATGCCTGTACCCTCACATTCTCATTCCTTAAATAAGCATCATATGAAAATTTAAAATGTTATCTAGTACCATCATATTGTTGCCACATTTATGCACCATAGATTCAATATATTTCGAGAGGAACTTATCCAAAAATATCTTAAAGCTAAAGAATTCTGGTACAGGTATGTTTTCTTGAATTTATTTTCTATTCATTCTCAATTTCTTATTAATTTTCTATTTATATTTTTTGTAGTAACTCTGTATTCATTTTTTTTAGATATGAGTGGCAACATAGAGGTTCAACACATATCCATGGTTTCCTATGATTGCAAGGAGCTCCTGACATGGAAAGACTTCATTGGTCAAATGATTGTGACTTGCAACATGCAAAGATATTCTTTGACAATTATGTAACTGCATGGAATCCATGTGAAATACATCATCGCAATTTAATGGTTCCAAGAAGTCTCAATGATGACCCTTGCCTATTGAATACTGATCAGATTTTCCCTTGAAATCCTCATAATGATTATGAAGAATTGTTGAACCGTTTCCAAAGGCACACAAAGTGTAGTGTAGATTCTTGTTTGCACAAAAAGGGCACTATTCTCACTTGTCGGTACAATGCTCCATGGGATCTATCTGAGGAATCAAGATTGTTCATAGATGATCAAGGAAGAAAAAAATATGACCTAGCAAGAAATGATGATAGGCAAGAAACATGCCATATGTTGCTTAAGCTACCTCTTGTTGTTTGTAGTCGAAAATTTGTTTCATTAAATGTTGGAAGAAAGGTTTTTAGGAAAATATCAAGGGATGGCATGCAATGTTCATCTGAAAATAATTTTGTTCAACATTATCAGAAGAGGCATTTTTTCCTTGAACATCTATCTTTTATAGAAACAGCAAGATCTTGGGCATTTGATAGCAACCGTAAAAAATATCCCTAGAAGCCTAGAGAAGTTCATGCGATTGTTCGGGTCTAGCCACGGTTTTATTCTATTCCTAGTGAAGGTTCAGAGGAATTTGAAACCTTTTTCTAGACATAATTTCTCTTTTACTAGCCATTTTGTGACATTTCCATGGAGATTGGGCTTTCAACTGAAATTATTATTGAAAATTGGAGGAATTTTCGATATCGAGCATGGCATGTTGATCGAAATCCATCAATTGTTGAAAATATTGAAGATGGAGAAGATGGTGATTTTTCTAACCAGGAAATGAATCTTGAAGATGATTTTCAAGAGTGGAAACTTTTCTCTCGCTTGGTTCCACCAAGTAATGTCAATTTTTCTGATCTTCACACCCTTGGTCGAAGGGATTTTGATATATCCTTTGACTAGAAAAGTACAACTATTTTTTATGATGTGGCCGAAGAAGCTATTAATTTTATAAGGAATGGAATATCAAGGGGTGATATTGTTGACCTTTCAAATAGAACATTTGGCTCTCCAGATTCATTGGCAGAAAAACAACGACTTTATTTTGAAATTGTTTTAAGGCATTTTTCTGAGTATGAGAGTCATGAAGCTCTTCTTATGATTGTTCATGGCACTGTAGGCACTAGCAAGTCTTTCCTTATCCATCATATTTCTAAATCTCTTTCTAATATGTCAAATAATGGAAAAAATCCTTTGCTTCTTCTTGCCCCAACAGGAATAGTTTCTTTTAATATGCATGCAAAAACAATACGCTCTGCTCTGAAAATCTCGATTAAAGATATGAAACCACTACAGGGTCAATCACTGGTAGTATTCCAAGAATAAATGAGTCATATTCGATATATATTGATTGATGAAATGAGCTTTTTAGGATCATGGTTATTCATGAAAATAGATGCTCGATACGAGAAGCGTTTCTAGAGAAAAAGAATTTTCCTTTTGGTGGTAGATCCATCATCCTTGTGGGTGACCTTGGCCAACTACCTCTTGTGAGAGATAAGCCTTTGTATGCAGGTAATACAGCAGGGAAAGTCTTGTGGAAAAAATTCAACATTGTTGTCACTCTTGACACAATATTTCGCCAACAAGGGAGTAATGAGAAACAATATTTTTTTCATAGAGTCCTCAATAACATAAGAAACGTAGAACCTGTTCTTCATGATTGGGAGTTTCTTATGTCATGGGCTAATATCGGGTTGCATCCTAGAGAAAGGGATTTATTTAATGCAGTAGTTCACATGTTTCCAACAAATAATTTGGTCTCCTTCCATAACAGGCATATGTTGAAATCATTCAATTCTCCAATTGCACGATGTATCGCTATGAATTCAAGGCATTCAAAAATCAGTGGTGCCGATGATGATCAACTGGACCGTGAAGTTTTTTTGTGTCATGGCCAATGTGTTATGTTGACATGTAATTTGTGGGTTGAAGCTGGTTTGGTGAATGGTGCACTTGGGTACGTGAACGAAATATTTTATATGCCTACCTCTAAGCCACCTGAGCTTCCAATGTTCACAACTGTTATTTTTTATAAGTATGTTGGTATTCCATTTTATGCAAGAAATCCAAACATTGTACCTATCACACCAGTGATAAGAGGAAATCGAAAACAAATTCCTTTAAAGATGGCATGGGCTCTTACAATTCACAAGTCACAAGGTTTAACTTTAGAACGAGCATCAATTGATATCGAGAATAAAGAGAAACAAGGCCTGACCTTCATAGCCATATCAAGAGTGAAATCAATAGATGGTTTACACATTGCACCGCCTTTCTCTTATCAGCGTTATGCCAAGATGAAAAATAGTGCATATGTTACAATTAGGAATAAATAAGAGGACAGGTTAAAGTCCATATCGTTATGACATGAAACTATTGATACTTTTAGCTCTTTGTAGATTTCTTTTTTGAATTTCTTTTATTGTCCTCTTTATTTACTTTTAATATAATAATGCTTTTGATATATTAATGAGATGAATACATTCATCAAATTCATAGTAGTATTTTAGAATGTTGTTTACATCATTTTTCGTGTTGTTTAATTTTTCTTATTTTTTAAGTGGTTATTATTATTTTTTTTACAATCAACCATTCAGAGATAAAAAACTAGTTATATGAGCCAATCATTAAAAATCAAGATGGAATTCCATATCGCTGTGACATGTAACTAATAGTATTGTGGCATATTTATAGAATATTTTTTAATTGTTTTTATTGTCCTCTCTATTTTCATTTAGTAGAATAATTATTTTCATGTATTAATGAAATGAATACATTCGTGAGATCCAATATAGTAATATATGAGAAATTTCTTACATCGTTTTTCATGTTGTTCAATTTACCTCCTTTTTTTAAGTTGCTATTGTTCTTTTTTTTACAATAAACCATTCAGACATATACAACCAATTATATGAGCCAATCATTAAAAATCAAGATTGAAGTCCATATCCATATGACATGAAACTAAAAATATTTATCAATGTGGTTTGTTAAATATGTTGTGGTTTGGTTCAATGACAACATATTTATATTTGATAATTATATTAAACTAAAATTAATATACACATTGACATTAATTTAAATACAAATATAGAATTACTAACATTATTAATATTTCATTTTAAACATTAAGTTTAAAAATTTGTGATTTCTTGTTGATTATTGTAATAGGGGTCATATCACTCATTTAATTTTATCACTCATTTCATCTGTACAATATGTATTTGTAATGATTTTTATATTATTTCTAATGAGGCATATATATATATATATATGTGTGTGTGTGTGTGTGTGTGTGTGTGTGTGTGTGTGTTTCTATCTCTTTGTGTGTTAATTTTTGTTTTGTCGTTTTTCCTTTCAAATGTAGATATGGATAATAATGATGGCATCTATTATAATCAAGCGGTGGAAAATATTTCTAGACTGATCAGTTTTCTTTCTTATCTTTGGAACAAGCTCGATAGAAAACATGGCTTCCATCCTGCTTTTATTGATGAGCATCTTCGTGTGCTAGATGAAATGAAAATGAATGTAAAATACTTGTTGCATGTGCACATGAGGGAGGTTGGGAGAAAAACAAGAAGGGATTGGTTGGAAAGCGTTAAGTATCGTGATCATTATCCTATTGATTTGAATTTGTGTTCCTTTTGTGGTCGGTCTGGTTGTGTTCTCGAAGAGGCTATTTGATAAATGACCTTTGATGGAAAGTTTTGAGTCCATTTTTTTAGTGGGATTTCTTTATGTAAAGACAAAAAAAAACATATGTTAATTTCAATGTTATTTTTTTGGTTTCATTGATGGCGGAATTGAATATCACTTTAGTTTATTAATTCATTCGGTTTATAATATTAACAATCAGTAAGGTTGATTGATCACTTGCAGTTTATCATAATAATAATCATGTGACTTTAAAATTCCTCTCTATTTAAAATATTGAGTCGTATTCTTTATTAAGCTATTGTGTTTTCAATATTGTTCCCTTCACCTTATTTGTCCTTTAGGTTATTAATATTTTTCCCTTGGGTTCACCAATTCCTTGAGTTTATAATATTAAACCTTTGGGTTTATTAGTTCTTTTGGTTTATAATATGAATAATCCCTTGGGTTAATTATTAGTGTTTATTAATTTCTTCAACTTGAGTATTTTTTTATTAATTTTATTTATCCTTCGACTTTATTAATCACTTGAGTTTATTAATAATTTTTGTTTCCAATACTAATTTGTTGGGTTTATAATATTAATAATCCCTTTGGTGTATTGATGTTCCTTTTTCATAATATTAATAGTCCCTTTGGTTTATTGATGGTTTATGTTTATAATATTAATATTTCACTGTATTTGTTGATCCATTGGGTTTATAACATTGATTCCTTAATTTTTCGGATTCTTTCGGTTCGTAATATTATTCCCTTCAGTTTATTAAATCCAAATATTGGGGTTTAAATATTAGTCCTAGAGTTTAATACTAATGCATTTCTCGATTTCACATTATGAAAAACACTCACTCAATATAAAAATCAACTATGAAAAACCATTGTTAGTTAGCATTAGCCATATTCAATTAATGTCATCCATGATCAAATGTCACATTCTGACAAATATTGTCTCAATATGAAAATCACCCATGGCCAACCATGGTCATAGTTGGTCCAATGTCGCATTGTGACAACAATTGTCTCAATGTTTAAATCAAGCATGGTAAACCATGTTTATTCCCCTCGGTTTATAATATTAATAATCATGTGACTTTACCAATGATTTTTATTTAAAATATTGAATCTTAATATTTATTAATCTATTTATTAATCATGTGAGTTTCTCATTCATTTGTATTTAAAATATTTATTCCTAGCCTTCACTAATTTCTTTTGTTTTTTATATGTATCCCTTGGCCTTGTTGATCTTTTATGTTTTTAATATTTC